>CM068824.1:128886579-129386579 GCA_028554795.2 Sinohyriopsis cumingii
TTCCATTTCAATTCTAACTAAAACATGATCCAGAGGGATAGAGATAGGTGAAAGGGCACAATTTCATAAAGTGTGAGTAGAAAACAAAACACGCCATCCTTATTATACAATGTCAAGACCAAGAGACACTTACGTGTTCTTTCTGGTCTATTCTCTTTTAGAAGGTAGTATGAAATTTCACATCAGGGCCAACGCATCGGCTCACATTGTCAATTTTTCCATTTCCATGTCTTTACTGGCACAAGTTCTTCATCATCTTCAATTTCTTCTTCTTCTGAATCCCTCTTCTCTGTTTCGTCTTGTTTTTGTTTATTCTCTTTTCTCGTAGGGCACTCTGAATTCCAGTGTCCTTTCTCCTGACAACGATATTAGGTATCTTGACTTTTGTCTCTCTTTCTTAGACGAAGCAGGTATTCTGGAGACAAATACCCATTTACCTTTGCAGATATAGCAAACTTCATTAGCACTTACACACTTTCGTATGACTCTTATCAAATCAACGACCAAAAGAGTAAGTTTTGTTGCCACTTTCGCATGTGAATTATGTTTTCGTATGACTTTTAGCAAATATTTGACCAGCAGGTCGATCTGTGCTGACTCTTCCATCTTTGATCGTTTGAGAGCGAAATGAATACTCTGACGCTAAGACACTCTCCTTATATACAGAGACCTGCTGCGTATGAAACCTAGTCAAATGTAATTTTGCAATAAGATGAAACGATTTCATTGAGGAAGTAAAAGGCAATGATGTACCGTATCGCCTCACACAAAACCTGAAGTGTTAGTTCAAATCCGTGTCAGCGATTTCGAAGACGACATAACTGGGCTTTAATCAATGCTCTCCATTTCTGCCACAAAACCACGAGTCCTGATTCACGCCAAAAGAAATTTCGTTCGGTCCATAAAAAATAGTATCACATCCGAGAAACGCAAAAACGAACTTCCAGAAAACTGAGAACGACGGCTTACACCTACAACGTGAAATGTATGAGTTCAAGTAGTGCGTAAAACTTAGTCAAATTAAATTTTTATAGTCAAGACGAAACGATCTCTTTTCGAAGAAGAAAGCAGACACCAAGCGACAATGGCGATCCGTGTCACACAACACTTTTCAAAATGTATATGATCAGAGCTTTGTTCTAGCGATCTGCACGGTTAAATTAAATGTTGATGTATTTTGCAATAAGACGGACAATGGTCGCCCATGGAACCATTGTTCGTGCATTAGTTTAAATTTTTAAAATATTTTTTTTATATAAATCGCCTATAGGATAGACCCAGTAAAGCATGGCCATTCTCGTCACTGTGTGAATAGCTGCTCAAGTCAATTCGAAGTGAACGCAGTAAGAAAATAAGTATAGCCAATGAAATGGCTTACAACGGGTGATGCATTGTTTTGTTCTAGGACTGTGTGGCATAATAATCCCTATGTTCTTGCGTTGTTACCATTACAGTGCAGACAGACTGAAATGTGAACTTACAAGCCCTCTTTGTGTGTGTGTGTGTTGTACCATTTCTTCATCAAAAGACTGAGCGTCACAGTATTGGTTCGCGTTTTCAAGCTGACCATTTTTTTAAAATCTCACTTAAACATTTTAACATAAACACTCACACTCACATCGGTAGAGTCAGAACAGACGTGTTACAGTACTGAGGGGCATGTTATCTTTTTTTTCAAACTAATAAATTTGGGGTTTGTATGAAGTAAAGAACCGAAATTACAGTGAAACTCAAGGATGATGACCCAATCTGTCTGTCTATTGATGCGTGTATTTACTTAAGAAGAAATATGACCTCTAAAACACAAAGAGATACGGCAAGCATGATTAGAATGAACATAACGATGTTTTCCTTCACGTCCGTGTAATTTAGAGTTTCAATCCTCTTTGAAAACAAACTTGGTCTCCTTTTGTAGGGCTTGAAATAATAAAAAACCTGAAAAAATCTTAAGCACTTTGCTATAGATAATTTCATCAACAGACTAAACAACATAAATGCCGTTACAACACTAGAAAGCCTTAAATCTTCTATCAAAAAGAAATGTATCAAAAAATTAAAGAATAACGATAACTAACCAATGAAACCGAATTTAACAAAGGCATTGACATGTGAAGAAATGTCTCTCACTTTGGAAAGGTAGGCGAATGTACTCTGTCATGCACCATCAACTTGAAAAAAAATTATAAACAGAGAGAAACCTGAATTCAAAATTCAGTTGTTTTTTTTTCTTCAAAATTGTTTCGTTTATTTTTTCTTTTTTTGGAACAAATCTAAGCACTAATATAGAGTGGAAAAGGGAAAATGCACATACAAGCTTTGATATTTCTGAAAAAAATGAGGGGATATTCCTAACGTTCATAACCACCTATGGACTTGGACTTGTCTGTGACTTATCCACAAAACAAGATGTACATATTTCTGGTCAAGCTGCAAGTGTGTGCGTGTTTTTGAAAATGGTAAAAATGGGATATACAATTTTCTCGTGATACTTATAAAGTGAAGAGTCTGTGCAAGTGTCAAAAGCCAAAGTCATATAAGTTTTGTATTTTGTACGGCTTGTAAAGATTTCCACTTTAGAAAATGTGAAGTATCACAAGTTATTATCACAAACAGAAGTGGAACATAGGGGCTTGCAAGAAAGAAAATAACCCAGACAGTTGGTGTCATCAAGAGTGCTAGAGACGGTACCCGAACTTGCTTGCTTGCTTACTTGAATTAAAGTGATTTTCGCCCTAATGGAGCATATATCACTGGTTTAATAACGCACCGCGTGATTTTTAATTACTCCTAGGGAAGGAAAGAGAGCCTCATCTCCCAGGCTTTTATGTACTCACAGACTACTTTTAAATTTAGCCACTCAGGTGTAGGACTAACTAGTCCTTAACAACCTGACTGAAAGGCTTTAAACATGAGTGGGAATAGTCTCACCACACACTCATATTTCTGTCCGAGCGTGGTAAAGGAGGAAAAAGGTGCTCAAAAAGACAGCCATGGGTGTTAAGTACTCAACAAAACGCTAGCCCGTACTTATTTCAAATCAAGTTGTGTCACCAAAAAAGACGACGTGTACGACATCAAAGGCATTGTCAAACGCAGAAACCGTAAAGTGGGCAAACGACGTGTCAAAGAAGTCAAAGTACGTTGGAAAGGATATCCACCCAGTTTTCATTCTTGCATCGACGCTTCGCACTATAAAAAGAAGTGACCATCATGCCCTTTCACACAGATTCAGCTACTGCGATCACTCCTTCACCCAATTCTTCTCTGCAAGATTTACAAACACAACCCTTGTGGGTGTGGTATGGAAAACGTGTGCTTAAAACGCAAATCGTCTTTTTCTGCCAAACCTTCGTGGTGTATTGTGTCATCGGTGCAGCCATTGCCAATTTGAGTTTGCAACAAGGAGACAAACAATTGTGGACCATTTTATTGAGCAGTTGCATCGGTTACCTGCTTCCCAATCCCTCCCTGAAATTCTCCTCGAACGGGAACCACGGGAACCTTGTGTCCAGTGCCAGTGCCAGTCACCACTCCAACAACCACAACCAGAACCCCATTTTGGGCGGAGACACGCCTCTGACATCCAGTAATATCCCCTCGGACAGCCACAGAACTCTAGAATTATGAGCAATAAGAACCAATTTTACTTAACCTTACCCAGTGACAGTTCCATGGAGGTGTTTCCCAACAACACGTTGTGCTGTTACACGGCCAAATTACCTCAGACCATCCAGTTAGATCACGAAGCCCATTGGGAAGTGGCTTTAGTGGAAATCATTCACCCAACACAAATCAAAAACATCACCGAAAAGCAAGACACTTTCGAGGTGGAAATCCTGAATGCCCAATTGGAGGAAGAAATCAACAAAATAGGGTTTTTAGGGGACACAAGACCAGCCAGCAATCCAGCCTTCATTATCTACACCTTGAAAATTCCTTCAGGTTATTATTTTAGTGGTGAACATTTGGTGGACACTATTGCGGACAGGTTCAACTTAGCCTTTGGCAAAGCACTGAACAGAGCCAAAAAAAGTGTGAAGATTGAGTACAATAAAGTGGCTCATCGTCTCGTGATCAAATTTCAAGATACGGACACATTGTCCCTCAGGTTCAATGGTAGTTTGTTTGAAATTTTGGGCGGACATGCAGAAATGGTCGCAAACAATATGAGCCCCAAGATCAAAAGTAATATGGATTTTTACAGAGCTTTTGGAAACCCGGTAGAACTGAACCAAGGACTTAATTTGATCTTTGTGTATTCCGATGTGGTGGAGTACAACGTGGTGGGACACACCTCTGTTCCGTTACTGCGTGTCATTCCTTTCAAAGTGGATAGTACCACAAACAATGACCAGGAAGGTGCAAACACCTATCACGTACACCGTGAATTTGTACATCCTCACTATTTGCCCGTCAGTAAGTCGTATTTAGACACTGTCAACATTGCTATAAAAGGAGATCTGGGACAAAATATTCCATTCTCCAAAGGGAAAGTTACAGTGAAACTCCATTTTCGAAAACGGTTCTCTAACGAATTGTAAGTCAAGACAGCGAGGAGGGACATTTCCACCCTATAAAATCCGGCCAGATGCGTGTGGAATTTCAGTTTGCAGAAAATCTACGCGCAGATAATACGGTGAACGTCATCCTGTATGCTGAATTGGACAATACGATATAAACCAACAGTTTGAGAGAAGTCATTCTAGACTATTAGAAGTCATGGAGGATTTTTATCAATGTTTGTATAGTAGGGATTCTTTGGACATGGAATGTGAAGATCCCTGAGGAAGGAGAATCCCAAGACAAAGACGAAGAAGTCATCATGATGAAGTCTTGATGGCCAGAACAAGAACCACATTTAGTTTCCTGTTATGCTATAGTCTTGACAGAACAAAATTAAGGAATTGATCAAGAAAAATTGTTATGGATGTCAAAACGATCATCCCAGTCAAATTCAACACGATAAATGCCTGATGTTAAGTCAAGAAGAAAAATTGGACGAGTATCTGGACGATGCTTGGAGTCTCATCTCGAACAAAGACGTGTTGCACCAGTGGTATAAAGACTTGCGTGAACATTCTTGTCCACCATTAACCACACAAGAGATCCATCGCATCGAAGCTCTCCTGAATCAGAGTGAGGAAACAGAACGAATAACCGTTTATTCGTCAGACATTTTCAAACAAAAAGTCAGGATCGAATTGACCACTTATCATTACCTGAGAAGAAGAGAAAAAAAACAAAAAATGGATACCTGAGAACTTTATTACCTTTTGAACCACAGTTTGTACACTGCTTCTTGGAATCCTGTCGTCTGTGCTAAAGATGAACTCCCTCATTGCACACCTCAAAACCATCAAGCTTATGTGATCAACACGGACGACAGTCATCTCCCAGGAACCCACTGGGTAGCCGTCTACTTTCCTCAAGAAGGATGTGTGGAATACTTTGATTCCTATGGACTGCCCCCTTTGGAAGACGATATCATTGACTTTATGAGAAGAAATGCATAGACCACACGATTCAATAATGTGAAATAACAAGGCACATATTCCTTGGTGTGTGAACAGTACTGTGTGTGTTTTTTCTGCATGATTGCAGCCTGGGCTATTCTTTAGAACATTTAGTGACTCATTTTGATGCTCGTCATTCTTCTAGAAACGATGTGAAAGTACATCGATGGTTTTGTGACCAGTATGCTTATCTTTTGTCTCTAACTAGAAAACGTAGTGTCCATCAATGGCCTAATGACTTCCGACAGTGGAAATCACAATTTCATTCACAACGTTGTCAGCCCTGTTTAAAGTAGAGGAGTGTGAATTGGAAAAAAATGTTTGGTATTTGAAAAAAATGTTTGATGTTATAGTGTTGGATTATTGTTAAAAAAATGTTAGAGTTGTTTGTTAGTATGAATAAAAAATGTTGTGTTTTGAAGAAAAAAATGCCTTTGTGGTTTATTTGGCTATAGGAATCTTGATTCATGCTCTTTGACTTCTCTCAATCCCTCCCATAACACTATTTGAACGTTCCGGCTAGAAAACCGTGTAGTAATGTTTTCCTTCACGTCCGCGCTTTGACTTTAAGAACCAGGGAAGTTTCCAGTCTGCCCATCCATTGTTAACTCATCCTCCTACGAAGATGTGCTCCAAACTAGCTAAGCTAAACGAAGCCTACGTGAATTTACATAGGGTCAGACACAGTCTGATACCGAAGCCAGAAGAGATAGAAAATGTGAGAATGCTAAAAGTCACTGAAGACCTGAAAGAAGAGCTCTTCAAGGAGGAATTCAAGAAGGAGAAAGAAGAATGGATGGAGAAGTACAGACTTCATAAACAGCAGAGAGAGCAGCAACAGCAGCAGCATGAACCTAACAGAGGCTTTGTCAACAGTTGTATCGACACCAAAGAGTTCTTCTTCTCTTTTCCGAAGAAGCAGACCTTATCCTATGAGAAAGCCTCTCATCAGAGGAGGCCGCCATCTTATAACCTAAGCGATCGCCATAGCTTCAAGTTCCAAAAAAAAAATTTCAGGGCTACCCCATACTCTCGAAAAGAAATAACATTCCATTGCCTATGATATGTTAGTCAGTTAGAAGAAAAAATACAGAAGTGAGTCTATCAGCACATGATTTCTTTATCTTGGTTAGAAAGTGCGACTCTAAGTCCTTCGTTTCCGTCGCTTATCAAAATTTTAAAAATAGTAATGTTCTGTAAAAAAGTGAGTGAGTGTTTGTGCGTTTTTGTTTTTTTTTGTTGGTGATAATATGGATAATGTAAGTTCGGGTACAACGAAATTAAAAGAATTAGGCCCATAACTCGGTGTGGAGGGAAGAAATATACGCAACAGTAGCGGGAGCAAGAAATGCAGACCTAGCCAGTTAGCACTCCACCCACCTCGAGAACACAAATAACATCTAGTCAACAGCCGACTATACCTAACAAACAACCTGACCCGGAAAGAGTGGTGGCAAAACAAAGGGCCAATTATGTTAGACAAACGGTATGGCAAACGAAAATGTAATTATCGGAGGCACTACGTTCTTTTCTGGGGCCCAGAGTGGCCAAGTGGTCTAAAGCGCTCTCCGTTACGGATCACTGTCATCTCACCTTTGTCTGCGTGGGTTCGAGTCTCGGATTCGGCTAATGTGGGTATGTGAGAAAACTTGCCAGTAGCTTCTCGTGGGTCGGTGGTTCTTTCCGGGTTTTTCCAGGGTTCTTCCTCCACCATTAATGCTGGCCGCCATGTATAGCCTATCGCGTGCTGAAAAATGGCGTTAAACCATACAACAAGAACAACAACTACAACAACAATATAATACACAAAAACATAATAAATTTTAAAAAATTGTACTAACTTACAAAAGTGATAAAACGTTGCAGAACAAGTATACTCTGCAAACGTTAACCAGCAACAACAACAACAACGTTCTTTTCTCACTCCGATACTACAGGCAATCTCAGCTGAAAAAACAACCACAACAACAATAACAGCGACAGACGCCATAGCAGCGGATGTAAAACTATCTACCTCAACTAAAGAATTAGTATCAGAACCAGAAGAGGAAATTGAGGCGGTTGAGGAGGAAGAGGGGGACGCTGACCCTCGTTGAGAAGTACACCGAAATGGGACTAGATCAAGCATTGTATGACGTCAACAAATCAGGGCAGTTTATTAGAGCCATACAATACGTTGCCTACAAATCTCTAGACACCTTTAAACCAAGACCTTCTCAATGGGGATTAGGGTCAGAGTTCTTCCCCAATTCTACAGACAAACCTACACTGGATACCCCCTCAGTCAACTGGTAGAAGCCGCTGCTTACATTGCCGCCCATCATGGCTACGCATTTCCTGATATCAAGAATCATGAGACTAGGAGTGCAGGAAAGAACGTGAAAGCAAAAGAGAGACGTGTTACCTTCTAATAGAAAAAACAAACTTTTTTAGGGCTCCAAAAGATTGCTTCTTATTAAATAGGGAACCATATTTGGCTTGGTATCCCCCCTTGACTAAACTATTCTCGAAACAAACTTGACCCATTGGAACACCGCAACAAATTTAACTTTTTAAACCTAACAGTGACCAAACTGGTATATGTCTCTTAGGCATAATAATTTAAATAAGATCAGTATGGCTATTTTTATGTACACTAAGTACTAATATTAGATAGACATGTTAGGAAGTAGGAAATTTAACAGTCTCGTTAGATTTGAACTAATTGCACAAGTGGTTAACACATTATTGGTACTTTTTACTGTCCATTAGCAAAAACGGGACTTGATTTGAAATAAGTACGGGCTAGCGTTTTGTTGAGTACTTAACACCCATGGCTGTCTTTTTGAGCACCTTTTTCCTCCTTTACCACGCTCGGACAGAAATATGAGTGTGTGGTGAGACTATTCCCACTCATGTTTAAAGCCTTTCAGTCAGGTTGTTAAGGACTAGTTAGTCCTACACCTGAGTGGCTAAATTTAAAAGTAGTCTGTGAGTACATAAAAGCCTGGGAGATGAGGCTCTCTTTCCTTCCCTAGGAGCAATTAAAAATCACGCGGTGCGTTATTAAACCAGTGATATATGCTCCATTAGGGCGAAAATCACTTTAATTCAAGTAAGCAAGCAAGCAAGTTCGGGTACCGTCTCTAGCACTCTTGATGACACCAACTGTCTGGGTTATTTTCTTTCTTGCAAGCCCCTATGTTCCACTTCTGTTTGTGATAATAACTTGTGATACTTCACATTTTCTAAAGTGGAAATCTTTACAAGCCGTACAAAATACAAAACTTATATGACTTTGGCTTTTGACACTTGCACAGACTCTTCACTTTATAAGTATCACGAGAAAATTGTATATCCCATTTTTACCATTTTCAAAAACACGCACACACTTGCAGCTTGACCAGAAATATGTACATCTTGTTTTGTGGATAAGTCACAGACAAGTCCAAGTCCATAGGTGGTTATGAACGTTAGGAATATCCCCTCATTTTTTTCAGAAATATCAAAGCTTGTATGTGCATTTTCCCTTTTCCACTCTATATTAGTGCTTAGATTTGTTCCAAAAAAAGAAAAAATAAACGAAACAATTTTGAAGAAAAAAAAACAACTGAATTTTGAATTCAGGTTTCTCTCTGTTTATAATTTTTTTTCAAGTTGATGGTGCATGACAGAGTACATTCGCCTACCTTTCCAAAGTGAGAGACATTTCTTCACATGTCAATGCCTTTGTTAAATTCGGTTTCATTGGTTAGTTATCGTTAATCTTTAATTTTTTGATACATTTCTTTTTGATAGAAGATTTAAGGCTTTCTAGTGTTGTAACGGCATTTATGTTGTTTAGTCTGTTGATGAAATTATCTATAGCAAAGTGCTTAAGATTTTTTCAGGTTTTTTATTATTTCAAGCCCTACAAAAGGAGACCAAGTTTGTTTTCAAAGAGGATTGAAACTCTAAATTACACGGACGTGAAGGAAAACATCGTTATGTTCATTCTAATCATGCTTGCCGTATCTCTTTGTGTTTTAGAGGTCATATTTCTTCTTAAGTAAATACACGCATCAATAGACAGACAGATTGGGTCATCATCCTTGAGTTTCACTGTACTTTCGGTTCTTTACTTCATACAAACCCCAAATTTATTAGTTTGAAAAAAAAGATAACATGCCCCTCAGTACTGTAACACGTCTGTTCTGACTCTACCGATGTGAGTGTGAGTGTTTATGTTAAAATGTTTAAGTGAGATTTTAAAAAAATGGTCAGCTTGAAAACGCGAACCAATACTGTGACGCTCAGTCTTTTGATGAAGAAATGGTACAACACACACACACACAAAGAGGGCTTGTAAGTTCACATTTCAGTCTGTCTGCACTGTAATGGTAACAACGCAAGAACATAGGGATTATTATGCCACACAGTCCTAGAACAAAACAATGCATCACCCGTTGTAAGCCATTTCATTGGCTATACTTATTTTCTTACTGCGTTCACTTCGAATTGACTTGAGCAGCTATTCACACAGTGACGAGAATGGCCATGCTTTACTGGGTCTATCCTATAGGCGATTTATATAAAAAAAATATTTTAAAAATTTAAACTAATGCACGAACAATGGTTCCATGGGCGACCATTGTCCGTCTTATTGCAAAATACATCAACATTTAATTTAACCGTGCAGATCGCTAGAACAAAGCTCTGATCATATACATTTTGAAAAGTGTTGTGTGACACGGATCGCCATTGTCGTTTGGTGTCTGCTTTCTTCTTCGAAAAGAGATCGTTTCGTCTTGACTATAAAAATTTAATTTGACTAAGTTTTACGCACTACTTGAACTCATACATTTCACGTTGTAGGTGTAAGCCGTCGTTCTCAGTTTTCTGGAAGTTCGTTTTTGCGTTTCTCGGATGTGATACTATTTTTTATGGACCGAACGAAATTTCTTTTGGCGTGAATCAGGACTCGTGGTTTTGTGGCAGAAATGGAGAGCATTGATTAAAGCCCAGTTATGTCGTCTTCGAAATCGCTGACACGGATTTGAACTAACACTTCAGGTTTTGTGTGAGGCGATACGGTACATCATTGCCTTTTACTTCCTCAATGAAATCGTTTCATCTTATTGCAAAATTACATTTGACTAGGTTTCATACGCAGCAGGTCTCTGTATATAAGGAGAGTGTCTTAGCGTCAGAGTATTCATTTCGCTCTCAAACGATCAAAGATGGAAGAGTCAGCACAGATCGACCTGCTGGTCAAATATTTGCTAAAAGTCATACGAAAACATAATTCACATGCGAAAGTGGCAACAAAACTTACTCTTTTGGTCGTTGATTTGATAAGAGTCATACGAAAGTGTGTAAGTGCTAATGAAGTTTGCTATATCTGCAAAGGTAAATGGGTATTTGTCTCCAGAATACCTGCTTCGTCTAAGAAAGAGAGACAAAAGTCAAGATACCTAATATCGTTGTCAGGAGAAAGGACACTGGAATTCAGAGTGCCCTACGAGAAAAGAGAATAAACAAAAACAAGACGAAACAGAGAAGAGGGATTCAGAAGAAGAAGAAATTGAAGATGATGAAGAACTTGTGCCAGTAAAGACATGGAAATGGAAAAATTGACAATGTGAGCCGATGCGTTGGCCCTGATGTGAAATTTCATACTACCTTCTAAAAGAGAATAGACCAGAAAGAACACGTAAGTGTCTCTTGGTCTTGACATTGTATAATAAGGATGGCGTGTTTTGTTTTCTACTCACACTTTATGAAATTGTGCCCTTTCACCTATCTCTATCCCTCTGGATCATGTTTTAGTTAGAATTGAAATGGAAGGATGTTTTCCTTCACGCACGCTCTTTAGGCGTGCAAGTCGGTAAACAATAGTCAGTCTATTCCTCCATTATTTTGTGTCTTGATGTTTCCTAAATCACACACTGATGCCATAAAATAACGGGTTAAATGGGTTTTGTAGTGTTGGGAGTGGGGGTGGGTGGGGTGTAGGTGTTTGGCAGAGTTGGTCATTGCAGGTGAGGGCTTAGGTGCTTTCAAAAAACTTTTACTTCTTCACTCTGTGTTGATAGTATATTTGGAGTTTGTATGCGTTCGCGTACGTTTGTGTGGATAGTTTATTTGGGGTTTGTATCATCTCCCTTCTGTGTTGATAGTATATTTGGGGTTTGTTTTTTCCTCTTCCCTCTGTATGTGTATGTGTGTATGTGTGTGTGTGCGTGTGTGTGTGTGTGTGTGTGTGTGCGTATGTCTGCGCGCGTACGTTGTGTGGATGTGTGTATTGGTCTCTGTTTGTCCGTATAAAACTCACTTTATCCCTATCAGATACACTCTACCTACCTACCTGCAGTAGCGTGCATTCAGGTCAGCCACTTGCAACACTGTTGATATTTATCCCTAGTGTTCAGTACAGTGACGTCACTGACGCTGGAAATTTCGAGACTATAAATATCGACTTGGGGATTTCCACATTTTTTAGCTATACATATATACTAGAATTCATAAACAGGAACGTCACTCAAGCTGAGGCTATAAAAAGATTTTCCAAAGGAAAAACCCACAAGTTGGAGCTATAAATAGATAGTGGGATTTCATAGGAATTTCAGCTGATTATAGATACATAGGTATTTATCCACGATCGTCACAGAAGTTGATATTGTAAGTAGTTACTAATTTTATCTATTTTATAGTGTGTGTGTTTATGTGTGTGTGTGTGTGAGTATGTCTGCGCGCGTACGTTGTGTGTTTCTGTGTGTGTGTGTGTGTGTGTGTGTGTGAGTATGTGTGTGTGTGTGTGTGAGTATGTCGGCGCGCGTACGTTGTGTGTGTGTTTGTGTGTGTGTGTGTGTGTGTGTGTGTGTCTGCGCGCGTACGTTGTGTGTGTCTATTGGTCTCTGTTTGTCCGTATAAAACTCACTTTATCCCTGTCAGATTCACTCTAGCTACCTACCTACAGTAGCGTGCATTCAGGTCAGCCACTTGCAACACTGTTGATATTTATCCCTAGTGTTCAGTACAGTGACGTCACTGACGCTGGAAATTTCGAGACTATAAATATCGACTTGGGGATTTCCACATTTTGTAGCTATAGATATATACTAGAATTCATAAACAGGAACGTCACTCAAACTGAGGCTATAAAAAGATAGTGGGATTTTCCAAAGGAAAAACCCACAAGTTGGAGCTATAAATAGATAGTGGGATTTCATAGGAATTTCAGCTGATTATAGATACATAGGTATTTATCCACGATCGTCACAGAAGTTGATATTGTAAGTAGTTACTAATTTTATCTATTTTATAGTGTGTGTGTTTATGTGTGTGTGTGTGAGTATGTCTGCGCGCGTACGTTGTGTGTTTCTGTGTGTGTGTGTGTGTGTGTGTGTGAGTATGTGTGTGTGTGTGTGTGTGTGAGTATGTCGGCGCGCGTACGTTGTGTGTTTGTGTGTGTGTGTGTGTGTGTGTGTGTGTGTGTGTGTGAGTATGTCGGCGCGCGTACGTTGTGTGTGTGTGTTTGTGTGTTTGTGTGTGTGTGTGTGTCTGCGCGCGTACGTTGTGTGTGTCTATTGGTCTCTGTTTGTCCGTATAAAACTCACTTTATCCCTGTCAGATACACTCTACCTACCTACCTACAGTAGCGTGCATTCAGGTCAGCCACTTGCAACACTGTTGATATTTATCCCTAGTGTTCAGTACAGTGACGTCACTGACGCTGGAAATTTCGAGACTATAAATATCGACTTGGGGATTTCCACATTTTGTAGCTATACATATATACTAGAATTCATAAACAGGAACGTCACTCAAGCTGAGGCTATAAAAAGATAGTGGGATTTTCCAAAGGAAAAACCCACAAGTTGGAGCTATAAATAGATAGTGGGATTTCATAGGAATTTCAGCTGATTATAGATACATAGGTATTTATCGACGATCGTCACAAAATGGAACGAAAAAATAGAAAAAGAAGAAGAAAATGAGAAGAGGAAGAAAGAAGAGGAGGAGAAGAAAAAAAGAAAGGGAAGAAGAGTGTAGGAGATAAAATAAGAACTTGGTGGAGAAAAAGAAGAAATTAGAAGAAGAAGAAAACCCAAAGGCCCTTTTCAGGGCCAGCCATATTTCTCGGAAAGAGATAGCCTTTCCATTGCCTACCCCTTTTTAAAAAAAAATTTTTTTAAATTTAAAAAAAAATCCCATGTTAAATTCCCCTTGTCCGTAGAGTGACCCACGATTTATTGCCATGTTAAATTCCCCTTGTCCGTAGAGTGACCCACGATTTATTCCCATGTTAAATTCCCCTTGTCCGTAGAGTGACCCACGATTTTTCTCCATGTTAAATTTCCATTGTCCGTAGAGTGACCCAGGGGTCCCTGTAATGCTAATTCCCATTGTCCGTAGAGTGCCCCTATTCACTACTTACGTCACAAAGATGCTTAAACAATATATACAACTAATGCTAGTCCAGGTACATTTATGCTCGTGTCATTGAGAATCTCGCAGTCATCAATTCGATATCACGTATCGATTCCTTTGATACAGAGCAACTATTAACTCAACATGTTAATTAACATATTTCATTCTGACTGGTGCTCAACAAATGCTTCAGACATCTGCATGAACATATAACAGCTCTCAAACACTCTTTCATATCGTAGAATAATAGCTAATTCCAGTCAGACAAATGTTATACGCAACTTACTGGTTTCGTCACGCCTGTTAAATATCGGGACTGGTATACATGCAGGAAACGAACGACAGGAAAGGAAATGTGAACTACATGTAAATAAGGACGTCGAAGATGAATGCCGTTTTCTCATAATCTGTCCTCTATACCTATCACTTAGAAAATATTCTAAGTATGTATATTATTGTCAAACACCAAGCATGTAACAAATATAGTTAATTTTATATGAATACTTAACAAATGTAAAATGCGTAGGTAAGCATGTATGTAACGCATTGCAACAATACTTATCTTATATTGCTGTCTAGTTTCTCTCTCTCTTTCGTTATCTATTTATTTCAATATCCTTCAAAGTAGTATGCGATTCATTTAAATACATTTAGTGGTTAAATGTCTTTGATAGCGTTTGAGCCATTCTGAAATTCTTTCAAGTAAAGTTGAGTGAAAAAATTATTTTAGTGGACTATTATTATTTCTTCAATTGTTATGTTTGTATCCTTTTTAGTTATATACAAAGGTGAAATAAACATTTAACTATATGTTCTTTCTACCCTTTGTGGCAACATACATACATGCATACATACATACATACATACATACATACATACATACATACATATTGATAAAAGAAATGGAGACCAATGATACGTGTTTTCTAATCGCTCTGTATTATACAACATCTAACCAATATTATATAAATAAAACAGAAATCTTACTTATCAGCTGGTAAATCCTGATGAACTTGATAAAAAAGAGTCCGTTAAGATTCACTGTCCACCAAGCTGATGTCTGCCAAGTACCCGTATGACTGCATGTCTTGTCACGATTAAAGTGTGTTGATGTTTTGCCATCTACCCCAAGTGATGCATTAAACATAAATCTATCCTCTACATAGGTGGAAGATTGACTTGCAGGTTTATTCAGTGCCACATTTTCTGAAGCAAAACAGATCAGAATAGCAGTTAAAACTGCCTTGGATAACATTATGTTTTAATGGGAAACACACACATAGACAAAGCAAAACTTGTATGTGTTAAGCAAATATAGTAATTTTCCGAATGTAACTTTGTGCAAAGCAGTAACAGTTCTATAAAATACTACAAAAATCAGTATTATAATGTTCTGTATTCACTTTACCTCCATATGGTTCGTACAGGCATCTGACGATCGCGGATGAGCAGATTGCCAGAATAAGGAGATAGCTTTTAAAAGCAGGTATCTTCATGGGTGAAAACCTACAATGTATGAATAAAATAGTAAAGTATACGACTAACACTTAACACATAATTTCATTATTTAGGTTATAAAATGAACATATCAGAGAAACTTACACTATTATGAATTAATCCAAACTAATCCTAAAAAAATATGTCCACAAATTATGCAAAAAAATTGAGTGTTCCGAATTAATTCTATATTCAGAGGGTGCTGCTGAACGAGTGGTCGTGAATGTGCTAAGGTACCAATAGTCTTGAAATGTCACAATGGCACTGACTAAAACTCATTTAAACGAATTTAAAGTAATCACGAAATGTTATTATATCCTAGCCACATGAGCACTTTGTAATTCCAATCAATAATCCAACCAAAATATATCTCTCATTATATCTAAACACATCATTAAGTACATATGCGGACCAATATTAAAACAAATTCATGGGAAATTGTAATGCGTTAATTGTCAATCTCGTCGACTTTATATACACCTGTACCGTTCGACATTGCAATATGGATCTACTCCTTTTTTTGGGGGGGGGGGGGGGGCACCAGATAGACGCTCCCTCCCCAAGTCTAAACAAAATAAAAGGTGTTTTATGTGTATATGTATCCCCAAAGGTGTGTTGTTTGTTTATTTTAACGGAATTCCTTCCCTAGTTTTGTAGTTGACCCTTGCTAGGGGTCGCCTATGTCCCATGTGTGATTTGCGTATATGATATAATTTGTGTATGCTATATCGTTTTTGTGTGGGGGAAAACTTGCGGAAATAACATTTAAACATCCAGTTGTCCTGTTATATATTCCTTGGGTATAATTTCCACTGATGTTTGATTTGAAAAAAAAATTATTTTTATTTTCAATTCTTAATTTTGTCGAGTTAAAGGTGTGATAATTTGTAAAAGAAATTAATTCCAAGTGTTTCATGTGTGTGATCATTTGTGTCGTTTATCGCACTAGCTAAGAATGATGCCAGCTGTGCTCGAACCAGGGTCTATATTTGTTGTACTTCTCTCAGCTTGAGCTTATTTAATTAAATAATCAAATATGCAAAACTTTCTTTTAAATATCCCGTAGGGGGAAGTAGAAACTATACAGTGCGGGTGCGGTATAGCTGAGAAGGAAGAAAGACTTTCGGAGTATGTGATAGCCCTATGCCCTATGCCCTATATTCTTAACCCCTGTATTTCTGTGTGTATGCTAAGTTTTCTATATGGGGTGTTATTCCAAGCTCTTCCATGGGCCTGTCCACTTCGTGTAGCGCCTTGTAACGTAGCCCCATGACGTCCTTGTCTCGAACTTTCCCCATATAAACCCCCTGTCCCTCCCCTCTTATTTACTAATTTTGAGGTCAAGTAATCCTTATATAAGGTTATTTAGAGTATATATCTGGAATTGGGATCTGACTGATCACTGTAGGTTCTAGGCCGGGGTGGGTGAGTATGAGGGCCATGGACCGCTTGCGGTTATTCACCCTTTGTGGTTGATATTCAAGGGACCTTCTCTTCTCCCCCTGCTCTTTACATATAACACTCAGTCCCTTCCAGCCACAATGATCTGTCCACATGCTATCATCGTATTTAATATATACTGAGTGAGCTGGTACAGCGTTTTTTATATTTGTCCTTTTAGGTTATAATTTGTAATCTTTGTGTCTTCCATTTTCCACATTGAATCATTGTGCGAATTTTGCTAAAAATGGCATTCTTACACAGTGGACATTTTGGCGGTACTCTGACCATACGCCGTCTCAGTACATCATGCATGTATTTCAAGCAGAGGCTTTGCATTTTGAGGGAGCTTAGTTTCACCCATTGCCCCCCCCCCCTGCTCAGTCTAAGTTTACATAGATATGGTCTTGCTCCACCTCACTTTTAATTTTGCTAGTTACTATCCTCCTTCTCCATTTATAAGTAAGTTTTTCTTTCACATTCCACAATTCCTCTTTACAGTCTCTATGTTTTTGTAATAATTCTTTAATGCTCCTACATTTTCTGGGGACGTTTAATTTTTTAGTTACTTTGTTGTTTTGATATTTTTATTTCCTATTCCTCATAGAGAACCCAAACCAATATATATATATATATATATATATATATCCCTTCAGATGGTATTCTTGGTTCTGCCTGTAATCTTTTGAACCCTGTTAAGGGTGTTCACATATTTTATTAGTACGGGTCTAGGTATTGATAGCCCCCCCCCCCTCGTTCTCTTGCTCTATATATGGTTTCCTTTTTTACGTAGTGGGTTTTAAAATCTCAGATATAATTTATAATTTGACTGTCAGTTTTGTTTAATACTTTATTTTTTTTTATATCAATTGATTTTAAAATATAATTAATGTGTGCATACATATATGTTTGGCCACTTGGGCACGTTCCATGAGGCACAATGGCGTGAGAGCCCAGATTTTCACATTTTCGGTTATTTTTATATTCATTTGGTTGCAGTTTTCTTTATATTCTTGTTTCCTAAAATAAACACCTAGGGTTTTAACTCTTTCCTTTATTTGCTATGGTTAATAAACCGAAATGGTTCCCCCACACGTTCCCTATCTTCAAAATTCCCGTTTTGTCATGGTTAATTTTTATCCTGCTGCTTTCCCAAATTTTTCGAATTCCTTCTCAAGAAGTTTAAAGGAATTAGGATTCTTAATAAAGTTAGTGCAATCATCTGCATGTTGCAGCATTTTAACCTCATCTCTGATATTTTGAACTTTAATACCTTCAATTTTCTTGAGTATTATTTTTATACTTAGAATTTCTATTGCTATTACATATAGTAACATTGATAGCGGGCATCCTTGTCTCACTGATCTTTTAATGTCGAATTTTCCCGTGCTCGCTCCATTTACCTGTACTCTTGAGTTTATTTTACTGTACAGGATTTTAGTCCATTTTTGGACATTATTTCCAAAACCAAATTATGCTAGGACTTCCTGTATGTAGTTATGTTCCAATCTTTCGAATGCTTTGTCCTGGTCAAAAAGTACCATAGCACCTTTTTGGCCAGAATCTTTGATATAATCTATTATTGGCCTAATACTTAATATGTTATTTTGGATATGCCTCCCTTTTGCCACGCATTATTGGTTTATTATTTGGTCCATTCCATTTCTATTACGTTCTGCTAATACATTACTTAAAATCTTGTAATCTATATTTAGGAGGGAGATGGGCCTCCGGTTTTTTAAATCCCCCTATGTCCAGTCCCTTTGTATATCAGTGAAATTACCCCTTCCCTCGTGCTATTTGTCATTGTATTATTCCTTAATAAAATATTGTTATACAACCAGTTTAAAATGGGCGACAACTCGCAGCAGAACTTCATGTAGAATTAAGCGGTGAGTCCATCTCTACCTGGTGATTTCCCTTTAGATAGGTTTTTAATGGTATGTATTAATTTTATTCATCGAGATGAAATCCTCACATAAGTTCTTATGTTCTGGTAATATCATTTCGCATTCAATTTATTGTAGGTATTCATCTATTGTAGCATTATCTATCTCTTGGGATTTGTATAAATGTGTATAAAACTCTTTTTTTATTTGCATCTGTTGTTTTCTCATTATTGTCTAATTTTAAAATCTCCAAACATCCCACCGTTCCTTAGCTCTTCCCTTTTATATTGTCCGTCTGCCTTCTTATATAGTTCAGTAAAATTTCCTGCTCTGATTTATCTTCCATTCTGTTCTTCTTTAATTAATTTACTTAGTCTCTCTTTAATGTTTGCTGTACTTATTTTCGCAAATTTAATTGCTTTATTCTTAAAGTTTTCCTTTAAAATGTCCCACTATTCAATGATATCTTTATTCCCTGTATTTATAAAATTTTGAATATCTCCTTTATTTCTCCAACAAGTAAGGTTCATCTAATGTTTTATTAATCAGATTCCAACTTCTCCTACTCCATTTAATTTTATTTTTCTTCGCTAATTCCAAATAAATTAGGTTATGGTCGTATACCTTGAAATCTATAATAACTGCTTCTTTGTTTATTTGTTTTTCCAAACTTTGTGCCTAGACATTTGTCCAGTGTGTTTTATTTTTCTGTTTTATATTCATTTTTGAAATCTGTATTTATTTTATTGTATTAATTTGAGTTTATATGGGATGTGTGGCTGGGCACAGCGTCTCACCTTTTGTATTGTCTGTTGGTGTGTCTATCGATTTTTCATCGCTTTTGTTTGCTTGGTCAATCGTATATTCAGTGTACATTTCCGTTTCCGTTTCTGTTTCCATATTCTCAGTTCGTTTTGTGCCGTCCGATGCGCTGTCATATTCAGTGCTTGTCTCAAAGTCTTCACTGTCTTCTCCATTGTTATCGCTTTCGTCGGTTGTATTTCCGTCTTCACTTCATTTCTTCGATTCATTTATGTTTTCCAACTGTTTCTTTTGGAGTTTAAGTTTTAACATTTTTGCCTCAGTTTTGTCGTGCGCCGTTTTCGGTTGTCATTCTCAGTGTCATCAAAAGTACCCTCCTGTGACCAAGGGATCATTATACGGCTTTCCTCTTTTTGAGTTTTGTTATTTGGCAGTGGTGTGGAAAAGGTTACGGGAGACAAGCCTGATATGTCTGTCTTCTCTCCCTCTTCCTCCTCTTCTTCCTCCTGGAGCGGGGCTCCCTCCTCCTGTAGGAGGGCATACCTGTTATCATCTTGTACGGGTTCTTTGCAGGGGTCTGTATTCTCCCCGTTTTGTTAGGACTAAGAAAATTAGCCCGCGCAGGGTTTATCTGGGAGTTGTCCATATTTGCATTGCATTATGCTTGCTCTGCAGTCACTTGTTGAGAGCTTACTTGCACAGCTTTTGTATTTTCGCCAAATATTTCAACATCCAATGCTTGCTGTGCTATCATTTGTTCAGAGTTTTATTGCAAAGTGATTGCATTTTCCCCTTCATTTCTTATCTGTCTAATGATATTCCCTAGTTGCGTATGTATGCCAATCTATTTTGTGATTATTTTGTTTGACGCAGCTTTGCCTGCCTATGATGCTGTTGGTGGTGGTGGTGATAGTGATACTGCTCTTTGAGGGCATGCCCTGTCTGACTGGACTTGAGGCATTTTCTGTTATTATCGTACCCCCATACCAACCTTTCAGCTTGAAACCCATCACGCAAAAAAGTGGGTAATTTCCTCGCGTCCTCTCTAGGCATCATCAAAATCCTACCTCCTGATTTAATGGGGGCAAAACCACAACAGTGGCCATTTTATGTGTCGTCAATGTTGCATGTAGCTTTATTTCTACCTTCCTTATAAGCTCTTGCGTGTCGACTTCAAGAGGGAGGCACGAGACATAAAACGTCCGTTAGTTTTGTCTCGATTTCGCTAGTAAAGGGGGGCCTCTGTTATCTGGGTCACCTCCCCTTTGACCTCTATCGAATCTACTGTCAATAGGGGTGTTTTTCGTGTTGTCTAGGATACACCATCCACTTGTTGCATCCCGCATTCTTGAGACCCTCTGTTATACTAATATCTATCCCCATTACATTGAGAGTGGTCAATATTTCCCCGTCTTGGTACCTTGGTCGCGTTGCAAAATATATTACCTGGCATCCTGGTTGTGGAATGCTAATACAGCATCGTTCTCTACCCTGGTTTTAAAGTAGGTACCTAATTTAGTACCTTTTTGTTATAGCTGCAGCTGATTGCTGTCACACGGTCTTGTTCCATCTTAATCCTTTATCCTGAAATTCACTCACTATGGTTCAGAATCACTATTTATATTCAGACAAATTTGATTAGGTTTATCTAATGAGTAAGGCGATTAACCCCTCTAGATATAAACATGTACAGGTAGGTATTATAAAAACAATACAAATTTGGCTATATCCCGTCACGAGATAGAGTCACGAATCACAAATAAGTGAAATAAGGATATCAAAAATCAAACTAACACATATATATCCCGCAAGGGAAAGAAAAAGGAAAAATAATGAAAATGAAAAAAATAAAATGAGAAAGTAAATGTGTATAATGCTTACAAATGTCTGGCTGTGAAACGTATTCACTTATCCAGAGCACACCAAAAGTACGTCTGCTCTCCTCGACGTCCCAACTGTCTCTACTCGATCTGTGTTGCAATAATGTATGTGAGATATTTCACAATATCTCACAGCGCAACATAGCCTATATTAAACGGTAAGTGTCGATGTTTTGACTGTTTCATATATGGACAAGGTCAGCTCTAATGCGAGATATGAGGACCATGGATGACAAAGTCTTTCACGGTACAGTTTGAAATAATGTTGCATATGGAGAATAGGCGGAAGCTGATGCCGTCCTATGCAAAATGTTTACCTGCTAATGGATGAGCAGATACAAATACTCAATGGCCAGTTTAAATCCATTACGTATTAGTTATAAATATGTTCTCGTTGTTGCGCATACAACGATGTACAAACCAGAGGAGTCCATGATTCCAGCGTCATTGTAAAAGAGCCTCCATCACCATGATACTTTTCCGATGCGCATGAGGAAAACGTGTCATGTTTGCGAGCTAGTCAGTACATACTTTCGAGGAGACCTAACCATCACCATCAAAGCGTTTTATACTCGACGACTTCGCCTTCATGGCGGAGGTAGGCCATGGTTATCACAGTGACGATGGTCTCACGCGGCTGGCCATGATCAGTCGCTAGTCAAAGAAACAACGTGGAGATTAAATATTTCCTAGAATAATCCTCCTGATTTGTGCAGCGTTACTCGAAATTCGCGGATACGTTCAATGACGTTCTTTTAGGGAATGACGTGGTCTCGTTGGAAATGTTGTATGAGACTGACGGCTTTCTGGCTGCAAAGAAATATGGTAAGATGCTCATATGGACAAAACCCATTTCTTCGGACTGATTCTGTTTGTGCCGAGAATGATCATACTGATGTCACGTGGTGTCCCACCTGCTCCTCTTACATGCGTGTCGTCCAGAGGCAACGACTCCTGCAAAACGTCCTTCAAATCCTAATTAAGCTATCCACTCTAAACGCAGCGCCTAAGGCTGTACTTGAAAAGCCGGTAACCATGCATGGCCTAGAAGAGGTAACTAGAAGAGCTCAAACGAAGGCCCAGATGTACACCTATTGCTAATCTTACTAGAAAGGCCGCTAGCCCTCCCATAATTATACGTTCCGGAGCACATGCTGCATGCCACTTGCAGTTGGCTCACTTGGAGTTGTCAAAGTGTTATACATTTGCCCCAGGCGAAACACCTTGTGTCCGTAAATCTTTCCAGTGTTGTCGCTCCAACCAAATGTTTAGGCGGAACGCTATTTCCAACCGCAAAGATCAGTGCGTCAAGCCTAGGATCCACAGGTAATGAATAATACATACGCCATTTTTACAAGGAATATTACAACCTCTGTCCACCAACCCGTTTTGTCGCTGTCGTTGGTTTTGTCAATATTATGCTGGGGCTACCATATGACAAGGACCTTGGTGGTAACCTACTTTGCAAAGCCATGGTGGTTGCTCGGCTGGATATTGGTTACTTTATGCTAGTCACCAGCCTTCTAAACTTTGCCATGGTTGACTTAGACCGTTTTGAACTAATGGACATACACAAGGCTGTATGTACATAAGCCATTGCTCTCTGGACTCAGTGTATTCTTGTCCATAATTCTGGCTAATAAAGCAGATTCTGACCAATGGCAGCCACATTTGCTGCTGTCAATGGAGGAGACTTAGTTAACGCCATCCCATTTGGCGGTTCTGACTTCTTACATTCGTCTTTTGAGTTCTCTGTCGCTGGCGCGGAGTATGAACGAAACAGTGGTGCAATTGAATAGCCACACGATGCTGGTATGGAACTAGAACCGATGGGATGCTGGCTTTATCACCGCATTTTAGACATCTACTACCACCCGAAAGATCTGTCGGGGGCTATGAGGGAGCTGATAAAAATCGCTTTAGGGTGACGATAAAAGGAAAGCGGTGTGGCATCTATTCCTGCTTGCACCTCGTGTTTCTCCAATGTCCGCGTTTAACGTAATTGTGTCCAATGAGGTGTTCCTGGCCAACCACCTATTTTTGCCTTATGATTAGGGGCGGGGGTCTAATTCGGAACACTACAAGTATAGGTTGAGTTTGTTGCCGATGAACTGGACAGTATTTTATGGGCTGAAGTATTTTCGGTGGCCAATATACGTCCGGACTCATGCAGAACGCGAGTTCCATGGCGATGCTGCTAGAAACGCGAGGCTGCTGTCATAGTACAACGTGCGTGTTCGTTACTACCAGCCAAGCCTTCACCGGTGGCAAACGTTTGCTGAAGGGGAACCTTTTTTGGCACCAATATATTCAACGAACTTGCTAAAGATGGATATGACAGGCATGTAAAAGCTAAGTGAAGTCACAAGGCTTACACTGCATCATCTCAGATGGATAAAACGCATTGCTTCTACTCGGTCACTTCAGGCCTCATCTATGTATTTGTGTGGTACCCTTACGCGCCATTTTGCCTGTATTACCACTGCCAAAAGTCTGAAAGAAGCAGAGTAGAAGGCAAAGATGAAGTTTGATACGATGGTGCTTTGTGAGATGAGGACAATCTAGAAATTTATTTTGAAAAATATGGGTAATTGGTTATACACTTTGACATGCTGTGACTTCCACGTGCACAACGAGCGCAGCGAGCGCACACACTAGACGCCGAGTCGCCCTCCAGCAGCTTTTAGAACAATTTGAACGTCTGTGAGCTGTGTGGTTGACACAAGAAAGCCATTTGATTTGGACGCGGTAGCGCCGCTAAAAGCCCGTATCCGGAGAAACTTGAAGAGAGAGTGGTTGTTGTTGTAGTTATTATAGGTTTAACGCCATTTCTATACACATGATATATTATGAATGGGAGCCAGTTTTTATGGTAGTACTATTTCTCACATATTCACGTTAGCCGAGCCCGAGTCTAGAACCCACTCTTCATACATTTCAAACCCATTTACGGCCAAAGCTGATACATGCAAAGTCACAAAAAAGCACAAAAGTGTGTATATGGAAGAACCTAGCCCATATATCGTCGAATAATGCTAGTATTCGGACATTTCCTAAAGACAACTCGCAGAGCAAACTACACCGAACCGTCGTTATTGTTTCTATTTTGTAAATATTTGTGTGCTTTTGTAGTTAAAATTTTTAAATTTCCTTCATGCTTCTCTTCGCTTCGGTTTAACGCCATTTCTATACACATGATAGATTATAAATGGCGGCTAGGTTTTATGGTAATACTATTGCTCACATATTCAAATTAGCCGAGCTCGAGTCTCGAACCCACGCTGCATAATTGTCAAACCCATTCACGGCCAAAACTGATACATGCAAAGTTACAAAAAAGCACAAAAGTTTGTATATGGAAGAACCTAGCCCATATATCGTCCAAAAATGCCAGTATCGGGACATTTCATAAAGACACACGCAAGAGAAAATTACACCGAGCCGTCGTTATTGTTTCTATTTTGTAAATATTTGTGTGCTTTTTAGTTAACATTTTTTAATTTTCCTTCACATTTCTCTTCAATTTTATTTTTTGCACGCTTTTTCCAAATTATTTCAAACTGATTAAAGTTTGAGTTATAAATTCATAATTTTGATTTACCGTTTCCTTTTTTGTTGTTGTAATTTTGCTTTATATACTAAGTTTGTATTTTCAAAGTTTGTTTTGCTGGTGAAAAGTTTGCATACTATTCTTTTCCGCACATGTTTAACAATTTTATAAGTTAATAAAACAATTTTAATCTGTTTATGTTTGTTTTTTTTCGCATTAGAGTATGTGTATATGTGTGTTTTATTTGTTTTTCTTGTCTATATTTTGTATTTGCCTTTGAAAAAGACTCAATATGACTATAAAGCGATTAGGTTAGTTATATACTAGGTTTGCACGGTTCATTGTCAGTTTATTGCATTTATCTTAATTAATCCCTGAAACACATTATCCCTTGCTCGATCCAGTGCACTTGAAATGACTGCTATTGGCTATATGATTTGAATTCTTTATATATATATATATGTATATATATATATATATATATATATATATATATATATATATATATATATATATATATATATATATATATATATATATATAATGTTTTAATTTTCACCCATTTTATGTTTCTAAACGTTTTTTTCTTTACTTTTATCCTATAATTTTCGACAATTTTGCCATCTTGAACAATGTTGAATGTTTACAAATTAATCTCTATATATTTTGAAATCTGCTTGAAGTGCAATTCTATTTTATTATTTGTTGCATTTCGATTCTTTCAATTTTGAATGTAATTCAATATTTTACTCATTATAGTTTTTAGTTTTACGGAAGTTTTGGATTCAGCCTAATTCAGGGACAGCATAGAAATGTTCATATCACTTTTGACAACAATTTTACACAAATATTCAATTTCAATATTTGCTTAATTCCGTGACAGTTTCGTGATGTTAAAAGTTAAGAAATACATTTTTATATAATATTTTGACCACATGTAGTATCCACTAAAATTCTTTACGTTTTTGGAATTGTAGTATGACTTTTAGTCTGGGCCATAACTTTACTATACTATTCTGAATTAGAGCTGCGTCTCATGTGGATTTCATGTAAATTTCATCACATTTGTATAACCTTTAGTCTCGACCCACACTTTTAAACCTACGGAAATCTTAAGAATTGAATTTCCCTTGCCTCCTTTGGTCAAATTCTCAGAATTGGAGCAAATTATTACATTAAAGTTCCACTTATAGGTCACTAGCTTTTCCCATACATGCTTCTTCTGCTACCAATAATTATATATATATATATAATCCTTCGTTCTTTGCAAACGTTGATATCTAACTGAATCAGCAGTGCACCATTGTTATCCAAGAATTCGATATTAATGCGTTTAGAAAAAGGAAATTCATGGTGTATTAATTTTTTTCAAGCAGGAACACTTGTCATATACAGTTCTGAGTTTCGGTCGTTGTGCTGATCTTTCCCTCTCTCTCTCTCTCTCTCTCTCTCTGTCTCTCTGTCTCTCAATGTAACTCAGTTGGTAGAGAGTGGAACTAGTAGTCCAAGGGTCGCAGGTTGGATACATGATCAGACCAGTTCAGATGGGATACCTTAGTGTGTCATTAGGAAAGGCACTTAAGTCCCATTTCCAATGCACGATATAGAAATATGTTTAGAAATGCCCATAGGTCGTAGTTGTGTTAATCCACAATATCAGTTTACTGCATCTCAATATCAAAAGTGTAATACCTGAATCAATTTCAGCACCCTCGATACATGTTAAGCCGAAGCTGAATGCTAATGGTTGGTGAAGGTACTACAACAACCTTATGAAGACAAAATATATATAGATACTCATTCTTCCGTTTCCTTAAGACCAGCCTTACGCGACAGGTATCCTTAATTTTAATTTTGTACAGGTGAAAGTTATAAAACGATCCGTCTAGTGCAGTAATTAAAACACTAAGTCGGGTTATAGTCATTGATTATTTGACCATACATATTCTTTAACCCTCTCCCATCAAATATGTTTCCTAGACATATGTGACCAGTGCGAAAATACAATAGGTTTTAAACAAAGACGGAATACAAACAAAACACAAAGGGAGAAAGGAAAGACGATACAACTAAATTACTAAATAGATAGTCAGACAGATAGCCATATATGCAGATAGATATAACAAAGAAAGACATATGATAGAAACCGAAAACGATCATATGCCTTTGCACAAGTATTAGAAAACTACTGATAAATAGTGACGTTAAAAAAAAAAAAAGAAAAAAAAAAAAAAGAAAACAATACAGAGATTGCAAGATTCTTTACTATGGTTTCCTCTTAGATTTTATCCTCTGTTCCTTGTTAAGGGAATACCACAGAAGAAACGTAAAACTATACTGAAATGTTATTTATGCTTATAAATGCACTATTCTGTTTACCTCTAAAATGATCTCATGTCTTTGGTCTTAATATGCATGCATAGCTTTGAGTGCTTTTATAAATATATCCTGAAGTTTTATATATCAATCATATCATAATTTGAAATATAAAAATTAATCATTAATTTTCCAACAGACAACAACCTATTACTAACTCAAAAAGGGTCAGAGCATTTGTATATTGCTTTACATCACCAATACAAACATCTGTACAATTTTGACTGGATACTTAATGTTCTTAACACGAACATCGGAATTCTACAAATTCAACTATCTAGAGAGAAAATTAATTTAAATGAAATATGACAGTGCAGTGTAAGATAAACGGGCTTCGCAGATTTGTATGTACACAAACTTTAAATCAGATTGCCATATGATAAAAGAGTTTCGTTCATTAGCTACAAGTTAAACAGCCCAATGGTAATTTTAAAAAAAAAACAGTTTGGTGGTATCTTTTCAAAATAGCTTCAAACAACTTTAAAACAAATTCAAACCCCTTCGTCATCAGGAGCAGGAAGTAGTCAGTTATAGAGCAGAAGATAACGAGGAACGATGAAATTATAACTGAATTCTGAATGAATATTGTATTGTTGATACCCTTTTCCCAGGCCGGGTTATTATATAGGCACACTAAGTACGTGCTTAGGGCACCAGCCGAACATGGGCACCTGCAGAAGGTTCACGTCAACACTTTTTCTTCTTATTAGCCTTTAGCATTGTATTTTTGTTGTTTCATCTATGGGTGGGGTGGGGTGGTGGGCACCATGCTATTTTTTCAGAGCTTATGGTCATGGAAGGCCTTTTTCGGCCACTACTCCTCAAAAACCTAAATTGTGAATTTGCTTCATTTTGTCGTTATATGTTCATTCATTCTCACAGCGGTCCGTCTATGCCCCAATTATACATACGAGAAGTACTTGAAGTTTGATAGCTCAGTGTCTTAGGGCTCTTAAGCATTAAAATGATGAAAGACTAACTGACTAATGCACTCATATTCATATGTATAGATGTAGATGTATAGATGTATATATATATATATATATATATATATATATATATATATATATATATATATATATATATATATATTGATGTATATATATATAATCGATTACTCCCAGAATGTTATCCAATCGAATCATTACTAATCGATACTTAACAAATATGCACACCACTCACATTTCATAATGCATAGTGATCTAAACACATATATTGTCGATAAAAAGAATATAATCAACGTACCTCACACTGCCATGAATTTGGTACACATTAAATAATAATGTCACATCACTCTGTTCTGTTCTAAACCTTGCAATGCAAATGACATAGCTAAATCTTCACATCCTGGTAGCTACAATCGTACTATACCAGGTCTCAAAACCTCAATCTACCCCGAGGGCCGCATGAGGTCTTTTTCGATGGCAAAAGTGCCTCACCTCGTTTGCTATCTCTCATGACGCCTTGTGACGCCAGTCACAATGCGGGCCACATGATACGGTTTGGGGTGCCGCATGCGGACCGCGGACCGCGATTTTGAGATCCCTGTACTACACGATAATCCTAAGACAAAATAATACATACAAGCCTTATATCGTCAAGTCTCACACTCTTTAGAATGCTTGAACCCGCTTGCTTTGACCCACATTAGCGATCAAACGAAAGAAGAAACCTAAGTTGTACAGCTGTATCGAAGACCAGATCTGCAGTGTAAGATTAAATGGGTATGTAATAAATTTGAATATCATTCAACATACCTTATGCATATCGTTTATCATGTCAAACGATGAAATAAATCATGGAGATAACAATCATCAATAGGCGTTTACCTTTTACATACTACGTAATATTGCAGCTAAATTATATATATTGGACACAAATTACTAAGGCCGACGACATAGGCTTTACCAGATGCCTGATTTCAAAAGAGTTCGAAATATACACCAATGGAACCCAAACAAACAACACAAATATCATATAATGACACACAAGTTGAACAAAGGAGACGGGATAATACGTTTTCCTACGAGACTCAATGCAAGATCCTACTCAGAGACATTAAAGAACATGCACATATACACTGTATTCTAAGTTAGGTGAATACAAGACAGACAGGTTCTTTGATATGAATTACTAGTCTTTATTTGATTAACACATTTGCTATTTAGACACCAGTAATAAGTTCGTAGGAAAGGCTTCCGTGTAATTAAGTGTTTATGTTCAATTTATTTTGTTGGCCACATCGGTAGCGGATCGTTCAGTAGAAAAGGAAAATGACATCATCAAAACGAAAAAACTGTAATTACTTTCCAAAGTAACGTGTTCGAGCCATATTGTCACCTAAATGTATATTCAATTAACCCTTTCGCTTACTCGTCCACCCACAACTCTAAACGAGCAATTGCATCTGTTAGGCTGTGCTGTACAGTCATCCAGCCCCAACTTATGACTAATGTCAAGTACCTACTCTGTTATAAACAGCGCAAGAGGAAATGTAGTATACGAAGCTTTCATGCACTAATACAGTCGTTTATTTCCATATTCATAAATTCCCTCACACACTAGCTGCAAATAATGCTAAGCAACACATCTATGATAATGAGAATCCATAAATTCCAATTATGCATTTTTATCCAGCTAATATATATATTATTCCGACCGATAATACATTCATTGTTCCGACCAAATTAATTATAACGTAACCAAAAATCACGAAACCCCATTTTAAATCTTCGGAAACAAACGTAAATGTTATGGTGTAGATCATAGTTACTTCGTAGCGTATTTAACATATAAGTGTGGGAGACATTTTATAATACTTGCATTATTCGTATAACTCTTTAATTCGGGCCCTTCCTGCAATTAACAATATTTTACCCTTGTCTATATAACTAAATCTATATCACATTTGACTAGTTCACTTTACTGAATATTTCTGCCTAGAACGTCTTACAATCATCTACTTCATCAATTAGTATTATTACTTTTTGTTTTCAAATGATTGGTCTTACGTTATTAGAGTGTGTTCTGAATAAACGTTTAATCATTTTGAAAGATAAAATTATTCTTAACAATTGGTTTCAGGCAAACTTCAAGTGACGCTGACTTAATGTGGTATCTCAAAAGCATGGATCATACAGTTTCCATTTAAGAAATTCATCCATATTGATATTCATGAGAAAGAGAAATATATTGTGACATGCGTAGGTGACGGATATTTATCATACTGGACAAAATGCTAGGCACCAATTGAAGTTCGTGTTATGCAGTGTAATTGGGATTACTAGGGATTTAAAATGGGTGTCGTATTGTAATGGAATAGTTTTCACGTTCTACAAACATACATACATACATGCATACATCATATCACTTTATCGAAATAACTTGCATCGATAATTCTCAATAAGGTGTTGCGTATATTTGAAATAATAATGCGCATATTTAAACAAAGAGACAAGATTTGACATTGCAACAGTACCGATACTATTTGCAATCCCACTGCGAATATTATCAATTTGTATTTGTATGGTATTTTCGGAAAACTAGTGTGAATATTCTCAAAAGAAATTCTTGTCTATGGGGAAGCGCGATGTGTATTTACAAGCAAAATTCGAATAACAGATGCTTAGGTCAAGCTATTACTCGTAATAAATTTATGTTTTGAATGACCTATTCAGGCATTGATGGTTTTCATGTATACACTGACAAAGCGTATTATAAAGCAGCGAATTTCCTGCGTATCGTTGCCATACAGATGCACGTTTGTCATACATTTTGGTAATATGTTCACAACATCATGCTCTTGCTTCCATTAGGTATACAATGCGATATGGTGCGCAGCTTTACATACTCTTGTTGTACAATATATACAATATAGTTCCTTTCGCTTGGGATGTTTGATCCTGACACCAGTTTATAAGTGTGTGTGTGTGTGTATATATGTGTGATTTAGATTTTAACGTAACTTTAACAATTTTAGTCATAGTACTACGAGTATGGTTTGTGGTAGTTTAGAGTGATGTCTGAAAATGGGGCATTATACCGCAAACATGCCTCATCATACCCACCCAGTCACATAACCTGACACCAGGTCTGCCAGTCCTAAGACTAATTTATTAATGCTGATCGCCAAGAGAGTAGCTGCTATTATCATTTATTTGGTACGTCAAGGCCGGGCTTCGAAACCACGACCTCCCGCATCCGAAACGGATGCTCTAATCACTTAGACCACCGGAAATGTCGATAATTGTGACTTTTAAAATAAATTCGTATGGGTGGGTTTATCCCTTCAACCAATACTATTAGACAAATAATTATCTTAAAATTTAGATCTTGTTAAAATGTGCATTGCGGGTTTTTGTCGCTGGAGGTTACAGTATGCATGATGTCGTGATGTAACTGTTAAACTAGCTTCATGAAATAGAACAATATTGTAAGTTTTTCTTTTCACTGGATGCCCGACGTACACAAGAAGACCTGAAAGTACAAGGGTTATCTATGAACATTACAGTTGTTCCCAGTTACAATTTTGACACTCAATATATATTCTTACATGAAATGTTTCTCATGGCTATTATCTGGTGATTCCTTAAACTAATTTTTTTTTTTCCAGGAGGACCTCGTTCGTCAGTGGGACAAATATATTGACAACACATCGTGCGTATTAGTTGACGAAAATGCATCAGCGAAGCTTGACTAATTTAACAAACTGAAGAAAATAAAATTAAAAACGACCATGACATTCCAACCGACCACTAAAGATAAATATATGTAACAATATCATTGGTAATGGCTGCATATTGGTACATATATTTTTCTTATATTACCATCTATTAATTTGCTGCTCTGTCCATATGTTTTAAATATGACCGACTCATTGATCAATGATATGTATATGTGATTATACAGTACTTTTAAGGGTTAACGGTTATGGTTACCAGTATTATCGATCTCCGCTATGCTGTCAAAGATTTCAGAATGACGTAAATGAATTCTGCGTTTGTAGACATATATAAAACTGCTTATCCTCACTAATAATTTACACATCCAATGCAATGGACGACACTTTAGTACGGTAATTCAAGGCATGTGTCATACATTTACACTCAACCTTATGTTTGTTAATATCAGGAAATTCATCAGTAACGATACTCGTGAGAAAGCGAGATATTGAGTCATGTTTATGTGCGACTTATCCCCATTGGTATCAGTCAAGCACACTTAATCATAGACTAAGGTATCTGTATTGTCATACATATCCAGTATACATTGAATTAAAAGGGGTTCGCTGTGGGTGTCTTTTAGACGCATATTACAAATTTTACATATTGTATACAATCAAAACAACAGAGTGCAACAGAGTGGAAACCTATTATAGATCGCAAAGGTGTTGAATGGGTTGAGGTGCTGTCTCGGGATGGAATTGGTAATGTGTACAAGGTCTAAAATAACGTAATTCATCCATTTGGGAGATGTCTGGGTAAACAAGACCCTGGGTAGCTAACGGGACCATGAATTTAGAATATGGAGCAAACACGGGATTTTACATCTGGTAAGCTGTGTCTGTTTCTTTGTGATTATTGTTTTGAGGGTGGTACTATGCTTTCATTTTTTTTATTTTTCAAGTGTGTTATAGTTTACCCATTCTGTAGGCAAAGTTAATTTTTCTTCATTGACACTGGATATGTCTTTAGCAGCAGCTACATTTGATGTGAGGAAACTGAATTTTATTCCGACAATTCATAGAGTTAATACGTCCTCTGGAACTGAGTAAAGAATGTGATCAGAATATGCAGCTTGACGGTTTATTATGAATGCGTTACTGAAGTGTATGACAGGAAACGTCTTAATCTGAGTGGTTTGAGCGTACACCTCGGATGCGGCAGGTCGTGGGCTCGAACCTCGGCCGAGTTATACCAAAGACTTATACAAATAGTAAAAGCAGCATCGTTTGGGGCTCAGCACTAAGAGGATAGTGTTATGATTTGTTGGGCTTGGGTCTGGATAATGGGACTGGGTGGGGCATTATTCCCCACTGATAGACATTACTATAAACTGTCACACTGCAGACATTGTAGCAATATGACTAAAATTGTTAAATCTACGTTAAAAATCCAATACACAAATGTATGTATGTATGTATGTATGCATGCATGCATGCATGCATGCACGCACGCACGCACGCACGCACGTACGTATGTATGTATGTATGTATGTATGTATATATGTACGTATTTGCTTATTTATGCATATTGGTCACACATTTGTATGAGGCACTTCTATGCATGTTTGCAAGATTTTCATTTACACACGGGAGTATATGTGTACGGCGTTTTGCTGTATTTGTATCCATTTATGTAGTGTGTGTGGTGATATATTTATGCAGGTAAGTACCTTCTCCTCCTTCATCGTTAGCTCTGGGTATATATTGTATGGCAAGGTATATATTGCGTCGGTATACAAATATCGTTACAACGGAATGCACACAACATTGCAGTTTTAAATTTTGTTCATGTCGCTTCAAGGACAGCATTTGCCGTTGCAATGTATTTTGAAGACTGTCATCGTTAGAGCGATATTAATATTTGTTTTGCGACGGAATCCATATACCGTTGAAACAGTTCTTTACATTATGTTTGCGGTATATGTTGTCGACATTGCAGTATTTATTTAACGTTGTAACATCGAAAATGACCGTTGCAACATCAAATGATCTATTGCTACGATATAGCATATCGTTTTACTGTCGAAACGATAAATACAGCTACACTGGATACCAATGTAAACATAGCAGCTTGTCCTGTTCCGTGCACGATGAAACTCATTACTAACACGGTAATATACCCAGTATAATAATGAAATAATTGCTAAAGTAAAGGTTTTGTTGACATTCCATGCAGATTGTTTCGTTTATGAACGGGCGCTTTTGGAAGTATGTTACAATGTCTAGCTGCATCAGCAATTCAACATGGTTTTCCGTGGATTGGACATTCAGGCATTTTTAAACAGAACCTCGCGTTCTCCTGAATATTTTCAAGCAGGAACGCCTAATCCTACACAGCTCTTAATTTCGATGAGAAATGGCATTAAAATCAACAAAGCCAACGATCAAAATGCTCAATATGCATAGTACCTTCGGTAAAGAAAATGGAATCATTAGACAGCAACAGTTTGTCACGTGTACCATTACACTTCTGCTCTCACTTTGGCATCACACCTGTTGACATAAAGCAGTATAGAATAATCTGAAAAAATAGCAGCTGGCCAGATTTCCTGACACAAACCCCTGGTCATCCATTGACACCGTACCATTATGAACAAAATAAAGTATAGGGAGAAAAATCAATTTCATCATCATAGTAAAGAATAATATTATACAGAGTTAAATCCTATTGTCACAAAAGTAAAATTAATATATACATATATATATATATATATATATATATATATATATATATATATATATATATATATATATATATATATATATATATTTCTTTAAAGCTGTCGATTACTCCAAGAATGTTGTGCAACCGAATTATTAATAATCTATATTCAACAAAGATGCACACCAGTAAACTTTCATAATGATGGTGTTCCAAACACATATATCGTCAAAACATGACATATGATCAACTTAACTCACACTGCCATGAAATAACAATGTCACATCACTCTGTAATGTATTAAGCCCTGCAATATAATTGACTTAACTCCTTAGTAGGTACAGTCCTATCATACATAAATCTTGTGACAGAATAATAGATGAGAAAACCTTATATCATAAAATCACACATTCTTTAGAATGTTTGAATCCGCTTGTTTTGACGAACATATGCGACCAGACTAATCTTAGCGGAGTAGGCGATAAATTTACTAGTTACATTAATGGAGGCTCAGTTGATCTTATTTGTACTTGGCCTGCGTACATTTTCTTCGATATCATGCGTTATCTATGATATTGTACGTTGACAAATTTATCAAAATATGCCATCTTGCATAAACGTCATGCATGTTCAATATGTAGATAGGAAAATAAAAGAGTTTTGTAATTTTAAATGTGATCAGAAAATCGCTGGCTTTGAAAAAAGTACAGTAATGCATGGCCCCTACATAGACGGAAATGAAGGATTCACAAGTGCGGTGAATTTTCCATGGAAAGATGTAGACTTTCAATGCATTGGGAAGCCACCTACCTTTAGTTTGATTGACCACGATAATATTTAATGCATAAGCACAACTGTGTGTGTTTTGTTTCGATTTGTCGAAAAGAATGGGTACGCCATAAAGGATAGGTCTTGGCTTATACATACGCCATATCAAACGAATTATTTCAATGACGCAGAAGAAAACACTATGCGGATAAGTATTTATTACATACCCACTCATCAGGCTCTTTTAAATATTTAAGCTTCACTGTATGAGTGATATTAAATAAAAATGGGACTTATAAAAGTTCGATTGACTGCGTCTGAGATATATACGCTAGTGCGTCAAAGGAGAAACCTACGTTGTTCGAATCTGGGTGTATGATATGGAAACAGGGATTGACCAGCTGTATCGAAAGCCAGATCTGGCATGCAAGATTAAATGGGTATATTATAAATTTGAACGTCACTCAACATACCTTATGAATAGCACTTATCATATTTGGTACTGAATTATATTATGGGAAACCAATAATTCATACATGGGGATTAAATTCTTCAATATAAATTGCCAGTTTTCATATTGCGTAATTTTGCAGCTAAATTGCATATTTTGAAGAAATAAATATTAATAATGCCAATGACACAAGCTTTACCAGGCGCAGGAGTTCGAAAGACGTCAAAAGAGACTCCAATGGAATCCAAACAAACAGCACATTTATAATATAACGGCACACAAGTTGAAAACGAAGCTGGTAAAATATGTATTCCTACGATTTGACTAAATGCAAAATCTTACTCATAGCAATTAAAGAACAAGCACATACACACATATAGCGGGAAGTGTAGAACACTGCATAATCTATTTTTATGTTTTGCCACATAGATTCAAACTAACCAGAATAATGAAGAGATCAAAGCTGAAGAATTCACAATACTAGGAGAAATAACTCAGTTAGCTGTAGTAACTATGAATAAAGCGAAAAGGTTATGCTGCAAGCCAGATCACAACAAGTTATAAATTGTGCTTTACATCAAGGTTCTCAAACTCAAACAACCCTGAGGTCCGCATGAGGGGATTTTTAATGGCCCAAGGGCCGCACCACCTATGTTATCTCTCATGACACCGTGTGACGTCAATCGTTTTGCGTAGTACAGGATACGGTTTGGCGGGCCGCGTGTTTGAGATCCCTACTCTATAACCTTATAGAGAAACTTGCTCTTAATCTTACTGAATCTTCGTTGCACTAACTAACATTGGTAAAGAAACTTCTTTGTTTGCATAATGCTGATTTAAGTTGCATAACTTTATCCTCTCTAATTTTTCCCGCGTAAGCGTCATATTTATCACGGTGCATTGTTGTGTAGTGCCGACGCACGTTATACTCCTTCGGAACAGCTATCGTTTGTTGACAAACGAAACATTGAATTGTATCGTTGACCTCAGTGACAAAATATAAATACTCCTATTTGACTTGAAAAACTCTCTTTTCGTCCGCGAGTTTTCTATTTTTTCGAAACGGAAGACATTTATACGGGCTTTTATGTTTATAAAAATGCAGCAAAATCAGCTTTATAATTCAACATCAATTCGATCACATTACTAAAAAACACTAACCGAATGTCCGCTTTTTCAGCTTGAATCCATCCCATTTTTATATTCGACTTGGCGGCCAAAGAGTAACTTTATTTACGCCTCATCGCCCTCTATTCAAGGGAGCGAGATACGCTCCTAGCCTCTCGGACCCCTTTTTCCCCGCCGTGAGTTATTCTAGCTATCCCCATCTTTACGGCTCCTACAAGGTAGCTGGACTTATGGTCATGGAAGACAGTCTTCAGCCATTACCCCTCAAAAACATAAATTGTAAATTTGCTTTATTTGTCATTATATTTTCATTCATTCCCACAGTGGTCCATCTATGCTCCACTTATACATTCGAGAAGTACTTGAAGTTTGATAGCTCAGTTCTTAGGGCTCTTAAGCATTCAAATGATGACAGACTGACTCACTAATGCACTCATATCCTACAAACTGTCGATTACTCCCATTATTTTATCCAATCAAACCATTACTAATCGATACTTCACAAATATGCAAATCACTCACATTTCATAATGCCCAGTGATCAAAACGCATTGTCGACAAAACGTATATGAACAACGTACCTCACACTGCCACGAACTTGTTACACATTAAATAATGATGTCATGTCAATCAATTTGTACTGTTTTACGTCATGCAATGGAATTGACATAGCTAACACATCACTTCCTGGCAGGTACGATTGTACTACACAAGAGGTCAGAACCACAATCTACCACGAGGGCCGCATTAGGACATTTTCGATGGCCCAAGTGCCTCACCTCCTTTGGTATCTCTCATAACACCTTGTGACGCCAATCACAATGCGGGCAACATGATAGGGCTGGGCGGGCCGCATGCAGACCGCGGACCGCGTTGTTGAGATCCCTGTACTACACGATAATCCTAATACAATATGATACATACAAACCTTATATCATAATGTCTTACACACTTTAGAATGCTTGAACCCGTCTCCATTGTTCAACTTTTGTGTCATTATATGATATTTGTGTTGTTTGATTGGGTTCCACTGGTGTATATTTCGAACTCTTTCGAAATCAGGCGTCTGTTCAAGCCTATGTCGTCGGCCTTAGCAATTTGTTTCCAATATATACATAATTTAGCTGCAATATTACGTAGTATGTAAGATGTAAATGCCTACTGATGATTGTAATCTCCATGATTTATTTCACGGTTTGACATGATAAACGATATTCATAAGGTATGTTGATTGATATTCAAATTTATTACATACCCATTTAATCTTACACGGCAGATCTGGTGTTCGATACAGCTGTACAACTTAGGTTTCTTCTTTCGTTTGATTGCTATCGTGTGTCAAACAAGCTGGATAATACGTTTTCCTACGATTTGACTCAATGCGACATCCTACTTAGAGACATTAAAGAACATGAACATGCACACTATATTTTAAGTCTGGTGAATATAATACAGACAGGTTCTTTGATATGAATTACTATTCTTTATTTGATTAAAACACTTATCATTTATACACCAGTAATAGGTTGGTTTCCCGTGTAATCAAGTGTTCATGTTCAATTTATGTTGTTGGCCGCATCGGTAGCGGATCGTTCAGTAGAAAAAGTAAAAGACATCATCAAAACGAAAAAAAAACTGTAATTACTTTCCAAAGTAACGTGTTCGAGCCACATTCTCACCTAATAGTATATTAAACTGCCCCTTTCGTTTACTCGTCCACCCATCACTCTAAACGAGTAACTGCATCTGTAAGGCTGTGTTGTACATTCTGCCCCAACTTATGACTAATGTCAAGTACCTAGTCTGTTATAAACAGCTCAGGCGGAAATGTATTATACGAAGCTCTCATGCACTCATGCAGTCGTTTATTTTTAGATTCATAAAATCCCTTACACACTAGCTGCAATAAATCTTAAGCAACACATCTATGATAATGAGGATCCATAAACTCAAATTATGCATTTTTATCCCAGCTAATAAATATATTATTCCGACCGATAATACATTCATTGGTCCGACCAAATTAATTATAACGTAGCAAAAATCACGAAACGCCATTTTAAATCTTGGGAAAGAAACGTAAATGTTATGATGTAGATCATAGTTATTGCATAGCGGATTTAACATATAAGTGGTGGAGACATTTTATAATACTTGCATTATTCGCATAACTCTTTAATTCGGGCCCTTCCTGCAATTTACAATATTTTACCCTTGTCTATATAACTAAATCTATATCAAATTTGACTAGTTCACTTTACTGAATATTTCTGCCTAGAACGTCTTACAATCATCTACTTCATCAATTACTGTTATTATTTTTTGTTTTCAAATGATTGGTCTTACGGTATTAGAGGGTGTTCTGAATACACGTTTAATCATTTTGAAAGATAAAATTATTCTTAACAATAGGTTTCAGGCAAACTTCAAGTGACAATGACTTAATGTGGTATCTCAAAAGCATGGGTCATACAGTTTACATTTAAGAAATTCATCCATACTGATATTCATGAGAAAAAGAAATATATTGTGACATGAGTCGGTGACGGATATTCATCATACTGGACAAAATGCTAGGCACCAATTGAAGTTCGTGTTATGCAGTGTAATTGGGATTACATGGGATTTAAAATGGGTGTCGTATTGTAATGGAATAGTTTAAACGTTCTACATACATACATACATACATACATACATACCACTTTATCGAAATAACTTGCATCGATAATTCTCAATAAGGTGTTGCGTATATTTGAAATAGTAATGCGCATATTTAAACATAGAGCCAATATTTGACATTGCAACAGTACTGAGAACATTAACAATCCCATTGCGAATATCATCAATTTGTATTTGTCTCGTATTTTCGGAAAACTAGTGTGAATATTCTCAAAAGAAATTCTTGTCTATGGGGAAGCGCGATATGTATTTACAAGCAAAACTCGAATAACAGATGCTAAGGTCAAGCTATTACTCGTAATAAATTTATGTTTTGAATGACCTATTCAGCCATTGATGGTTTTCATGTATACACTGACAAAGCGTATTATAAAGCAGCGAATTTCCTGCGTATCGTTGCCATACAGATGCACGTTTGTCATACATTTAGTAATATGTTCACAACATCATGCTATTGCTTCCATTAGTTATACAATGCGATATGGTGCGCAGCTTTATACACTCTTCTTGTACAATATATATAGTTCCTTTCGCTTGGTATGTGTGATCCTGACACCAGTTTATAAGTGTGTGTGTGTGTGTGTGTGTGCGTGTGTGTGTGTGTGTGTGTGTGTGTTTGTGTAATTTAGATTTTAACGTAACTTTAACAATTTTAGTCATAGTACTACGAGTCTGGTTTGTGGTAGTTTAGAGTGATGTCTAACAATGGAGCATTATACCGCAAACATGTAGCATCATGTCCCACCCAGTCACATAACCTGACACCAGGTCTGCCAGTCCTAAGACTAATTTATTAATACTGATCGCCAAGAGAGTAGCTGATATTATCATTTATTTGGTACGTCAAGGCCGGGCTTCGAAACCACGACCTCCCGCATCCGAAACGGACGCTCTAATCGCTTAGACCACCGGAAATGTCGATAATTGTGACTTTTAAAATAAATTCGTATGGGTGGTTTATCCCTTCAACCAATACTATTAGAGGAATAATTATCTTAAAATTTAGATTTTGTTAAAATGTGCATGCGGGTTTTTGTCGCTGGAGTTTACAATATGCATGATGTCGTGATATAACTGTTAAACTAGCTTCACGAAATAGAACAATATTGTAAGTTTTTCTTTTCACTGGATGCCCGACGTACACAAGAAAACCTGAAAATGCAAGGGTTATCTATAAACCTTACAGTTGTTCCCAGATACGATTTTGACACTCAATATATATTCTTACATGAAATATTTCTCATGGCTATTATCTAGTGATTCCTTAAACTAATTTTTTTCCAGGAGGACCTCGTTCGTCAGTGGGACAAATATATTGACAACACATCGTGCGTATTAGTTGACGAAAATGCATCAGAGAAGCTTGACTAATTTAACAATTTGAAGAAAATAAAATTAAAAACGAAAATGATGTTCCGACCGATCGCTAAAGATAAAAATATGTAACAATATCATTGGTAATGGCTGCATATTGGTGCATATATTTTTCTTATATCACCATCTATTAATTTGCTGCTCTGTCCATATGTTTTAAATATGACCGACTCATTGATCAATGCTATGTATATGTTATTATACATTACTTTTAAGTGTTAACGGTTATGGTTACCAGTATTATCGGGCTCTGCTTTGCTGTCTAAGATTTCATAATGTCGTAAAGGAATTCTGCGTTAGAAGACATATATAAAACTGCTTATCCTTACTAATAATTTACACATCCAATGCAATGGACGACACTTTATTACGATAATTCAAGGCATGCGTCATACATTTACACTGAACCTTATGTTTGTTAATATCAGGAAATTCATCAGTAACGATACTCGTCAGAAAGCTAGGTATTGTGTCATGTTTATGCGCGACTTATCCCCATTGGCATCAGTCAAGCACACTTAATCATAGACTAAGGTATCTGTAATGTCATACATATCCAGTATACATTGAATTAAAAGGGGTTCGCTGTGGGTGTCTTTTAGACGCATATTACAAATTTTACATATTGTATACAATCAAAACAACAGAGTGCAACAGAGTGGAAACCTATTATAGATCGCAAAGGTGTTGAATGGGTTGAGGTGCTGTCTCGGGATGGAATTGGTAATGTGTACAAGGTCTAAAATAACGTAATTCATCCATTTGGGAGATGTCTGGGTAAACAAGACCCTGGGTAGCTAACGGGACCATGAATTTAGAATATGGAGCAAACACGGGATTTTACATCTGGTAAGCTGTGTCTTTTTCTTTGTGATTATTGTTTTGAGGGTGGTACTATGCTTTCATTTTTTTTATTTTTCAAGTGTGTTATAGTTTACCCATTCTGTAGGCAAAGTTAATTTTTCTTCATTGACACTGGATATGTCTTAAGCAGCACCTACATTTGATGTGTGGAAACTAAATTTTATTCCGACAATTCATAGAGTTAATACGTACTCTGGAACTGAGTAAAGAATGAGATCAGAATATGCAGCTTGACGGTTTATTATGAATGCGTTGCTGAAGTGTATGACAGGAAACGTCTTAATCTGAGTGGTTTGAGCGTACACCTCGGATGCGGCAGGTCGTGGGCTCGAACCTCGGCCGAGTTATACCAAAGACTTATACATATAGTACAAGCAGCCTCGTTTGTGGCTCAGCACTAAGATGATAGTGTTATGATTTGTTGGACTTGGGTCTGGATAATGGGACTGGGTGGGGCATGATTCCCCACTGATAGACATCACTATAAACTGTCACACTGCAGACATTGTAGCAATATGACTAAAATTGTTAAATCTACGTTAAAAATCAAACACACACATGTATGTATGTATTAGTTTATTTATGCATATTGGTCACACATTTGTATGTGGCTCCTCTATCCATGTCTGAAAGATTTTCATTTACACACGGGATTATATGTATATGGGGTTTTGCTGTATTTGTATCCATATATGTAGTGGGTGTGGTGATATATTTATGCAGGTAAGTACCTTCTCCTCCTTCTTCGTTAGCTCTGAGTAGATATTGTATGGCAAGGTATATGTTGCGTCGGTTTACAAATATAGTTACAACGGAATGCACACAACATTGCAGTTTTAAATGTTGTTCATGTCGCTTCAAGGACAGCATTTGCCGTTGCAATGTATTTTGAAGACTGTCATCGTTAGAGCGATATTAATATTTGTTTTGCAACGGAATCCATATACCGTTGAAACAGTTCTTTACATTATGCTTACGATATATGTTGTCGACATTGCATTATTTATTTAACGTTGTAACATCGAAAATGACCGTTGCAACATCAAATGATCTATTGCTACGATATACTGACACGGTAATATACCCAGTACAATAATGAAAAATTGCTAAAGTAAAGGTTTTGTTGACACTCTGTGCAGATTGTTTCGTTTATGAACGGGCGCTTTTGGAAGTATGTTACAATGTCTAGCTGCATCAGCAGTTCAACATGGTTTTCCGTGGATTGGACATTCAGGCATTTTTAAACAGAAACTCGCGTTTTTCTGACTATTTTGAAGCAGGAACTCTTAATCCTATCCAGCTCGACGAGAAATGGCATTAAAATCCACAAAGCCAAAGACCAAAATGCGCAATATGCATAGTACCTTCGGTAAAGAAAATGTAATCATTAGACAGCAGCAGTTTGTCACGTGTACCATTACACTTCTGCTCTCACTTGGCATCACACTTGTTGACATAAAGCAGTAGAGAACAATCTGAGAAAAATAGCAGCTGGCCAGATTTCCTGACACAAACCCCTGGTCATCCATTGACACCGTACCATTATGGACAAAATAAAGTATAGGGAGAAAGATCAATTTCATCATCATAGTAAAGAATAATATTATGCTGAGTTAAATCCTATTGTCATAAAAGTGAAATTAATATATATATATATATATATATATATATATATATATATATATATATATATATATATATATATATATATATATATAATTTCTTGAAAGCTGTCGATTACTCCAAGAATGTTGTGCAACCGAATTAATAATAATCTATATTCAACAAATATGCACACCAGTAAAATTTGATAATAATGGTGTTCGAAACCCATATATTGTCAAAACATGACATATGATCAACTTAAGTCACACTGCCATGAAATAACAATGTCACATCACTCTGTAATGTATTAAGCCTTGCAATATAATTGACTTAACTCCTTAGTAGGTATAATCCTATCACACATAAATTTTGTGACAGAATAATAGATGAGAAAACCTTATATCATAAAACCTCACATTCTTTAGAATGATTGAATCCGCTTGTTTTGACGAACATATACGAACAAACTAATCTTAGCGGAGTAGGAGAAAAATTTACAAGTTACATCAACGGACGCTCAGTTGATCTTATTTGTACTTGGCCTGCGTAAATTTTCTTCGGTATCATGCGTTATCTAGGATATTGTATGTTGACAAATTTATCAAAATATGCCATCTTGCATAAACGTCATGCATGTTCAATATGTAGATAGGAAAATAAAAGAGTCTTGTAATTTTAAATGTGATCAGAAAATCGCGTGCTTTGAAAAATAGTAGATTAGAAATTAAAAGAGTCTTGTAATTTTAAATGTGATCAGAAAATCGCGTGCTTTGAAAAAAGTAGATTGGAGATTAAAAGAGTCTTGTAATTTTAAATGTGATCAGAAAATCGCTGGCTTTGAAAAAAGTACAGTTATGCATAGCCCCTACATAGACGGAAATGAAGGATTCACACGTGCGGTGAATTTTCCATGGAAAGAGGTAGACTTTCAATGCATTGGGAAGCCACCTACCTTTAGTTTGATTGACCACGATACTATTTAATGCATAGGCACAACTGTGTGTGTTTTGTTCCGATCTGTGGAAAAGAATGGGTACGAAATAAAGGATAGGTCTTGGCTTATACATACGCCATATCAAACGAATTATTTCAATGACGCAGAAGAAAACACGAATGCGGATTAGAATTTATTACATACCCACTCATCAGGCTCTTTTAAGTAGTTAAGCTTCATTGTATGAGTGATATTAAATAAAAATGGGACTTATAAAAGTTCGATTGACTGCGTCTGAGATATATACGCTAGTGCGTCAAAGAAGAAACCTTGTTCGAATCTGGGTGTATGATATGGAAACAGGGATTGACCAGCTGTATCGAACGCCTGATCTGGCATGCAAGATTAAATGGGTATATTATAAATTTGAACGTCACTCAACATACCTTATGAATATCACTAATGATATTTGGTACTGAATTATATTACGGGAATCCAATAATTCATACATGGGGATTACATTCATCAATATAAATTGCCAGTTTTCATATTGCGTAATTTTGCAGCTAAATTGCATATTTTAAAGGAAAAAAATATTGATAATGTCAATGACACAAGCTTTACCAGGCGCAGGATTTCGAAAGACGTCAAAAGAGACTCCAATGGAATCCAAACAAACAGCACATTTATAATATAACGGCACACAAGTTGAAAACGTAGCTGGAAAAATATGCATTCCTACGATTTGACTAAATGCAAAATCTTACTCATAGCAATTAAAGAACAAGCACATACACACATATAACGGGAAGTGTAGAACACTGCATAATCTATTTTTATGTTTTGCCACATAGATTCAAACTAACCAGAATAATGAAGTGATCAAAGCTAAAAGAATCACAATAATAGGAGAAATAACTCAGTTAGCTGTATTAACTATGAATAAAGCAAAAAGGTTATGCTGCAAGCCAGATCACAACAAGTTATAAACTGTGCTTTACATCAGGGTTCTCAAACTCAAACCACCCTGAGGTCCGCATGAGGGGATTTTTAATGGCCCAAGGGCCGCACCACCTTTGTTATCTCTCATGACACAGTGTGACGCCAATCGTTTTGCGGGCTACAGGATACGGCTTTGCGGGCCGCGTGTTTGAGATCCCTACTCTATAATCTTATAGAGAAACTTGCTCTTAATCTTACTGAATCTTCGTTGCACTGACTAACATTGGTAAAGAAATCTCTTTGTTTGCATAATGCTGATTCAAGTTGCACAACTTTATCCTCTCTAATTTTTCGCGCGTAAGCGTCATATTTATCACGGTGCATTGTTGCGTAGTGCCGACGCACGTTATACTCCTTCGGAAAATCCTTTGTCGACAAACGAAACATTGAATTGTATTGTTGACCTCAGTGACAAAATATAAATCCTCTCATTTGACTTGAAAAACTCTCTTTTCGTCCGCGAGTTTTCTTTTTTTCGAAACGGAAGACATTTATACGGACTTTTATGTTTATAAAAATGCAGCAAAATCAACTTTATAATACAACATCAACTCGATCACTTTACTAAAAAACAGGAACCGGAAGTCCGCATTAAGGGCGACAATTAATAGAAAGACTATGAATAAATAAGTCAGAGTTTTTTATGGTTAAAATGGCGCTAACGTTAAAGTTTAAATCAATTGTCAAACATGCATCTACGAGCCTGTCACATAATTTCCGAATTATTGCTAAATGTTCTTTCCAGGTGTCGTTGTAGATTATGATATCATCGATGTAAGCATCACAATTGTCTAGACCAGAGGTAATGATATTCATGAGGCGTTGAAAAATACTTGGCGACCCTTTCATCCCAAACGGAATGTTAGTGGAATCTGCCAAAATCCTTTTAGAAGGTTAAATTTGGTGACATACTTGGCATTCCCGATCATATCAATACAGTCATTGATTCTTGGTAATGTGAATATGTTTTTGCCACACTATTCCCCTTCCTATAATCAGGCCACAAACGGAAAGTTTTATATCGTTTTGGAACAAGTATGCATGGAGAACTCCAGTCACTTTTACTGGGCTCTATGAAATCATTCTGCAGCAAATGTTGAATTTCTTTTTTATCAAATATTCCTGTTTGAGAGGGTTCATCCTGCACGGTTGTTGTTTGACTGGTTCAGAATTTACAATATCAATGTCATAGAACATTGTGTTTGACCTTGTAGGAACATCTAGAAATAAGTGTTAATATTCAAATAATAACTGCTTAGGTTCATTTCTTTCGTGCTCTTGCAACTGTGAACGTTTCTGAGTTTTTGCGGATAATCTTCAGGGACTAACTTATTACCCTTTAAGATGCATTCTTTAACCGTGTCAGTCACCACTTTAGTGAACCGACAGTGAATTGCAAATATTACTAGCCTTAACAGTGAGTACAAATTGTAATAACGGAGTCCAATCGTCCCTTGGTCATTTCAAATTTTCAGCAACTTTTTCACGAATGAGTAAAGTATTTTTCTACTTCTCTTTCTCTCAAAGGGGTCACTAACCTAATGTTCTTTGCAAGATCAAACCTTAAATTTGAATTTGAAGTATGAACGTGTTTTTCACATGCCAGTTCCATTTCTTTCATTTTGCATTGATATTCCCTCTCGTCCTTATCTCTCGGCGAGTGTAAATGCATTAGTACTTTTTGAAATTCCATTTATCTTTCTTTTTCTCTTCTTTCTGCTTGCAAATGCATATTATTCTTTCTCTCTTTCCTGTCTCTTTCAGCCGCTCCGGTGGTGTATTGGTTTGAGTGTCCGCCTCGGGTGTGGGAGGTCGTGGGTTCGATCTGTTAACTTTTACTAACAGCTGCGTCGCTCAGCGTGTAGCATTAAGAGGTTAGAGTTTGGACTAGTCGGCCTGGTGTCAGGATGATGTGACAGGGTGGGACATTATGCTACATATCTGCGGCATGATGCCCCATTGCTAGACATCGCTATAAACTGCCACGTTGCAGACATCGTAACGATATGACTGAACGCTTGTTTAAGCTACGTTAACAATCCAAACCGAATCACATCACAACCTTTATGTCTCATCTTTCTCAAATTGTATCTTTATTTATTATTTTTGTAATAACAGTTGTTCTTTTTCTTTCCAGTTCCAGCCTCCTCAACTCCAATTCCATCTTGTATTTTAATTATAATTTCTTCTTGTTAATGTCAGAGTATGATACAGACTTACTGCCTGAAACCCAAAGCACTTCTATGCAAAATATTCTTTTCTACCAAATATTGCACCAAAATCTGTTTGTATATCTTGTTTCGTTAAAGAAACCCTTTACATCCGAATGATCGTATTTTCTGTCAAGTTGAATTAATTCACCTTTCATGAAATACCTAGCTGTTCCTGGGTAGGTTTTGAAACCAGTATTTACATTTTTGATGCCATTTCAGGAAAAGCTTGTTGATCTCATTAAAGATTTCAAAAACATTTGGAATTCAAATTTCAAAAGACATTGTTTTCTGAAATATTTTGCCAGAATACTAAAAATTATGACGGGCTACCCAATCTATATGTTACGTGTTTCGCTTCGAATAAACTGTAGCACAGAAAGAGTGAAAACAACAATGTTCTTAAAATTTAACAAATAATTTATTTCCTTGGAAAAATTCTGTAAAACTAAGAATAATATGAACTTACGGTTTTATAGAATCCAATCCAAACGGGATAAAAAAAAATTAAAAAAACTCAGAGAATAAAATTTAGTAGTGCTAATAGCAAAATGTTCTAATGATTTCACGTTCGAATCTCGACGATGCACCCAAGATAGAAGACGATGACGTATGATCTAATCTCTAGTGCTGAAGTCGACAGTTCCGTGTAGAAATACAAATAATGACATACCGGTGAGCCAAGTTAAATGTGTAAGAAATGTCTTTCAAAAAATTATGTGTGAGCACTCCTCAAACATTTCCAGAGAAAAAGAAATAATCCTTTTGATATATGAAGGATGTGAAGAAAATTATAACTCAAAATCTGGCTACAACAAAATCAATACTCATAAGTGTAAAATGACCAAAACTTAGAAATCTCTTTCTACGCATCTCTTAAAACTAACAAATTCGTAGTAATGGAAATAACCGGAATTGCGAAATCTAAAGTAGGTTACGTGATCGTGTTTATATTACGTAAACCAGAAAATGACCCTCACGAAAACCAGTTATTTTAAATAAAATATAACCGTTTACGAAGGTTGCTATAAATTCTGAAACAAGGTCAGGATTTTGATCAACACTCGGTTTTTACAAGAAAGAATGATTCAGTTCAACCGATTTTCTGGAAAATATCATCTCAAGTGAATACATTTTCATTATAATAGCATATACTAGAATACAACATTTAAAACTGACAAACAAATTGAATTAAAATAAATCAGATATATTTAACACTATGCGGTAACGCAATCCTATGCATTTTAACCAGAATTGATCTAAACCATACAAAGAAATTAAGGATAACTAAGTTAAGATTTGGTCAAGCTGTCAAGAAAATAGCTGCGTTTTATTTAGGTTGAACATTCATGTTGTAAATAGATAACATGCAATGTAAATTCTCTTCTTCATTCGTTGTTATCTTAGTGTCATGCATTCCTACAACTGTCATAAACTATTATATACGTAATTTGAATACGCGATAAAAACTAGAAATGTGATAGTTCAGTGTGGCAGGGAACTTAACAATTACATTGATGAAAGACTGGCCGACTAATGCATTATGCACATGTTAGGCCCTGAGCTAGTGCATATGTACTCTCTCTCTCTCTTATTACATATGCAATGAGCAAACATGCTGAATAACAGTATAGCTTGTATTAACATTAGTGAAAGCGAATATGAATACTTGAAATCAATCTATAAGATTAGCAATTCTGCTGCAATTGTTTCTTCTGAAAACTGTATTCCAACAATTACCTTTTAAGTGTAAATGTAGTTGTTTTTATTAGAATCCAATAGTCAGAATGTTTCAGCAGTTTACTGAGTGGGAGTTATCTAAATATCTAAGGGGCCTTGCGTGGTCAAATAGTCTAAGGCGCTTGCCTCAGTAGAATCGTGCACAGATCCAACCTCTGTCCTTGTCAGTTACAGTCTCAACTCGATCAACGCTGACACGTGAGAAAGTTTGCCAGCTCCATGTGGGTCGGAGGTTGTTCCCAGGGTTCTCTAGAGTTTTACCTCCGCCAAATATACTTGCCGCCATACATATCGTGCCATATGTTGCAAAAATGGCGTTTAAACACACAAAGCGAAAGTCAAAGCCACATATATAAATATTCGACACTCATAAGTACCACCAGCAAAATAAGAAAACGGGATCATTGGAAAGATGCGGTTTGTCACATGTGTACTTAAACATGCTATCACAAATAGTGTCACACTTGTCAGCTCGAAGCATCAGGGAATAATCTATAAAGATTCTAACTAGCCGGAGTCCCTGACAATAAACACTTGTCGTCCATTGACATCGGAACGTGATGGAAAAGATCAAGATTTAAAGTGGCAAATAGAATAATCATCTTGGTAACCTGTAATAGTCTATTATATTATTTTGATAATGGGCAAATACATACATATTTCCTACAAGCCGCCGATTTCTCCATGAATTTGATGCAATCATTGTCATATAAGACGGAAGTAGCAATACTTTTGGAAAGTAAATATAATCGGTAAAAATCGTTACTGAACTCGTATGTAAGCAATAAAAATGACATGAGATATATTGATTTCCAAATATGTATCGTCAAAATTAATAAATGTTTAATTTACCTCACACTGCCCAGAATTTCCTGCACACTAAAAACAATTTCGTGTTCACTCTGTTCTGTTTTACGCCTTGCCATGCAACTGACCTCTCAAAAACTTAACTTCCTGGTAAGTACAATCCTACGAAAACTATAATAAATAATAGCTGTTTATCATAAAGTTTCACGCACTATTGTAATGCTTTAACCCACATGTGGTGACTACTATGAGTGTTTAAGTGAATATTGCCACAGGATGAGATGAATCTGTAATTGACATAAATCTATCCCCCGTTAATCTTATGTTTACGTGACCTGTTTAGAATTGGTTTGGGATGTATGTTATCTATGATAGTGGCTCAAAGATAACGACATGATGGTATGTGTAAAAAAGTCATATGAATTATAAAAGTCATACGAAGGCGAAAACTTATATATTGTTCAAAGTAACGAAATAGTACGGTGGTACATTCCCTTTTGTATAGTAAAACTTCATATCAATATTGCGACAGGCATAACAAATGTTGATATAGCACTTATGGTGTACGTCTGATGATGAATGTCAACTTTAACATATGCAATTTCTTTATTAAATGCAAAAAAAAATTCAGAATTAAGAGTTTTCTTCCAAAGTAATGTCTCAATGTCTTATGGTTAGAAGTGTTTTGAAATTTACTTTGTAATAAATCTGATGGTGAAACCATATCATACATCACAGTTTGGGTGTTTTAATTCCAATCAATGAAAACCGTTTTGCAATTTCTGTAATTATGTATATTCTGACATAGGTACTGATTACAGAACATTATTCGATGTAAAATTATATAATCTTAGTCAGGGAAGTCTCGAGTGTGTAGCGAGGAGTAAATGTAATGTGCATATAAAACATTCGTGTCCTCAAGTACATCGTCATGCAAGTCAAGCATACAACCCGTGCCGTCCTGTATCATAATTCACGATTTGTAAATGATAGTTATATAACTCAATATAACTATTTATATTCACGTGGATTTTTCCATACCTGTATTCGATTAACCCTCAGATCGTGATATGATATTTGCTAAAACTTCTAACGGTATAGCATGCCAAACCTTTCACCAAATAGTTGTATGACAAAGTGCTACGGCAAATTGCATCATAAAAAATTTTCAAGAACAATATTACCTTTTGTGTTATATGGTTCAAGTCACTTTGTCATATGTTACAATTCACTGGTTGTAAAATAAGTAACGGGAGAAAAGCTAAAACAAACAATTATTCTAAAATTCAAAGAATGATTTATTTCCCAGGAATACATGGTGAACATTTAGAAAAGAACTTGTAGTATTGTGAATTAGCTCCCAATCAGTGTTAAAAGTTATATCATACGTCCATTAATATATAATGTTAGGAATGAATTTCAGTGGCCATCCGAACAGATTCCAATCTCTTAAATGATAATGTGTCATTAGCTTCGAACTTCCTAATGTGCCAACATTCTTCACGTATCACAGTGATATAATCCGTAATTACTCTTGAATGAATTCTCAATAATTCAAAAATAGAAAATTAGTCCTAAAATTAATGAGTACTTTGTACTTTCAATTAGCTATTGGAATAAACAAACTAAACCTCCCAGCTTATTACAGAAAACACATATAATTGATTCCCATATTGATGTTCAGATATGGGGTGAGTGGTTCCATTCATCAATACCTTTATGTTATAACTTACGACAGAATAATAAAACCAGTACGATGGTCACAATTTCATTTCCAGAACTTTCTAGGTTCTCACCAAGCTCTGGTCTCTAACTAAAAATTTAGAAAAGTGCATGTAAAAGATCAGGTTGACCATGCTGTTTCCCACGGTTAATACCTATGCTCCTTGGAAGAAGTAAGATTGTGTCACATCATCTTAAGCACCGTGTTGTAGTTAATTACAAATTAAGTTGTGTTAAGGCAAGTTTTGGATCGATTATTAGTCTCATGATCATATGCTGTAAAATAGCATATATAGAGACATCAAATTATTTGCAAGCGATATTGTATATCAAGTGTTTGGCAAATACATTTTTACAGTAAGAAACATTGTTAGAGCTGTTATTAAGGAATTTAATGTCACATTTTAGATACCTGGGTTTAAACCTTAAGGATGAGATACTAGAGGCAAATGACACATTCAAAATATTTGCTCGTTAAAGAAGATGTGTTTTGGATTTCAAAGTTGATAATTTTAGGTATACGTCACAAGTTTCTACTGCATACATGATTATAGCTTGCAACCATCTATAATTATTGCTCTTGGAATATTTGTAAAATATAATTTTACGTCTATTACTGATTCCAGGATGATCGAGATTATTTTCTAAATTAACTCATGACGATATAATATAAGAGACTTGTACATAGTATAGGTGGATCAATTGATTATACTATCATAGATGGACCCTATTTTGTTAAACGAATTGATAGCCTCCGAATCAGAATATCCCTATCAGGAGATATTAAATAAAGCATTGTTTTCCATTCTCTTCGTTTCTTTTGTTTGTGTTTGTTTCTGTTCTTTCCACCATTATATAAAATGCCTCTTTGAATCGGAAAGTTTTGATGTGGTTGATGGCATAGGTTCGGTGCATGGGATCCCCTCTCTACGTTTTCGTTTATCAATCATTTGCCATTTGTTCTGTATATGACTTTGATTCGATAAAACATTGATGCTACCAGGCTCTCCATCCAAACTTCTGTGTATGCTTGGATTATTTTAAAATGTCTTCAGCTTGTTTTTGATATATGAATAACATTTATACCGATATGCATTAATTTTGCTGCCTTATGAGTTACAATATATCTTTTGCAACACATACTTGCATACATATGTACATACGTATGTACATACATACATACATACAGACATACCGACAGACATACATGCATACATACATACATATATTCATCCATACATACATACATGCATGCATACATACATACATACATACATATAGATATACATATAGCCAACAGACATACATACATGCATACATACATACATACATACATACATACATACATTCAAACATACATACATACATACATACATACATACATACATACATACATACATTCAAACATACATACATACATACATACTCAGACATATCAAGATACGTAAGCGATACGATGCTTAAATATAATTTATTCCCATATAAAGAGCAAATAGGTTCAGACTAAAATTGATAAAATCTTATATAAAGATCGTTCCTCTAAGATTCATTTATACAATTTAGTAAAACATCCACAATAAACGATGACAGTTGCAAAGTATGACCACCTTGCTTACTGAGATCCAGAAGATGTATTAACTGCACGAGTATTTTCCCCAGTGCCTGGTCTAGATTGTATTTCAGTTCATGACATAACATTTGTATATTGCTAAACACATATCAAATGTCCCTGGCGATATTTCAGTTTGCGTATCGTATAGGTAATCAATATTGGATTAGAGAAACAAAACAACATAATTCCATCCCTATATTATAATAACGAAGACAGAGGCTTAATTTATTCTCTGCAAAAGACCGTCTATGCGCTATATTCTAAGCTTGGCAATACAGATCCTTGAGGGTATTATGAAATAAAGGAAAAAGACTACGGGTGAAGAAGACAATCATATTTCATCGCTTAAGGACAGAGGAGCAAAGGAAGAGACAGTAATATAGGAAGACTATCTGCAGCCAATTTGCAGAAAATGCTAAGGAAATTGATATATATCATTTACTATAATAATCACTTGCTAGATCATGGTTATTTGTCCTTTGTTGCTTTTTATTCTTAACTTATACAATAAATCAAGCTTTGAGCATGAGCTTTCATCAAATCATACGCTCGATGTGTTGTGTATATAAGGGTCTCAGTGGCTAATGCGGATGGTCTGAAATAATTTGTTAGCCAGTTAAAACAACGGGAGACAGAGTAGTTGCAAAAATGTTTATGAAGTGACAAAGTGTAAATGAGAGTAACTGTACTATTGACGGATAACCCTTGCGTCTTCAAGTCTCCTTGTGCAAGTCGAGCATCCAGTCAAACAGCTCACAATAGGTTTCTACTTCCTGAAGTTGGATTTTTCACTACGCATATTGGCTGCACTCTCTTATCGCTGTATAACGCATAACGCTATTAGGACATAATTTTTTAGTACAAGTAATAAGATTGAAACTTTCTCTGAATTGTATTAAAAGCAAGTTGATAAATTATATTGAAAGTAAATTTCTATTAAAATACATTGAGATTGAATCCATTTATTTGGGTATTACAATTATATACTACGTAATACAGATTGCGCCCCTGTGATCAAGTTCGAACCGTCTATACATACATTTCCCTTGTATCCTAAAGTCGGCACACGAAAAAACTACGTGTGAGGTACCGCATTGCGGAAACCTAAAAGAGTCATAAGCTATTACTAATCGCGATGACGTTGTAGAATTGTCTGTCTGATGGCGTACATGGATCTAGACGATAATCTGTAAGAGGCTACGATTCCTCACTTGCGATTCTGGCCATCGCAAGGATCTAGGCGCGCGCCTTGTTTGGCGTTGTCTTAAGAAACTGGTATATAAAGCCCCAGCCACGGACTGACACCAGTTTGTTCTGGCCGGAAGCTCAAACAGACTTTTGTCTTTGCAGGTAAGGTAACCGTCTATGTACAATTTTCCATAGTATACGACTTTTAGTGTTATAGGAATGTTTAGCGCTAAGATGTTAACCTAACATCAATATGTTTAAACATTAGATTATTCTAATATTTCTTTGCTGTTGTTTAATAGGATGTATTGGAAGGTTAATTTGTTTGAAGAACTTGTATTTGCTTGTTATTATATTATTGGTTGTGGTGGGGGCAGCGTTCGCTACAGACTTCATACTCAGTGATGGTTAATTTGGAAATGAGGTGCTCTTTGGGTTGTAGAGATTAATATGTTGACATTTTGGAATGAATTCAGTGGGGTATATTTCGGTTAAGGTATTGGTCTGGGATACTGAATTTTACATTCTTTTGATATCGTGAATTTATTCGACATTTAATTATCTGTATTGCATTCTACACGACAGTTGTTGTACAAGTATGGTGTTGGTAGGTGAAAGAATATCGTAGTTTTATGTGTATGTCTTGTATTCGTTTGGACTTGTGTTTTGATGTTGAAATAAGTTTATATGTTGAGTATTTCAATAGAGTTTTGCTGGCCAGAAGTTCAAACATAGTTTTGTCTTTGCAGCTCGACCCCGTGTACTCTCTCATGCCAAGATTCCCTAACATGTAGCTGTATTTACAACATCAACATGTGACACCTCTTTCAAGAGCATTGAACTTCCTTTCTTTCTTTCTCTCTCTCTCTCTCTCTCTCTCTCTCTCTCTCTGGTTTTGGAAACAGATTGACATAGAGTTTACGATGCAAATCTCCTCATAAAAGCTGCTGGAGAACGAAACAAATCTCATCGTAAAAAAGCAACCACCGGATTCAAATCGTCATGGCATATTTTATCAAACAAAATAAAAGTTCTCAGAACATTATTCCTGATAAATGTATTGATTTGAAGGATAAATCCAACCTTATTAATTTATTTAAACGGCAAAAGATAGATAGATGGATAGATAGATAGATATATAGATAGATAGATAGATAGATAGATAGTTAGTTAGATAGATAGATAGATTGGTAGGTATACTTTTTCGCAAAAGAGAAAGAGATTTCTTGTAAATGATGAATTATACATGTTCCCTACATTTCCTCTTTGATGGCAAGGTTATTTGTTGTAGAAGCAAACCAATACAAATCGTTGCAGGTAAAATTTATAATTATCCATTGATATCGCAATCACACGTCCAGCCGTAAGGAGCTAACTTTATATAATGCACACCAAGAGGTCATATAGTTGCACACGGTATTTAATACTTAATGGAAGCAGCAGTATCATGCGTGGAATCTACATGAGAGCTTTTTAAAGCATCTATTGCAATTCATAACCAAGCGTTCATCGGTATGGCGAGGAGACACAACGTATAAGCTGCCTTTATTAACCTATGTAATTTTATACATAAGCCGATAAATGCTTGAATATAGCATTAACAACATGACTTTATTTAGAGTACTGTCGTGACATTTGCATTATTCGCAATATGCTTGTCAATATACACATTGCGTTCACGTATATATACAAAATTTGTTGCGAATATCCACAATAGTTTTTCAAACATTCAGTATATATATATATATATATATATATATATATATATATATATATATATATATATATATATATATATATATACATATATATTAGATAGCATTTGCAATATGATTGCTATTATTCTCAGTAGTGTTGTCAGTATTCGCACCATGTCTAAAATACGCGCAATATTTTTCAGGTACAAGCAATACTTTGCCATTATTGTCAACTTATTTTGGTAACGTGGTACGTATATATGTAGCTAGGTAGGTAGGTATCTCTGTAGGCAGGTAGTTAGGTAGGTAGGCAGGTAGTTAGGTAGGTAGGCAGGTACTTCTTTCTTTTTTATGTATGATATAAGCACCTTTGTATGTGTCTTCTCTGTTTAATTCTGCATGCAAGTCGGCCAGACTTTTATTAACACGCAAGTATATGTGTATTTTTTGCTTGCATATATGTATGTAGGTGTGAGTGTGTATGCATTTAGGTATGTTAGTAGTCCTCGTCCATCATTAACTTTGAGCATACAAAGTACGATGGGGCCCAGTGTGCCTGAGTGGTCTAAAGTGCTCACACCGCTCCGGGAGGTCGTGGGTTCGATCCCGGCTGAGTCATACCAAAGACTTACAAAAATGGTACTAACAGCTGCCTCGTTTGGCGCTCAGCATTAAGAGGTTAGTGTTAGGACTGGTCGGCCCGGTGTCAGGATAATGTGACTGGATGGGACATCATGCTACTTGTCTGCGGCATGATGCCCCAGTGCTAGACATCACTATAAACTGCCACACTGCAGACATCGTAGCGATATGACTGAAAAATTGTTAAAGCTACGTTAAAAATCCAAATCACATCACATCACATCACTAAAGTGCTCACCATCTCGGATCACTGCCGTATCAATTTTTGTCTTCTTGAGTTCGAGTCCGGGGTTCTGCCAATGTGGGTGCGTAAGAAAGCTTGCCAGTAGCTTCTCGTTGGTCGGTAGCTCCTTCCTGGTTGTTCCTCCACCACTGATACTGGCCGCCATGTATACACTATCATGTGCTGAAAATGGCGTCAAACTCACAACAACAACAACAACAACAACAAAGTACGAAAAGGTGAAACATTCCGGTGTTATTGCAACGTTGTCATAGCAATGTTATGACATGGTTTGCATCATAACAAGAGTGTCACCAATACTGTGAAGATACGCCTACATCTTGGGGTATGAGATACGAATTAGGTGTAAGGAAAAGACAGCTGTTCTGACTGGAGCAACGAATTAATTCATCGTAAGCCTGATGCGCTATTTATACAGTTTTTCGTTTGCTGAGTGTTCGTGAGAACATGCCCTTTTGAACTTTACCATGGCGATCGTGTGTACCATCTGCGCAACGCATCCAATATTGATATAATAATACTTTTTATGTTCTGCAGCTTCCTCCAAATCTAAATCGATGACATTTAGATACGAGAGAAATGTATTTTGTGCTGACAATTGTTGATTTTTACGTGGGGGGCAAGTGTGCTAATAGATCCACACCGCGTTATAACCGTAATGTAGAGGTGATTGTCTGCGTGACAATAGACTGTCGCGCGTTTATGTAAATATGCTCTTTATAATCGTATTCGACAGCATGAAGGGTTTTTCTGGTTTTCCAGCTTTTTCGTTTTAATAAAACAAGGCCAGATTCAAACAGCTTTGCACAAATTCTAGTTTTAACTTGGCATTTGGATAAATTCATACCGGTTAAATGGAACGTATTCCACAATATTGTCACCTATTTTGTCCCAATCTATATTCTGCTACCGATTTGAAAGACTCTCGCAATATTGTGAATATTACCATTAAAAAAGTACATCCATAAAGCGGGGCTTTGAAAATGTCCAATAAATAATGACACTTAAGTGAATACTGCGCATGGATTTCACAGATATTTTGTTTCAAATGATAAGTTATCGTGCTGACATATGAAACATAATAAACCGCAGATAATATACTGACTGCGCGATATACATACATACACACACACACACAAACACACACATATTAATATATATATATATATATATATATATATATATATATATATATATATATATATATATATATATATATTAGAACTAACATGGCTTTTATAATGTTGGAATAAAGCAATTTGATATATCAGTGCTATTGGTATATCAAAGTGTTATCCGTCCATGGCGCTATAATACTCAGTAATGCGCATATATATATATATATATATATATATATATAAAATGCTCACAACTGTTTGCTGTTGATTTAAATCGGTGGTGAATTTCCACACATTAATTTTTAGTGATGTATGAAATAAACGATAACAAGTATTAATAAGCCCCTGTTCTAAATGAATTTTATATGGAACATAATTTCATCGCAGTCTATTCTGCTTTCCATTTTCCGCTCCCCTCTCATGCATAACGGACAAGCTACGCAGATATAAGGAGTGAGACAGAAAAATAATTTGTGGTGGATGAACACCTTGAAACTGATCTTACAACAAGCAACCTACAAGAATATGGTTTCATCGTGCAATGATATGTGTACCCTTTCCTTGGGTGTTTTCGACGGTGTTTTTATAATCAACAACACAAACTTGCAATAGCAAGTAAACAATATACGGTAATATTTTTGGTTACAAGGCACACATACTGTAACATATTCAATGCGTTATTATTGTTGTTGTTGTTCTGTTCGTAGTTGCTGCTTCTAAAACTTATGAAAATCGATTATCTTTATTTACATATGAAAATGACCAAAGGCCGCATTTTTCTACCCCCTTTATATATTTCTTTCTGTGTAACATCATAGCAAGATACGGGCAAAAGTCATGAAATGTTGCAAGTAGGGGATCTTTTGCTTGGTTTTTCATTTTTGTCCTACGACGATGTCTCTGGAAGTATGAAGTTTGGTAAATGTTAAGTCAAACTGACAAAAGAGAGAGAGAGAGAGAGAGAGAGAGAGAGAGAGAGATAGAGAGATTTGGGGTTTTAACGTAGCTTCAACAATGCTATGATGACTGCAGTGTGGAAGTTTATATTGACGTCTAGCACAGGGGCATCTTGCGGCAGACAGTTTGCATGAAGTCCCACCAAGTCACATTATCCTGACAGCAGGCCGAGGAATCTTAATACTAACCTCTTAATGATTATGACCTAACGACGTAGCTTTTAGTTGCATTTTTATAATTGTTTGGAGAGAGAGAGTGAGAGATAATGTTATGGTCAATAGCAATGTTGATTAGAACAGAATAATGATCAATGGTAAATATATTGAACCTTTCAATTATTTCTTGTTGGTTCGTCATGTCGCTTAGTTTCTACGCTACACTTATTTCCTTGCACCAGTATGTGAATGGTTGAGCGTTCTATGTTTCGAGTGCTCTGCTTTCTTCTATAAACTATATTTCGCATTTAAATCATGAGTGTGTATCATATTGATTTAATCAATGTGAACAAAAATAGAAACTAAAAAATAAATAAAACAATGTGATTACGAATAGCCACAAAAGGCATATAACTACATTTTGTAGCGGACAGACGCGGCAGGGATGTGAGGAGATCATTTACTCGGTCAATGCACGGTTGTCTGAAGTAAATCTTAACTCCGTTCAAAAGGCAAATCTGTGTATTTGTATGTGATATAAATACAATATATGTATAGTACGCATGCTATATAACTGAAACCAACTCGTTGTATAAATATCTCATTAAAAAGAATCTCGGCAATGCTCGTTTCGTTTCAAAGAAAACTATATGCATCTCGTGGTATATTAGTGATAGACCGTACATACATACATACATACATATATATATATATATATATATATATATATATATATATATATATATATATATATATATAACCTGAAAAAATTATTAATAAAATAGTTATATAAATATTACATATACTATATTCAAGCAGAAAATTGGCATAACCATTATATATATATATATATATATATATATATATATATATATATATATATATATATATATATTATCCATATTATAATCAAGCATCAGATCTCTAAATATTGTGTTGCTGTTCACTGCATGTGATGCATAGTTCTGATAGAAAATTTTTGTTACGTCAGACTAAGAGCTAAGTAAAAGTAATGAGAAGAGTATATACTGATCTTTTATAGTTTCTGTTTTTGTATTGTTTTATGCATGTATATCTGTCAGTTTTGAATGTACGTATACATGCATGTGCCTGCGTGCGCGTGTGTGTACGTATCTATGTATTGTGTAAGTATGTATGCCAGCTTTCTGTGAATAGTTTGTTTTGCCAATAAAGGTATTCTGAACAGGTGAAATACCTTAATATATATCTTTGTATGCATTCAACAACATTTCATTTCGTAGTCACGTGTAACAGTTATGTTTACCTCGCGCAAAATCACTAGAGCAGACAATGAGTAATTTACACATGATATATGGGCAGATATTGACAAATATGCAGGAGTTATAGAGGTAATTGCGTATTTAATTGACAGCTGTTGCTGTGGCGGCTGATACAACTTACAACTAGCGATATTCACTTGAATTACAGAAGCCGAGGCTGAAGTATTATATACAGTCTTAGCTAGAGATGTTTAGATAACGTAAAATGTGACACGTCATCGTTCTCCCAAACATATTAGGAAGTAAACTGGAGTATCTTATTAATCTTCACTTCGTGGATGCTTGTTGGCAATGAATCCTTTAGAGTGGTCGAAGAAAACTAAATCATGCTCCCATTTTAAGTCTACATGAAATGCTTAAAATCCCCATTAACACCCGTTTACTCATATCATGTAGATTAGGAGATATCCCGGGGTGAATAATACATAAACATAAAATTTAGATGATACTCTACAAGATCATTTCCGAAATTAAAATTAAGGGATAATTTTTATTATTGATTGTTTTTTGCACTTCCTTATATATATATATATATATATATATATATATATATATATATATATATATATATATATATATATATATATATATATATATTTGAGATACAATGACAATATATTCTGGGCATCTCCCAATCACATTCAACAGTAAAACAACCATGAAAATGTGGTTTGTGTTAGATGGAATAGCCACTGAACATAATACTCTAATACAAATGTGATAATATATTATTAGCACAGACTATGAAGACAAGCCAGCTCTTAAATCAATCATATAGTTATTGTTGGACTTTCAGCTTGTCTATTAAACGCAAGATTCAAACAAGTATTTACATTGCTACACAACGTTTCTTACTAATGAAAAACATATCCTATATTCCTAGATATATTACTGACATCCTACTTTATTTACTAATGCATACATATACCTTGTACTAGACCATAATATTTAACCACGTCTTTTACAACTCAAATTTCAGTGAGACGGTTTAAGACCCTCAAACACCTTACTACAGAAGCACTAACATGTTAGCATATTGTTCAGGACATAAGTAATACCTTATCGTATTAATCGTTCTTTATTGCCGGTTTGTATGAGGAATCATATCCAGTCCCTTTATACCTGGCGTGTACATCTGCCACCGAAGAATACCTTTCAAAGCATGACACACAGGTGGATAAGATTAACCTCAATTCAATTGTGCACATTCGGGAGGCAGTAAATATATGCAAATGAACGAATCTGTTATAGGATGGACGGGAAATGTGAATATCTATAGTCTGTATTAAAATTATACAGAGTTGGCGTCAGACACTCTCTCAAAGTGACAATCGCATTAATGCATGTTGCATGTAGAGAAAACATCTCTAGTTGTCCTCAGCTTAACCCACACCTATGTATATAAGAAAATTAGTTCATTTCATCCAAACATATATCACCTTTAAATAATTATCTCATGATCTAAAAGAAAGACAAACTTATATCAGTAAAATCAAAGTGGCAGTTTGTCAGATATTTTGCCTCAAGGTTGTATTTTCATATTTAAGCCAAGCTGTGGGATCCGTTTCCATAAACTAGACACACTACCTACAAAAATAACAACTACTAATGCAATAACCTTCTTGACAGCCCTTCTAGTGGTGATATGAACTTAAATAGACAAGATTTTTGCACATGTCAAAGAAGTCAAACAATGTCGCACATAAAGAGACAGTGTCATTCTTCTCATCTGAAACTTTTATATTAAAACATTCATAGTGATTGTTACCTTGTTATGTGTAATTTACATGTATTTTGTTGTTCATCAGGCAACACATTGTACGGAGATTGTAGGAAGCAAATTATGTAAATTTCTGACAATGTAAAGCTATCTGATTTTCGCCTAAGGCTCATTTCTTAATTTTACCTGATTAATGATTTACGTGTTGCATTAATACACAACTACGTCTGTCTTAACGTTCCTAATTAAATATTGAAATATATCCGTGGGGAAAACATATATTTCCATAATGATAATATCACTTTGATCGCCTTAGATGCGATATCACACATGGTGCTATGTTTTTCAACTCCTTTCATTAATTAGTTGCCTTTGTGAGATGTTCTATAATAATACTTATTTACACAATGTAAACAATATAACATCCATTATTCTTCTTTACAAATTAAAATTTAGGAAATAGTATAATTCTTTTCGTAAACTCGCATGCTGAAGTTTAATCTTCTACAAAATAATAATAAAACGTAGTGATGATGAATACACATTTGTAGAGGTTTGTAACGAGCATGTGCACAGTCGCTTTGATGGTGATTTTGATTTGTTGGCATATGATAATTCTAAAAATAACAAAATTCAGAGGCGACTCATTAACACATTAAACAGTTTATTATTTAAAAGGAGCTATTTAAACAAAGAGGAAAAAAGGTAATGCCTCTCTTATAAAACTGTACTTGAACTCCGAACATCATCTTAGACTTGCACACTGCTTACTGTTATGCATATTTAGTTTGCATTGTGTGCTTGCTATATGTACATACTGTTGGATACAGTTATAGTGCGTGCATGATTGTTGTTTTGTTTGCATGTTATATGTACATATTTGCTTAGCGTTGAGTTCAAGACTACCTTTCATTATGGCCTTCGAAGATTCTAAAAACGAATTTGTTAACAGTGTGTGACAGATTTCAGTTAAGATGAATGAGTTTTGTTTCGCTTTGAAAATGATACTGCGATGTACCATCAATGAATGTTGAAATGAACAATATCACTTATTTCTTCCTAAAGTTAATTCTTTAAAGTTATTCACTATTGTAGTCAAATATAATTTGAAAGGAGTTATATATTTAAATTATTCATATAAAGCATCCAGGACTTATTAATAGATTCGACTATAGCAATATTTTGGAATTATTGTAAATTATTTCCAAAACAATCTGGATTGCATCATTGAGATATATCAAGACTGTACAATAAATGATTCATGGATGTTGGCAAATCAGCACATTCAAGACTGGAATTCATTCGATTGGCTCTATATATTTTGAGTTGAGTGAGAGATTTTACGACTATTGGGATTTAATTCACAATGATGTAAGGTCCATTCAATTGTCAGTTTTTTTAACTTAGATAATAACAATGTTTCTTGTATTTAACTACACACTGATTTTGCTTGCTGTTACTCTGGTTTAGACCACTGGGTTGTAATAATCCAGCGGATAAATTATACAACCTTATCTCGTCTTCTAATTTTAGTTTGAGTTGCAATTATAAAATATTTACAATATTTCAATGCCAGAGACACCATGCAAATGTAACTAACAAAAAACAGCTAAATTCGACCTGGAAAGGCAAAAGACCAAAGACTGCAGATCCTGGATATTGTGCATAATGCCATAGTAATGTCATAACACTCTACATTCTCTGCAGAAATCACTGTGGATGATATGGGCTCTTCACATTGGAACGAGGAAAAGTAGCTAATGTGAACCTATTGCAAATGATGTAAATAAAAAATGTAAAGCGCATAAAAGACGATCCAACACTTAAACACTTGATGTCAAGTTATTTTCTTCTGTTGTGTCTAGTTTTGAGTTTTTGAGTGTTAATTTTATTTTTCGGATTCCAGAAAAGTAATTCGTTTTTTCTGGAAATAGTTCTGCATTCATAAAGAGTTCTTGAACAATTACATTTCTTAAAAATGTATTTGGACTTCCAAATATGGAGGATCAATTATTGTCTTTCTGCAAGAACTGTATATTTCAACAAAGTGCAGGTGACATAATAGGTCATCGCCTTCCATCTTGGATTCTTCGTCGGGACTCGAACTTGAAATCATTATGACCTTTTATTATTGGGACACCTAAAATAGTATTCCTGGTTTATTCTTGGATTCTTTTTGGATTTTATTCTTTAAACCGTAAGATCTTATTTTTTCCATTTCTTTAGTAATTTTCGGGGGAAATAAATAATGTGTTATATTTTCCAAAGCTTGTTGTGTACACTCATTCTTGTGTTACTGTTTATTCGAGCCTAAACACGTAACACACCAATGAAGACAATTTTAAAGAAATATTCGTGAAAGCAAAAACTAGCCAAGGCAATACTGCTTCCTACACGCCACAGCATGAACAAGGTAGTATGATACGTCAAAAACCATTCAATGTCCGTGGTCTCTTTCAGATCAAGGATAAGAATTAAGACTAAACTCACATAATTGGACATTTGTGATTAATAGCTGAAAAAAAGGGTAAAAACTGATGCACTGAGATATTTTCGAATGTTCCATATCTGTTTGCCATGCCACATAGGATGATGACGATACAAGAATTATAATGGGTATACTTTCATTCTGTTTCAACTTCCATAACCTCAGCCTATATCAAATTTAAAATAAAAAGAAGCCATTAATAATCTCGATCTGAATATCAGTTCACTATGCTTGAATGTCTAATTTACCAAAGAGGACAAACCAATCCAGGCGCCAGTGCAAGAGTGACTCGCGTCTACAATAGTATGTAGTCATTCTTCCGATAAGTGGATTTATGCTTGAATAACAAAACTAGTGAGGATCACGATGGGTTCTAACACTAACCGAACAAACGTGGACAATCTTTTGACGTGCGAAAAAGAAGCCACGAGCACGGTAGGAAAACTTAACAATATGGAAACATTCAAGAGCACGACAACGATAGCAGATACTGATGCAAATCACAAAGGTGGAGTTAACGACAGCTAAATTAAAATCAAGCAATATTGCAGTTTAGAAGTGATGGGTGATCTGCACTTTGACACATAGTTGCGCTGTGTGGAAGTCTTACCTAAGTGGGAATAAACACCAGAAACACTTTGAACAGATCGACAGCCAATAACCCTCTTTTGACGAGGGGAAGTAGATACATTCACTATTGATACTGAACTCGGATCCAAGATCGAAGATCATATTTACAAAGGACAGCTACCAGGAGCCAGCCTTAGTACATTGGCAAAATTAGCAATGTGGCCCACAAAGGAGTCGTCCATCTAAATGCTTTTAAATTCCAATAGTTGAATGTGCCCAGAAAATGACGTCAACAGAGATGACATGACGTTGTGCAACGTTAAACCTAACTTTCCCCCTAAAATATCATTGGGAAATTATTTGAAGCTACATGATTGGCAGATACCAACATCAACTGCTGTTCTTCATATGAAGATGTTTCAAGAATATATGATATATCAGGATTTAATTTCACTCCAGACCAAAGCAAATACGAAGAACATTTACTTTTAGTAAAATCAGGCCAGTTTTGTGCTTGTTTGAAGCAGATCTGGCAAACATAGTGATCGTCTTCAACTATGTATAATTGTACAATACTCTTGAAATCTCCAGTTTGAGAGAAATGATCATATACAATTAGAAGAACAAAGAAATGATTAGACACAAAAAAAACCTATTTGGATAGGCGAGGACTATGATTTTTGTCAAGAAAGCAAACCACAAAACTAGAATTATGATGTCAAGATGGGCAGAACCAAAAACACAGCATTCGTGGTCTAGTTTTGCAACTGACATGGCTGCATGAATTATAGAACTGGTTATAGCACAATTATTAGAAAACATAATCAAACCTTTGATGATGAGATTCAGAATTAAAGCGGGAGGAGGCATGAAGAGGCAATGACCCTCGTCTCAGATAATACAATTTTGAGAAATAAAATATAAACATGAGAGAACAACATTCCTTACATACATTGGCTATCAGAGGAAATGTTATATCTGCTTCCTTCAATAATGTGCCTATTCTAGGATCAGACTATGTGATTGCTATACATTGCCTAAGGTGTTCTGTTTGGATGAAAATCATTTTAGTAACCATATTTGAAAATAAAACCTCAGATATGATCCACTTGGTCACCGGTCTAAACATGTCATCTCAAATATCCAACTTTGATCGCATAAACTATTAGGAAGTCATTTTGACCTCATTTCGAAAATTAAACGTACACTTTGTTCACAAAATTGTAAAATTATTTGAATTGAAAACAATTGAAACTTAATGAATTGCCCTAAATAAATATGTGACACAAACCTATTTGACTGATAGGGAACTTCCAATTTAAACAATTGGGTTAAATTTGGCCTTTAATTAGCCATTTTTTAATCAGATAGTTCCTGATGACGGTCGGATCTTTTCCAGCCGTGTGGTTTCCTAGACACTACATACGAATATATGGGCTGATTGCCACTTGTCTAGTGAACCAAATGCCTAACGGCGAGTACGCACGGAACCTGGGTGTCTTCATGTGTGTTGTATTTTTCCCACCTGACATGGAACGTTGCAATACAGGCAAATATCAGCCATCGAGTGCGTGTTTGGGTCGATTCCTACTATTCTAGCATATATGAAACGTCAGCAGAGGTTCTTACAACCACCCAAAGCAATGCAAATGTGACAGGCCAACAAATGAAAGCCTAAGACCGGTGCTTGTACGCTGCACTGAGTGTCGTCAGGTGGTTGGACTCTTCGCACATAAAACGTCCTAAATCTTGGCGACAAATACACTAATTATCCAGCATCAATCCACGCATCATTTTTGCCTATATTAGGGCTTGTTTGAGACTTTTTGGTAGAGGAACACGTTTCGAAGAACATCGTGTCCATTAGTCATTATCGCATGTTGTAATGCCCTAAGTCGTCGTGTAAAAATGTTTAAAGTTCGGTGTCATTCAACAAATGTCCATATTTACCATATCTACCAAACCATGATTATGTTGTCGAGCTATTCTTTGGCACATCATATGTATACGATACAATTTAGATTGACATTGTCTTTAGAAAACATTGTCTTTTCAAATATCTCCGTTAATACCAATATTCACACTGTCAAAATACAGCTTGCTCACAGTGAGATAAAGAGATTATACACCAGCTCGTCCAATGTAATAACGTCTTTCCAATTTCATTGTAAACACAGCTATAGCAGAATCCACTTTGAGTGGAACGCCTCTCAGCAACGGACCGGTCACTCGTCTCTTTCATCGCTCTTTAATACATATACAAACATCAAATGGAGTCATTCAGTTCCATATGCCGATGACAGATCCTTAAAAACTCATATATATTCTCTGTGTGTGCGTAAAAGACAGAATCATTATTGTTCATCTGTTTTTGCGCTTGTTTGTTGAGTATATTTACAACATAAATTGTTTGATTCTATAGTATTGTAGGCTTACGTACAATGCATTATTTACACCCAAGACGGGGACGATTTACTCAAAGTCCTCTTGCTTTCTTTTGGCGGTCGGATTCTAATGCTGCCAAGCACGCGTATATATGCTGAGCGTATAGCATTTTCCTGAGCATATCTGCTCTTCACCTAGCCTTTCGTATCAGGAACGCCTAGCCTATAATGATTTCTCGCTGACTATTCTTTCCTTCGGGGCGGTTAATACTCTGTTTCATTGATATGCATATTTAATTAGTATTCTTTGTTGAATTTTCGTAATCGCTATTTGTTATTTATAATTGTTATTTGTACATGACCTTATTCCAAATTCATTTCATTATGTACATGTCATTGGTTAAACAAGATAATGGTTATCTTAATCAGAGCTAAGGACTTTGATATTCTAGCATAGATGGAACTATTGTGCCTGACGTTTACCACAGTTTATATCATAAGTTTAGTAATACACCTTGTCTTGTTACAATTTCGAAATTTTTTTCTAGAATGGACACTTTCATTGAGTTGATAGAGAGTTCAACAAATGATAATTGTGACATAGATCAAGTAGAGAAGTACATAATGTTATTTTCTGGAAGAATGACTAATTTTTGCTGTAGCATGTTGCATCATAATCATTATTGATGTCTTCAGTTTTTTATTTTGGTGGAGTAATTTTTTAATAATGTTATTATGCTGGAATTACAAAGTGAAATCTAATATTTTGGACTGAAACATTAATTTGGAATTATAATAAATTCAACCCAAATCATCTTGGATGATGTTATTGTGATATAACGAGAGACTGCTGGCTCATCACCATCTTGCCTACCTCTACAGCATATCAACACAAATTGGGATAATTTACTTTGAGACGTCTAGAGGAGCTGAATTATGTTTTCAGAATTTTAATATTACTGAATGAAATCTTCTTCTACATATCTATCCCAAATATCGATGCGAATTGGTTTGTAAACCTTGCCGAAATCTTAAAATAAGTAGTGCAGTCCATATAGCAGGAGTGCACAACCATTTTCGACCAACGGACATATTGCACATTTTAAGACCGCTCGAGGGCCTCAAACACATTTTGTTAATATAATTACTGTTCACAGGCCAGATTTCTGTGTTTTAATTTGACCCGAGGGCCGGACAAAACACGTGTGCGGTCAGGATTCGGCCCGCGGACATCGAGTTGTGCACCCCTGCCATATAGCTTGTGATAACAGATTCATAATAAAGGTGATACACCTCTATAATGAAATAACTGTGACACAGACATGTATGAAATGAAATACTGTTCTTTAATAGCCTATCCCCATACTTGGCACCACGCCCACCACCCAAACCTGTTTGGGAAATCTGCGTCTGTATTCAAATTGTGTATGGATGTAATCAAGGTGTCGGTAGTACCGCATAAAGTTTGCTAATATGGGCATTTAACTTATTACATTAATATTGCACTGACCATTGTATACTCGAACGTGAGAATAAAGCCAACAAGCAAACTTTTCTGATGTAAGGGCATGACATACTTTACAATATATGTATGCTAACGAGTTACATAGTCCACGTTAAGTCATTTTATACGGTAGAATCTAGCTATAGGCAGCAATGTTGGTACAAACAAATCTCTAAATTACTATATAGGGTATCCTCACAATTCAAATAGTTTTAGTTATCTTAATGTAGGCCTAATGTCAATATAACCACAGTCTGAGAGATATCTGCTCCGGTTTGTAATCAATAAAACACACTTGACCCAGCCTTGATACTTCCATGTTCCCTCTGAAATATTTTCTTTCTGCAGACAAAAAGGGTTATAATTAGGAAAAGACGAATTAACAAAGTAATGGGACTATGACTACGTTACGAAACTTGTTTTCATGTTTGCTTCTTTATTTTTGTTGTGGATGAGCACTATGTTACAGAAAAGGTTTCCTTCATTTAACCGTGCAGTGTTATAGGACACTCCAATTGAAATATAAGCAGATAATTAGTTATCTACGTATTTTGAGGAAAATCACACGCGTTCTCTAATCCTCACGATGAATTTAACTTTGTAAGTTTGGTTCTCGGTACGTGAATTAGTGTACGTGCACTCTCTATTTTAGGAGGTTGGTGGAAATATTAATTTAACTGGGAAACATTATGTTCATATTACAAATGTAGTAGTATGTTGTGAATTTGAAATACATAGTAAATAGTGCACCAATGCATATGATCTATATTACATCACGGGGGCATGATATAATTTTACGTTAATCTGATACTTTGATTAATCGATGGACATGAACACGTTTATAAATACAGGAAAAGATGCTGCATAAAGACATGCATGCATGCATAAATAAATACACACACACACACACACACATACGTACATAGACTGAGTAATTGCAATATGGTTGGGGAAGTAAATTGTTTATAAAGAGTTTATTCTTGCGACAAAGGCAAAGAACTTTAGCTTGTGATGACACTTTGTTTCCTTTTATTATTATATTGTGCTACGCCATATTCCAAATTTGAAGAAGTTTATTTAATAAAGTGAGTATATAGCGATGATTGTGGGAATATAGACATGATTGGAAATGTTACATATACTCGTGTCAAGAAAATACGTACTGCTGACGACGCTGGACCCAACAGCTTTGTTTAGGCCCAATGATGGTAATGTGAAAATGACAGCTAGTGAGTTAATGTATTTACATGATTGTGTTCATTACCAAAAATGTAACGAGTCAGAAATAGACCCTTAAAAGCATTTAGTCTATTCGCACATGGTTCATACTCCTATGTTATTACGATCTTTCAAGCGGGCGTATTGTTATCCATATTTTGAAACTACAAGGACAACATCTCTTACCCCAATTAGTCTTAAACCATGTAACATAAAGAAATAAAAGAAATAAGTTTAGTAACATTAAAAATAATTTATATCTTTAAGTTCCAAAGTAAAATTCTAAGATACACTTAACATATCGTAATTTACATGGAAAATAATTTTAATTCTTTGAATTTGACGCCCAAAATTATAGAATGTTCCGAGTGAATTTGAATAGTCTTAAATGTCCGGATGTATTAAATATTCGTAAATGTACTGATATACAGATAGCCTTACATGTCTTGATGTGCGATAACGATGAATCCATAATGTCATAACAATACCATATATATATATATATATATATATATATATATATATATATATATATATATATATATACTCTAAAATTACGCTAACAAAGTTTGGCCTAGAACAGATTTCACGGTTAAGATTTTTTTTACCATTTACAATCATTAAACATTCAGGTATGCAAGCACTCCATAGACTAGGACGCATTATCTTTCTTGATCTCCTGACCTCGTTCATATTGTAGAGTAAGAACACATTACTTCAACAAGTCTCTCTCTCTCTCTTTTCCCGAGAACAAAATATACCAATATAAGTAATATTCCAATGCTTACGTAATGATTAATGTCATTCACTGCATAAGAGATATAATGCTGAGTTTATTGGTTCCAGTTAAATTATATTAATAAAGGATTATTGGAAACTACACGCTACTCTCATATGAAGGGCAATTTTACATGTTACATTTGTATCGATTAAATTCTTCTGTCACTTCGTAATACGGTTTAGCTCCCAGTTGAAGATATGTTGCAATGCTGTCTGTCGTAACCTACTTGCCTTAGTGGATAGATATAGTGTTTTTTTTTAGTCACTAAATAACAAATGGCCGGGAATCTTTTTCAATTGTAGTTAGTCAATGATGTTGATGAGTTAATTCCGTCACGTGTTAATATAATAACCATTATTTTAGCTCACTAATACACCTTAATAAGCAGCACGCGTAAGCAACACTTATACGATCAACCTACGGTCCTCTAAACTCATTTTGTGAAGAACAAATTGTCAAAGCAGATGGTGAGGGCATATGAATTTGTCTGGTTTTATTTACTCGACTGTATCCTTAAGGAAGAAAATCACATATTATGTATGGTAGGATAGAGACGAACAACTTATTACGTTACCAAAAATGTTGAAATAAAAAAAAAATAATAGTAACCATTAGATTAGGCAACTACCCTTTGATTATGTATAATACTATGTTACCGTCCTGGCATTCTAGTACTTGTTATCCCCTACTGACCTACTGATAAAAGTAAGTTTAAGGTGATATACATCATTTGCAATATATCTCTTGTTTCAAGTAGTTGAATTTAGTGATTGACAATATTTCTGGCTAAAACTGAAATATCAACAAAAGATAAGTAGAGTTAGAACGCTTATTCCTTGCTATCTCATTTCTCAACCTAACACTCCCACCCGAAATGTCGGGGTGTAAAGGTCTTAATGCCTTGCTGACAACCTACAAATACACCAGGTCACTCAGTCCGTGTTGCTTTAATAAGAAATCCATTATAAAGTGTGTACACATCCTTATAGAAACAAACCTGATGCAGATACGTATAAAGTGAAATTCAGATCTTTAATCGCCCTCTCGTAAAAAATTTAATACTTGTCTAAAATCACCTCCACCCTGCCCCTTATTCTATTAAATGATGTAAGGACTTACTAAATATTTCTAATATACATAAATTGTGAGTATATTTTATTTGAGGTGGATACTTAGCTGATGAATAAAAAATTTAGTGAATATTTTACCGAAAAAAGTAAAAACAAAATGCTAAGTTTTCTAATGTAGTGACCATGTAAACGATGTTCAATCCAATATAATATTTGATTTAAAATAGATCCATAGACAGCAACGAGTGATGTTAGCAAAACTCTAATTTCCAAAATATTGTGTACGTACAAGAAATACTTATTACTTAGTATTAAATGAATAAAGAGCATTTGACCCCAAGTTTGATACTTCCTGGTTCCCTCTGAAACGCATTTTAATCTGGGGACAACTAGTTCTAATTGGATAAAAATATATTTTTGAAAGTTACGTGTAGCTTAAATCTAATGTAAGCAATTGTTTTACTTACAGTTTCAAGTGTATTTTTCTTTCATTTTTCGTTCTGAAAAGTACAGTCCGACAAGAGGGTGAACTTATGTTCAGTACAATGCGACTTTAAACAATTCAGCTTTGATCACAGATATATATAATGACATATCGAGAAAGATAACTAGATATCTATGTATTTCACTGCATTCTGCGTGTGGTCTCTCATCCTAACTTTGAACATAAGGTAAACATTTCGGGCATTATTATTAGAATTGGGCTTCATACATTCATATTTTTAGTAGCTTGGTGGACGGATTGTGTTAATAAGGCAAAACCGGATGTATACATGCATGCATACATTCACACACGCACGCACGCACACACACACACACACACACACACACACACACACACACACATACATACATACATACATACATACATACATACATGGAGTGATGGATGGGTCTGTCAAATGTTTATGACGCCTTTATTCTTGCTATTAAGCCACCCACCATTTGCCAGGGATAATGCTTTTCTTATATCTTGTTACACAATATTGCAGAGTTAAAGCAGTGGTTTTATAAAGTAGAATTTACCTACAATATCCTAGATGCTACAGATAGTTATGTGAACAAAATAAGTGCTGCTGGGTCCTCACAGCAATTTTCAAGCTCATCACGCGCATGGTGAAACTAGCGGTGCATGATCGTTCTTGCAGATCTTTGTAATCATTATCAACAGAGTAATTTGACAGACAAATCAATTTGACAGCTTCCTTCTTTGTTGTTTCACACATGGTCCAGGCTCGTACGCTCTTACGATCTTTCAAGTAGACATATTTGAAAGCCATAAGGGCAACATCAATGCAGTTGTGCTGATATGTACAATATACAACATACCACTCAAATTCAAACTCTTATTAAATAAGTTGTTGTTAAATTAATCCGATTATGTTTCTGCTCAGTATTCTAAAAACACTATTATTATGACTAGGAGTTTAAAAGTAGTAGGAGCAAAACATAAAGAAATTACATGGAATTGAAAAGATTAACACTATTATAAAATAAATTACTCATTGACCTTATTACTAATTGATATAGTCCGGTCGTAAATTGGTCAATATAGCTGCTGGTTTGATGTCGCAAGGTAGGGAATTCAAGGGACATATCATACTTGCGTAGCAAACAACTGCGTACGTGACTGAAAAATGATGTAAGTGTATAATGATAATGAAATCAGTCCTTTAACATACAAAATAATTTCAATGCTCAAACACTATACATATTTACTTCATCTTGCACATTATGAAACAATAGAAGAATTGAATATGATTGTTTCGGTGTTTATATTAAGTGTATTTAGTGTTCCGTAATATGTGTGGTAAGATACATGATATACCACGAGAATATGGAATAACGCATTAATCTCTTGCAAATTGTTTTTAATTCTAAGTGTGAAAACCCTCTCGCGTATAAACCTGAACCACAGCTACTCAGTTCGTAGCAGAGGATACAAAAACAGCTTGTCTTGGTCAGACTATGACATTTGAAACAATGAAATTACCCGTAACAGGGAATAGATAGATAGATAGATAGAAAGATAAATAGATAGATAGACAAATATATATATATATATATATATATATATATATATATATATATATAGAGAGAGAGAGAGAGAGAGAGAGAGAGAGAGAGAGAGAGAGAGAGAGATAGATAGATAGATAGATAAATAGATATATAGATATATCATTGACGTCAGATTGTTTTGGAATGTATAATTTTTTCTGATGTTTCACCAGATACATTTTCGTAATTGTTTACACACCCATTGTAGACACACATAGTACTACACTCATCAGGTTCACAATAGTGTATATTCCACAGCACTTGCTCTGGACGAAATATATTGTACTTAACTAATCATAAAAAATGTTTTCTCTACAGATAAAGACAGAGTCCACGGTTTATGTCGCTGACGATAATAAGCCATTTGATGGTACGGCAACACGGGTAGTTTATTTAGTGCCGAGTAAATTGGAGTACAGTGTCTTGCACACTAGTATAATACTCAGGCTGATCGTTTAGTTAAATTGAAGAAGAAAAAAAAAACATTCTCGATCGCAAGCCTGGCAAGCTAACCCCCAAACTTTGTAAATGTTAAACTTACTCGGATATCCACACACATAATCTTTTCCGCTGCCTGATTGACTTGATCATCCTGTAAACTCTTTATCTTCATTATCCATGGTTCCAATATGTTAACCCTATATAAACCTTAGGGGATCGATCAGTTATTTCCATTCTCTTTCCTAGCGACATATATTGGATTTCATGAGTTGCCTCCCATATAATCTAATTCCAACTAAACAATAGCGTGTGATATCGATGCTTTGTATATAGGCTGAAAATGGTGAAAGCAGCTGACGTTAAAAGGATAACATCAAAAGTATGACGTCGTACCGGCTAAAAGCAGTTTAGAGGTGTATATGAGTGAAGGGGTGTATTTGTATAAACGCGGACAGGCAGTGGGAACTTACTTATTTACCAGTTCATTCCAGTTGTATATTCACCATGTCTCCATCACGCAGGAACAATTTGACGCCACTTCCAATTAAATTCACAGACCCGACGCACATAACTATATGATCGATCCGCTAAGATGTAGGTACAATTAACATATCAAAACCTGGTCAGGATATATTGCACTGCATAACATGTAAGTTCCCAATACGGGGTAAAACGAGCAGGAATAAATGATCATTTCATTCACGTCTATCCAAAGTCATAAAATCACTAACACATTTGATTTGACGACCAATATAATGCAAAATTTGCTGAAACACATCCATACAGAAATCAGCCAGTAAAGTTTACCTTGTCAACTATTATATCACCAGCGAACCACTTTAGGAAGCAAGTAATAAAGCTAATTACCATACATTAAATCCTCATTTGCTTTATATAAGAGTTAGTATAGTACTTGATTTTCAAACGACAATGTATAATTTGAATTCAACTTACCTTTTCTTCTCCACACCCTGATCTTCTATATGACTAATACTGTACATATATTAACTCCTAATCCGCGGAGATAAACAGAACTGATAATGTTAGAGTCATTCTGATTCGATTCACACTTATCACTAACTTCCTTGTTATTATCCTCCCACGAGGTCTGTATAATGATTGGAAACGTGTTGGTGATATTATAAACATAGTATCCATAGTTCCATTTTTTCATTAGCATTTGCTATCTAAGTTACTACATCTTTCCGAAGAAAACGCACACCTCGTACCGTGATGTCTCAGCCAATCTTCCCATCATTAAATTGACCATTGTTGGAGTTGTACCATATGCTGATTAGAAATATAAGGTTGCGCCTACTGTCACACAATAATGAGTCACAGCAATGACCATATTGTGTCAATTTTTAATTCAACATGGGCACATTTTCTATCTAGAAATATAGTAGGATGTAGTCATCTGCAGTATAAGTCATTTGCCCGCCAGGGTATGTTAAATAAATTTGTTTTACAGAGTAACTAAAATGATATAACCAGCCGGAGTATCACATAGCTTTTAAGAACATAAGTCCCGGTTTCGCTCAAATTAAAGTTCTCAACTAGAGTAGATGCTCATTTAACAAATTGTCCAAATTTGCAAGATGTATCCAATCCTATTTTAAGTTCAGTATTTCATTGTAGGCCCTAATATAGCTAACTGAAAATCTGCCTTATAATCTTAGCTGAGGTTTAATTCAAGGTGGAACATTACAAGAAACAGGGACTTGATAAGATGCCTCTGATAGGATATGTGTTTTTTCTAATGTAGACTATATATATATATATATATATATATATATATATATATATATATATATATATATATATATATATATATATATATATTAACATTATATGATTGGTCAGTGCATATGTGTATTATATTCAGTTTCCGTTTGTATATATGTATAGAAATATGGATCTATAAATGATGGATTGGTGGATATAGAAAATGATATGATTTTGTCTCTCTGTGTGTATATATATATATATCCAAATGCTTCTGTATTGACAGCTGTTATGTTTCCTTAAATATCTTGATTCTACATAATTTCAAAATAATCACATATATGCATTCATTCGTGAATATATATATATATATATATATATATATATATATATATATATATATCTGTCTCTCTGTGTGTGTGTGTGTGTGTACATATAAACATGAATCAACAAGAGCATACGTATGTAGACTCGTGGAGAAAACATAGATAGCAACAAAAAATCAATGTATCTATCCACCCATATATCCATCAATGTATATGTTCGTACTTAAATACATACACACATAATGCAAACATAGATGCCAAAACAAGGAAACAAATCTACAAATATATTGAGGACATCCGTATGTATGTATGTATATATGTATGTATGTATATATGTATGTATGTATGTATGTTTCATGAAAATCAGACCGCTCCGGTGGCCTAGTGGTTAGAGCGTCCGCCTCGGATGCGGGAGGTCGTGGGTTCGATCCCCGGCCGAGTCATACCAGAGACTTCAAAAATGGTACTAACAGCTGCCTCGTTTGGCGTTCAGCATTAAGAGGTTAGTGTTAGGACTGGTCGGCCTGGTGTCAGGATAATGTGACTGGGTGGGACATCATGCTACATGTCTGCTGCACTATAAACTGCCACATTGCAGACATCGTAGCGATATGACTGAAAAATTGTTAAAGCTACGTTAAAAATCAAATTCACATCACATCACATCACATGAAAATCAAATCAAAATAACTCAAAAGAGAATATAATAATTGGTTCTAGGAGACTTCTAATTGTTCTATATTATGCGAGAAACAGTACTATCGTATCAAGTAATTTATTATCGGTTCAATATAAAATAAATAAACATGTATGTGTGTGTGATTTGGATTTTTAATGTAAGTTTAAGAACTGTTCAGTCATATAGCCACGATATATGCAGCGTGACAGTTTATAGTGATAGCTATCACTCGATCATCATGGCGCAGATACGTATCATGATGTCCCACCCACTCACATGATCCTGACACAAGGCCGCCAAATCCTAACACTAACCTCTTAATGCTGAGCGCCTAGCATGGTTGCTCTTAGTACCGTTTTTATGTCTTTGGTATGACTGCCGGGTTTTGAACCCGCGACATTCCGCATCCGAGTCGGACACTCTAACCACTAGGCCACCGGAGCGGTACGATAAACAAGTTAAAATAATTGCTATTCAATTTCGAATGTTCTTAAGAAAAGATTATTCATTTTTTTTAATGTTCTTAAATAAACCTAACGAGTCATAATAGATCGTTCCGACTATCGAATCATCTGACCCGACGACGTTAACCTCCGAGAAACAGTCAATATTCGGCAAATAACCTTATTTCAATTTTAATAATATGGCAAATAAACTTGTTTGAATTTCAGTGTTATGCTTATTAAAAATGACCTGATACATTTAAAATGTGAAATTATCAAGTTGCATACGTGTTTTATTTCAATCAATCATTAGAATCAAGTATAAAGAGGCTGAGAACATAATAATGTGAAGGAAAATCACTTTAAAATATACGAATGCATTCAGAAAACAGGCTTATCTCATTCATTTAACAGACGTTTTTACTCCAAGTTAGATGTAAGTGAATTTAAACATATAGCACAATCTTAAATATTTACTGTTCAGAAGTATAGGAATGACGTTTAAATTTGTATTCGTAATTATTATAGTTGGTGTTGTTGTCTTTGTAATGAAGAATTTATCTTTCCACAACGTGTTACAATTGTGAAATCCTATAGTATCTTATGTGTATGATACAAAACAAATGTATTCATCATAACAATGCCAGACCAACCATATAATACTTGATAATGGTTAGGCCAATCTTGGAGTATGGGAATCAAATACAATTCCAAAGATTGAATAAGAAGAAGGGTAACCTAGAGAATAGACAAGAGCCAAATATTAGATAAAGACTGACATTTCATAATAAACTGAAAACCTTCGCCAAACACTCTTTGTATCAAAGACAAAGATCTAAACTAAATGTCACATGAATATATATCTTAAACTCATGAAAATTGATCCTAGATGAAATATTAGGAGTGAAGAAATTGCTATTTTGGAATAATAAGAGAAATATGGTGTGTGTGTGTATGTGTGTGTGATTTGGATTGTTAACGTAGCTTTTACAGTTATCAGTCATATCGTTACGATATCTGCAGTGTGACAGTTTATAGTGATATCTAGCACTGGGGCATCATGCCGCAGATATGTAGCATCATGTCCCACCCATTCACATTTTCCTGACACCAGGCAATAATCTCTTAATGCTGAGCGCCATGCGAGACAGCTGTTAGTACCATTTTTTTAAAGTCTTTGGTATGACTCTAGCGGGGATCCAACCCACGACCTCCCGCATCTGAGGCGGACGCTGTAACCACTAGGCCTCCGAACGGTACTACGAGAAATTGAAATTCTACATTAATTACTATAATTACAGTATTAAATATATGTATCTTAAATTCTTCAACTACCAATATTGTTAATGCAACAAAATAATAGCTAAATAAATTCTAAGTGCATTATAAATGTAACTAAAATCTAAACTTAACGTAGACACAAAAGTCTTGCTATATCGAATTTTAAACCTGGTAGTTACGTGCTACTGTACTTACCCATGAATCTGGGCTTCAGACGCCCTGTTGCCTTCTTGGTGTGCATCGGTTTATGGACACCGATTCGAAATGTCCCGGGCCTTACATACCATATAGTTAGAAATTTGCTGGTAAACTGTTGAAAGTTGGAAGACTACTGGAAAAATGTTGAATTTTAAAGAAGTTGGATAATTGTTGAAAATCCTTAAATTAAATTGAGACTATCAATCTATGCAAAAATATATATTATTATCAACTCAAAATACATATTTATTCAAGTTACCATCAGAAGAAAATACCTTGTTGCAAATTTATCAAAAATTCATTGCTGAACTGCAGTTTGGTTACTCATATCGTCATCTGTACGGGTATACTATACCGGACATATCTTGCTCATGCTCAGTGATAAATCATCATCAATGACAGTGACCTACGAAGGTTAGGCTCAGTGATGGATCAAATGAAGCCCAGTAATTTCTATACGGATCGATGAAATCTATTAAATATCATCTCTGCTAATAAAATACAATCTCAGCGATCGCCCCGAATCTTTAAAATGTCTCCATATCATGGTAAATTTGTAAATGTGTCGTTCGAATCTTTAGCATGTCAGACATATATATACACATTATATATAGTGTAATCAGCTGATAGTTCCAGCAACCATCGTATTTTTAGCCTGAACTAATATTCTTCCTATTTGAAAAATGCTCTTGCTGAAAAACAAAAACCAGTTGTGTAATGTAATCATTCTGGTTATCTTATATGTCACTGATTATAATGTTCCAAGAAATATCATTAATTACCGTAAAGACTAGAAAACTTCGACTGTTGCGTATATCGTCTAGATCATTTTGGTATGCAACTGTTTTCCTCCAATATGTGTTGTGTCCTTCAGCGTTTTTGTTTTCTTCTCCACCCATCCACAATATAATTTGAACAGATACATTTTGCTACGGAACCGGAAATATCTTGTAATAGATACCGGGCTGTTCTCGACCGTAAATTTTCAGATCACCTCTTTATTAACATTGCCGTGAAATGTATTGGTTTTAAGATAATCGGAAAGGTGAAACAAATATTTGTCGGTATACATGTCCAAATAAACATCTTCGGTCTTTGATTTCGTAACATAAACTATCCGTATCCGTGAACAATAATTTAGTATTTTGTCTGTATAGCGTTTTTATAATCTCCATGTTTCATATCATTAGCTCTGAGAAACGTTTAATGTGCGGTGAATCATGAATACAATGTCAAATATTTTTATAAAGAATCACATACCGATTTTTCTCATGAGTTTCGATACTAATTTAGCTGTCGTATTAATGTCGCAATCTAATTTCGATTTGAAATCGGCAGTGTAAGGACTCAGCATATCGTCAGTGACTATTAAACTTTGTCACATTAATGGATAATCGTTATGCAATTCGTGTAGATTATCAGGATAATGCAGATCCACTTCTACAAAGTATCCGGTGTCATCATCGCTTTTGAGCAATTTTAGGTAATCATTTTGGAATTCGTACGCGAAAAATTCCAGTGGGCATTTGTAGTGTCATCGCCCACTCATAAACATAATCCTAAACCAACAAATTATTATTTCGATTGTTTTAAAGCGCTGCAATTTGACAATTACGTGTTGTATGCGACAGTGTGTCTGTGCGTGATCGTGCTAATAACCTCTCGAATTCCTTATGTAATGAAATTCAGTATGTTCAGTCCTTTTAACAGCACTAAGGTGACACCTCTTATTTTCAACGCGGCATCACAAGATAGTTTCGGCGACAGATAACACAAACAATGATCAAATACACAATACTTTAAACATACATCCCTAAAGGTTTCGAATACATCTGTGCTGTGCATGATTTCAATCCGCATCTGAGATTCCAGAACTGTTTAATTTACTGTAAAACGCCTCTTTCTCAGGTAATGAAGTCTCTGCGAAAGTATCCCAATCAAATACGTAGTCGTAAGGATAGATTCATTTCCGCGTGAAGACATTGGTTTAATCACCGAAGATTTCTGTAATTAGCTTCAATTCTTTTGTGATGCCTCCATAAAATGAAAATTATCGATGAATCTCAGTTTTGATAACGAGAAACAAACGTTTAGTTGCAGTTTATTTGGGATTCATTCGATTTTTTGTGGAAATTGTTTGAACTATTTCAAGAACAAAGACGCCTCGTATCCTCGTAAATTTTGAATCATCAACGGCACGAAATACATTGTTTTTAATAATTGGAGCTCTGTGTGTGTGATCTGGAATTGTATCGTTATGTTTAACAATTGTTCTGTCTTATCGCTACGATGTCTGCAGTGTGGCAGTTTATAGCGATGTCTTACACTGGGGCATCACACTGCAGACATGTAGCATCATGACCGACCCAGTCACATTATTCTGACAACAGGCGGACTAGTCGTATCACTATCCTCTAAATGCTTAGCTCCCAGCAAGGAAGATGTTAGTATCATTTGTATAAATCTTTTATGTTCTTTAGCCGTGGTTCCAACCCACGACCTCCCGTATCTAAGGTGAAAGCTCTAACCATTTAGGAACCATAGTGGTAAAGAATGGAGGTTACAAGCGTTATAAGCAGCACCGTGGTGTTTTCCAGTATAATGACAACGATATCTGACACGGTCTAAATCATATGAAGATCTGCAGATGAAACAATCTACAGCGCTATCGGAACTGAATTTATCTTGATCAGCAAAATTCATTTTCATTCGATAAATCTCATCGTTGAGATTCACTTTTATGACGAAATCTCTCCAGATGTTTTGGACACAATCCAGCCCGCGATATAACTTAACGCAGACTACTTAATACGCGTAACCATACGGGAACGTGTTCCTGATATATTATCGGTGACCATTTTCCTTTTCTGATCATGTTCATGACCTAGTACGGTTATGATTACCTCTTCTAAATCGGCGTAAATCACAAATGGATTTCTCATCTGTCATTCGACACTGACAAATTATTAATTATTTGTGTAGTAAAACTAATAAACACTTTCCTAGAAGAATATTTAACATATCTTTTCAGATACTTGCTCGTTCGTAATGAGTTAAAAAATTTGATCCAGGAATAATTTCCATCGCTAATATTAGCGTAAAGAGCTGAGGCATCGATGTGTATGAACATTTAATCATAAGCATTATCGATATGAGATTATCTGAATAGATAAAAGCTAACTTTATATCCAAATACATTGATTCCGATATGGGTTTTCTTTTCAAAGTATCATGTATCGTCTATTTTTTGGGAAAGCGAATTCATGTAAAATTAACATGTGATACGCGATGAAATGATTCACACGCTCTGGGTGAACCGCAACAGGATGTAATTATCATTGTTACTTCTAACATTAACACAACCCAAACTTGCTCTATTTGATTGGATAATGGAAACAATCAACTCGTTGTAAGAGGATTATATTTAGCTGTGTTGATGACGACTCTACTCACACCAACGAAAATGCATCTCGCTCCGTTTCTCTGACATATTTTGACATCAACCGACAGTTTTAAGATTATCGCCCATATATATATATATATATATATATATATATATATATATATATATATATATTGGATCGAAAAAGATCGCTTCTTGTGTCGTAGCAAACTTCGCTTCTGTTTCGCCCTAAGGTACTTTGGTAAACGCAACTTGGACGATAACGTTAAGTATAATTACGCGATGTATTTTCAATTTGTTAAATAGCACCTGTAAAATTACGATCATTCCGATCTCATCTGTCGCTAACGGTTCATCCTGAAAATATGCTTTGAAACTATTGTCATAACCAGTAAATGCCTGTGATCGTTACATGAACTATCCCATTGTATATATAATATATGGTTATTACTTGTCTAATCTACACACTCGATTCACTACTGAATCAAATTAGAGAAAAATAAGGATGACTGTAATGGATTCGTTACAACGCTGTTTTGAATGTATGATAATAAAGGAGGAAGAAGAAGAGGATATTCATGGAGATATAGATCCCAACTATTTCAACGAAATGATCGCGCTGGCGAATAATGATTTGATTTATATTTCGAAAATACTTTATAATAATGCTGATGATGATCAAGAACCTGATGAAGTCAAATTTCCCTCTTTGTCACATCAACGACTGATGCAACTAAATTGACCAAATTCGATTACATGTTACAATGCATTTTCTTCACGATAGGATTAACAGACCATGCCGATGTGTCGACCGGTATCTTTTAAAGTTCTTTCTGCCTAAGAAAATAAAATTATTTATAATACACTTACAGCATAGAAGGTTCCAAATGCCGAAATAAGCCCTTTATACAACCGGGATGACGCTTTAGGTAAACGCAATTGTCGACGTCGTTGCTGCCCTTTGTTGTCGTTGCCCTCCCTGTTGCCTCCTGCGTCCCTTTTCGAAAACTAAGGTCTGTATCGACGTATGAAAGAAAATAATTGCGTGTCTGTTGTCATAAATTAAAACTTTAAGTTAAAAATAATGGCCAACATTGGAGAAGCACATTCCGCTAGATTAGCTCGAGAGCGACTAGAAGCAATACAAAATTAATTTCTTCCTGTGAGAGATTATGTCAAACAAAAACTTCAAGAACGTCGGCAAGCACAAGTTGAATTTGCAACAGGTGCAGAACACTTATTTAAACCCATAACAACAGCTACTGAAAAAGCTTCAGCGGTCACTGAAAGAGCTTTACTGGGAGATGAAATAGGTATTCTTCGAGTGCTAAAACAAACATCTACACAGGCTGAACAAATTGCGAGAAGAACCAAACAAACAAAACAGATTTTACGAGATCTTCCAGCTGATATAGCCGCAACTCAGCCTCCACCCGTTGGCGAAGAAATACTTGAATGTATTGGATAAATTCGTACTGAACTTGCATCTAAACCAGAAAAGGAAAATATTGGACTGATTGCAAAATTTAGGGAGGATTCTATCGAAGATATTAGAAATACTAAAATAGAAAAATTGCCTGAAAAAATATTAATTAGTATATTTAATAAATCTGATATATTAAAACCCGGACATGAGAAAGTAACTGATGATAATGTTATTAAGTGGATATATCGCATATATAAAAACAAAAAAACAAGCCAGAGATGATGATTCAGAATACAATTTTGGCTTCTACAGTAAGGACCATATTCGGTGTTTTTTTATTGATGAACAACTTCCGGGAGGAGGAATTAGCTCTTTTATTCTTGACCTAAGAGATATTATTGAATATTTTAAAGTCATTATTCAAGAACATACAACACAACTTGAGCGACTACGACAAAGTTTCCAAGAACATCCTTTTGATATAACAAGTTCACGCAGCGAAATCATCAAGCACATATAAATATTAAGTCAGCTTGTATGGAATATATTAACCAGCGCGTAATTCAGGCAACAATTGATTACACTGATGACATAAATCGCTTTAAAGAACAATTCTAAAATGAATATACAATAACAGAAGCCACGCTGTCTTAATTTTAAATTTCCGGAGTATAATGCAATCGAGTTAAGAAAATCAGTCAACGACATCATCAATGAGTTCTTTGATGACATACTTGCACAATGGAGAAAACACTAACGGATCCAACTATTCTCCGATACAACAATAACCCACAAGGAGAAGGCCGACATGTATATCCGGGCATCGTAAATATAACCGAAGTGGTCGCGGTCAATCTTGTGTGTGATGTCATATATGGCAGCTACAGCACAGACACGACAGTATCAAATCAAGTCCAGCAAGGATTTGTTCTTTATTCATTCACCCCGAAAGATGTACCACCTGGATTTCTTATCGTGCAACAGCCGATCAATCCAGTCTATCTACGATATCATAATCCGTGGCTGACCAGAATAAATTTCAAACTGACAGACCAGTATGGTCACCTTCTTGAATTTCGGAATGAAACATTACATATTAATTTACTTGTAAAATCGTAAGACTTTCAGTTTTCGACTTCCAAGTCAAGGTGAATAATTTTATTTTTGCCCACGAATATTTTATTTATATATATTTTGTGCACACTGTCCGATTTGCTAATTTTGATAGGGTATTTACTAGTCAAAATCGTGCACACTGTCCAATTTGCTAATTTGATAGGGTATTTACTAGTCAGATTCAACGTGTTTCAGTTAAAAGTAAAAAACATATTAAAATCTGCAGAAAAATTGACTGACAATTAATCAAGCGAGTATTATATAATGTACCATCGCGTAAAATGTTTCATACATAACAAAGAACTTCTTGATGAAGCTGTCAAAACCGGAAAGGTTACCCCGGAAAAAAATAATTGTTGACGAATACGGCATGGACGATTTTATATTAACTGATACGCAACTGAAAAGACTAAAAGAAGATCATATTGTGATCGCGCATTGCAGTATACCTCAAATTTTAGAGTATGTACGTATATTTAGATCTTGGATCTTTAAATATGTACCACCACATAAATGTTTTTGTGTATGACAAACAAGCGCTCGAGCAAGCAGTTAAGGCCGCATTTATCCAAGAAGAAATTAGCTTTAAATTTATTATTGACGAATACCAAAACGAAGATTTCTTACTAACACAGCAACAGTTAGTCTCAGACGCGAGCATATTATTTAAATTGTATGTGACCGAGATCAAGTTCTCAATTATGCGCACTCTTGCATTAAGGAAAATATTAGCTAACTAGGACTGATACAAGTCACCTTGACTTGTCAAGGGGGATGTTAAAAAAATATATCACTTTTTTTTACTTCCTTGATTTTATCAAGGCGATTTCATTTCCAAGTACTTGACTTCATTCTAGGTATTTACTTCCTCGTCAACAGACATATAATTTTTTAGCTGTCTTACACGGGTATTTATCACCTTCCTTGTTTCAAATTCTTGGACTAATTCCAACCTAATTTTTTCAATTGCACGAGACAACGAAACAGATTCATTTACCTGGGCTTCTTCTACTTTGCCAGCGATTTATATAAATTCGTCTGGATCCTGTTTATAAATCTGTACTGAGCAGGAAAAATATAATGACCTGCGCATTTACTTCATGTAGTGTTTCAAAGTCAGATATGATTGTTTCAGGATTTAGTTCATCGGATATATTAAATCCGTGCTCTTCTAATTTTTAATAGCAACAATCACATCATTGATATTTTCGTAATTCATATATATATATATATATATATATATATATATATATATATATATATATATATATATATATATATATATATATATATATATATATATATATATATATATATATATATATAAATATAAATATATATATATATGTATATATATATATATATATATATATATATATATATATATATATATATATATATATATATATATATATATATATATATATATATATTTAAAAGAAAAAATTGTACACATCTTCTTGAGTCTCTAGGGTGCATTATGACATCCTACCAAACTCAGGAGCGGAAACACAACCCCATGTGAGCCCCTAACCTGTCAAACAACAGTCTAGAAGGCCCAGAGGGTGTGTTTGGGAAAGATGAAACATTCCCCATGTTGAACCTCTATCTGACCAAATCATATGCTAGCGGGTTCATATAAGGACAGATATATATACATAACACTATTTACATCTGTATACTCCTAATGTGCCACCGCATCTTAGCAAGTTTACAGAGACAGACAACAACACATAATATTTACATGTATTTACATCTGTATACTTCTAAGTTGCCACCACATCTTAACAAGTTTACAGTGACAGACAACAACACATAGTATTTACATGTATTTAAATCTGTATACTCCTAAGGTACCACCGCATCTTAGCAAGTTTACAGAGACAGACAACATCACATAATATTTACATGTATTGAATCTGTATACTCCTAAGGTGCCACCGCATCTTAGCAAGTTTACAGAGACAGACAACAACACATTGTATTTACAGTAGAACATCACAACACATAGTATTTACAGTAGGATATCACAGACAGATACGGAGTTATATTCTACGCTCAACAAAGTTGCACACCCTCCCCAAAATCAATCCCGCGAGGTGTAAAATGTCACCGCGTCCAGACGACAACGCGGAAGTTGTGCAACTTGGTTGGGTTTCGAAACCCGGTACATAATTCGGACGCTATAGTATATAAACTGACTGATACTTGGAAATTCAAAAATAGCTCACTCGGTTTTTCGTACATCTTTTCTTAAATATAATCGCAGAAAAAAATACAAATGAACCAGAAAACCAAACGAATTTAATAAAACAGGGATTTTGTCTGTGAAAAAATAGTATTTATTAACAACAACGCTCCTATTATTCTTAAGATTAAACTCAGCAATAGTGAAAAAAAAACAGCAAAAGATCTCGATAAAAGAATAATCGGTAAATTTACCCAAGGTGGCGCATATGATCATAAACGACATCACTCACGATTGATTATGGATGATGCTGAATTAAATTTTATAATTGATGACGTCGCTGCGAGAAATATATTTTGCAATCGGGTGGACGCTTTCTTCTCCGACGGAACACGGTTGGGTACAATTGTAAGTTACATTAATGGAGAATCACCTCAATACACACATTTAAGACCTTCGATGCTGGCTTCTGTTTCTATGAATTTGCTATCGGAAGTAAATAGATTTCTCGACACTGCAGTTAGAGTTGCAACGGATTTATTTTATATTGATAAAAGATGTTCAGAATTATTGGCTCGTTTTACAAGCACTGATGAATCATGGAGTTCATGGAGAATAAAAAGGAAATTTACATTGTTATTGTGAATCCGTTCATGTTGCTATCAAAGACAGTTATTGCAAATCAGAATTATCAGAAGTGTCTTCTGCACCGTCTGTGAATGATCCAATCACCAGACACAAAACCGTTTATTTGAACGGACCGGAATGTTCTGGTAAGACAACTCGAGCGATTGAATTATTTCGAAATTCAGATTTAATTGTGTTAACACCAACACACATACTCACCAGGGAGATAAAACAACGAGGAGTCAATTCTTGTACTTATCACAGCTTTTTCAAATATAGCGGTGGTGTGCGGACTCGAGATCGAATGGGAGAGAAATATATTCCAAAAGTTATCAGTTGGGATGAAATATGTACGGTACCGTTAGATATATTAAACATATTTCTTGATTGGCTGCTAACGAAAAATACTGCAGTGACAATGTTTGGTGATCACGGTCAACCGCCACCTTTTGTTGGTCTATTCCGCATTTGTGGTTAGTAGATTTTGTTGATTATCATGAAGAAGTGTCTAATGATTATAGATCTCTTGATGCAACGTTGAAGGAATTTAGAACATTAATCAGATTACAACTGAATAAAATTCAATGTGAAATTATGCGTAAAATAATTTCAGAGACTTTAATGAGCGACTTTTGGAAAACGTGGAAACCAAACGATTTGATAGTGGCAAGTAGAAAGATAGTCAGAGACACACTTCAGATGAACTTGTTTTCACTGCAACGAGAAAAGTTTCCAATGTTGCCAGTGACATTGTGTTAAAGACCAGCTGATACACGGTTACAGAATATCGACGTTGATATACCAGGACAGTCAGGGAAACAGAATTTAATATTAAATGATATTATCACAGTTGATGTCAATGTTGTTGAAGATGCACTGCGCGCTGATAAATCCCAGTGGACGCTAGGATACGCAATGACAATTCATTCATCTCAAGGATTGACTATTTCTGATACAGTTGTTTGGATTGTTGACGACCGCATCGAATGGTCAAACTTAGTTTACTTAGCTGTGTCCAGAGTCAGAAGAATATCTCAGCTGCGAAGAATTGTCTTGGAAGAGTCAATGGCTGATGAAATTAATAATGAAAACGACAGTGATATAATAAGAAAAAAACTCGCCGGTTACAAACAGAGTAACACAAAAAAAATAATCGCAATTTTGACCTCGATGTTGAATTTATCATGACACTGAAGCAACAGCAGAATAATCACTGTGTGAACTGTAATTGTATAATGTTGTGGCAGTATTCGAGTAATAATCCAAGACAATTCACCGTAGATAGAAAAGATAATAGTCGCGGTCATACACGACAAAAGGTAACGCTCACCTATCTTGACTGTAGTCGACGTAGGGGTGCTAGTTAAGTGATCTTGGCGGTAATTGTGTGTCTTCGGGAATTACTTGCAATTGTTCACGTGTGAATCCACGTTGAGGAGCAGTCGAATCCAGCTTGTAGATTGCTGCTCTACCAGTAGATCTAGTTATGTTAGATATCTTGTGTTTGGTGATGCTCCAGATAGGATGAGTCGTTCTATTTTTTAACCACCTTCAAGTTCACCTTTTCCATAGAAAAATCTCACAGTGACATCACCCAGTATTGGTTGTGCTGAAAAATCAAGTCTTACGGGTATATGTTTTTTGGTAATTGCGTTAATAGGTTTCATGTTGGTTGTTTGAGTTATTTCATTATTTAATGCAGTTATCATGCTTGGTAATCTTGCAACCCATTCGCGCGATCTCTTGTCCTGAATGAATTCTGATATCCAAATAACCGCTCAGAAAGTGTTCGATTAAATCGCTCAACAATTGCCTGATCACGATGAATTTCAGTATGCCCTCGTCTGATGGTGACATTATGTTACTTCATCAGCGATGATACTGCGCCTTGAAATTCTTTGCCAGGATCAACCTGTAATAGATTTGGCCATCGCAGAGGTCCTCGTTGATAAATTCGTTCAAAAGCAGAAGCAACCTCAGATGCTGTTTTAGTCGTTAACGGTTCTGCATCTTTGTATCTACTTGCAACATCAACTACAGTTAGCTCGTACTTGTATGTTCGACGACGAACGGCATCATGCGGCAGAAATAATATATCAGCTTGATGAACTTCATTTGGCACACTAATATTAAAATGTGCAAAATTAATTTTCTTAGGACGCGGTAGATAAATTTGCCATATTGCCTGTCGGGATAACCAATTCTTAGTAGTATCACGTGTGACTTTTGCTGCACTGGCAAGTTTACTAATTGCTGCGCTACCCCTCCAGTATCCTCTTGGGGAATAATAAATAGACTCCATTATAGTTAATTACCAGCACCTAATACAAGCTTAGATTTCACCGCGGACTTTATTAACCAACTAGCTAACCTCTCCTTGAAAGATTTATCAGTAATGGAATTTAGGTCGTGAATTAATTTCACATCCGCGAGATGCCAATCGTGTATATTTTTACTTTTATAAGCTACATCATGGACATGGCATGCTTTATCGATGGCATTTATCGGATACTCACCTGGGTTTAGTTGATCCTGGTCATCAAGTCTGATATCAAGTCTGGTTCCAGGACCACATTACTTACATCCTGGGAGATGTTTTTCTCCTGGGTATTTAGCCCACGGAGTCCCGGGTAATTTTCCTAACTTGGCGGCAATATTACCTCCTCGCTTTTTTTTACATGGTGCTGACTTACCACTGGAAATAAATTTGAACATTTTGTACCGCATCGTTCACACTTGCCCAAAACCGCGAATCTATTATTTCTTGTTGTAATCGTTGTTAGATTACTTGTTGGCGTGCGCGCCCTGCATTTCACACAATATAAATCCATATTTATTTTATATTATTCTAATGGAAATGACTGACTTTTCTGCAACAAGGAAACGAGAACCAGTTAAACATCACGCAGCGCTACCAAATTATGTTCGTATGATTATAATTGGACCATCTGGTAGTGGTAAAACCCAGTTGTTACTTAATTTAATAATGAAGTGGATGAAAGGGGACAAGTTGTAATTGGTAGCTCCATCTGTGGACGATCAACGATGCTACGAAGTGTTAAAAGATTTTGATGAAAGTGCAAAATCATTGAATGAAAACGGTGATGATGTTGTTGAATTTATAACTGACATTAATGAAGCACCAAGTATTGATGATATTGATAGATTTATTAATAATTTAGTTGTTTACGATGATGTGATGTTGGATAAACAATAAAATCTTGCCAGGATATTTTCCAGAGGCAGACACCAAAAAACTGATGTGATTTATGTAACTCATCGATACACCCATGTACCGAAAGTGATCAGGGATAACTGTACTATTCTTGCAGCGTTTAACGGTGTTAATACACACACGTTACGAAATATACCTCAGACTTGGTGCAGTGGCGATATGGATATAAATAAGTTTAGAAATTTATTTAGTCATGCCTAATCAACCCCGCACGGATTTATCACGTAACATTTACATTATCCTCGAACACGGTATCGAGTCGGGTTAGATAAGATTTTTGGATAATTTTTCGTACCTCGATAAAGACCTTAGTTTTCGAAAACAGACGCAGGAAGCAGCAGGGAGGGCAACGACAACAAAGGGCAGCAACGACGGCGACAATTGCATTTACATAAAGCGTCATCGTGGTTTTATAAAGGGCTTATTTCGCCCTCCCTTTGCCTGAAAAGGTGTAGGATTCTCCCACCCTGCTGCTGCACTTATGCCGTGTTAATCACGGTTTTTGGTAAAATTGTTCCTGCCGAATACGATAAAATTATTTATAATGCACTCGAAAACCTTTGATTTTGATTATCGTTGATATCTGCTGTCTAACTCACGAATTAAATTTATCGGAATAGTCCGAATTGTTTGATAAATTATTCTCCTTAGTCATACAAATTTGTTCGACTCTAAAATATTCCTAAACGGTCTTTTACAGTTGATGTTCGCAACAAAAGAAATCATTCGACGGGTTCACCTGAAGAGTTTTTGAATTGTTGTCTAATTGATTTCACTGTAGCTTCATGTGATTTCCAAAATCTACCTTATAAATGGGAATTATGTTATGGCAGATTTTCAAAGAAGCCTTTTATATTATAATGGAGACATTCGAAGTCCGCGTAGATGATATAAGGGACTTTTATCTTTCTTTGTAACGCAGTAAATCTGGGAATGTCTTACCATTTGCTGTCAATGTCCGCTCCGGAATTTCACTGATCCCAAGAGAGTAAAGATCATAGTAACTTATTGTTGGATGTTGCATACATGCAAGCATCGTCTGCCTGCTTGCGAGAAATATTTCAGATTTGTTCCGTGTGGCTTTTGTAATCTGTATAGGAAATTCAATATAACCAAAAGTTAAGTTCACCCAGCTTCTTCATGTTTTTTCGAGGCTGGTCTTCATTGTCGCTAGCAGCATATGGCGCGGATAGATTCGCCCATTCCAAGCATCGACTATTAATGTTTCACACGTGTAATACTGGTAGAGTTGGATCCCATGCTGGCGTTGGTATATAACTGGACCCACAACACGATTGATATGGAGAGATATGTAGATCGTCTTGTGAACATCAGTGAAAAGTCCATCCATATAAAGCATTGGTGAGCACCGCTATGAATTCACAGTGCAGTCATTTCAAAACTGTTCTTGTCCCGACTTAGCTTAATAACCAAATGCGCATTAAGAACACTATCTGCTTTAAACCTTGAGTAGTCACATTGTTGTAGCACCAACATTATTCCATGATTTATGTTTGGAAGGAGCTGTCAATCACCTTTTCATTGTTTGTATGTGTTGTGGAATTTCTAATTCACCACTTACATTCATCAACATACCCAACAGCTTCAGTAGCAATAGCAGATCCAACATGGTAAAATCATATTTCAATCATTACAAGTGAATGCAGTTTCTTTGCGGTTAAACGGTCATTATGAACCTTCTGAAGAAAGTATAAGACAATCAAAAATTGGAAGTGCATATCACAATATGTGGTCGTATATGGAGGGACATCAAAAGATTGACACTGTCTTGCAGATCCTCCGACATCATTTATTAATATTCAATGGCAAGTTGGAGTTAGTTCAGGCAATCTGTTGTCAACATGTATCTTCATGCACGTGTTGCTCCGCTGGATCTAAACAACGATGTCATGTAGTGATAATTTCTGACAAGACTCTCTGGATGTATGGTGATGGTGGCCGAAGGTGAGTCCTCCGTGCATCTATGGAAAAATTATAATTAAACCTGTTAATTATTTATATAATCATGTCAAATTAAGAAGTCTAGGTCGACCTTAAGTTAGTTAAAATCAGCTGGAAAATAAAAAAGCAATACAATATCACTACTATGTCATACTGAAACGTTCTCCAATAAAATTGACAGGTAATATCTTCGTTTCGTTAATCCCAAACATTTTGCTCAGATTAATGCTGCCAAATACAATAACACATTAGTGGTGCTAATAGTTTTGAAATTAGAGATGATACAAATGCATAAGACTGGATACAATATTGACATACCTTACAACGATTCCTGCGTTCTAAGCAGCATCGGCTCCTGTGGTAGCAAAAACTACGGCGTTAGGATCTGTCAGAGCTACATCAGGAATGATGTTGATAAAGGCGGTTCTCGGTTGGATACGAATAAAATACGGAAACACATTTTATTACGAGGAACACTTTGTCTAATACCATCGAGAAGAGGTTTTCCAAGTTCCTTTTAAACACAAAAGGTCACGCCGCTGACCAATCTTGATTTACTCATGATGGTAAATTAAGTCAAGTAAGTTCGTGGTGTTTTTATGTGAAATGAAATTGCATATATGGTGCAATGCAAACGTGAAAGAAGTATTTCTATATTTAACAGCAGGACCTTGCAATCATTAGGTTGCATACATTGTAGTACCTCGACAGTTTCCTGTATTTTGACTCCAAGGGACCCGCACAACCAGTTGAAGTTGTTAGTGATCTAATGAAAGGAACTAGCGTCTTAAGCGCACAAGAAGATCTGTTTTATTTTGCTATACCGTTGCAAAAGCGGTTGCATGAATCAATATGGCAACATTGCTATTGAAGCCAAGCATGCAATAGCGGGAAGCTAAGCTATATTTCCACCAATACCGAACGGTTTGATCGATTTCACATGAAAATACGTATACTAATATTCAAAATGTTTAATTATATATACGGACTTTACTCAGCCCGAGTTGATACTGATGTGCATTTTAGCAGGATTGCTACCAAAGCGGATTTGACAGAGTCTACTAGTTGTATTATTGTAGATATTGACCACGGTGAGCTTGTGAATTTTCAAGACCGAATTCGTAAATGACAATCGTCAAATATTGCTATTCAAGATATTATTGTCAAGTTGAAATGCGAACTCGCAAAGACACTGGTCAAAGTCACTGAAAATGGTGGAATAGAGACAGGTTGGTGTCGGTTGTTTGTATCAAAACGTATGTTGATGCCCATAAAGAAAAACAAAAGAGCTCCCAAACACCAGAAAACTACGAACAAACCGCTAACGTACCTGTACGTATCGTGTAGTAAGATCATTTACATGATATCTCAATATTCTGTCCATCATGATAAGAGAAACCAACTTAATTTAAGAGAAAAAAACTACTGGTCGAAAATGACGTAAATGGTTTGATATACCTAAATATACCATCGTAACAACACGCGAGTCTGAATCGTACGCATTTATTATATTCGGTTTTTGTAGTGGATGGAGTTAAGTGGCAATATTGATAAATAATCAGCCTGATCAACGAGTAATCATGCGCACTGACAACAACATCGGCAATCCAAATAACTTCGTAATTACAAGATTAATACCAACGGTAGCTAAAGATCTCATTCAGTTTGAGGCATTCCACATGTATCCAGCTAGGTAACTGTCCTTGGCGTTCGTTCTAAAGATTAAATTTTGTATACGTGATAAAGTCTGACCGCGTTGATGAAGTTACCGACGGGGTTTAAATTAATTGATAGCACATCCTAAAATTGATGATAATTCTGCTCCACTTGTCGACGAATATCTGCATCAGGGTGGTATTCCCTTACCCTCGTATACACTGAAATGTAATCTTGTTAAGTTACAGACAAAAACTAACCGATTGGATCACTCTGATGTACCAATGTGAGCTCGAGTAAGCTTGGAATCATAGTATATGCAAACACTCAAATGTTGACTTAATTATCAGAGTCAACACATGGAGAGACTGTCTCTATAACAAAAAGTTATATTCACCGCTGGATCGAACCCCCTCACGTTACGTTCTCCAACGAATACTTTACGACATCATTGATTTAATTGGGGCACAAAATATCAAGGCTGTTATTGAACAATGACGCACGTGATCGTTACATGCAAAGGGTACAGCATAATCGGTGTGTTTTTAAATGAAAAGGGGGCTAGACCCCCACTACAATAAACACACAATTGCCGACATTTGTACATTCTCCCATGGAATATATTTTTATAAGTGTATGGAAGTTGGGCCAGTAAAAGTGAGTAATTGGGAAGAAGTGCGTAGGCGTAGCAACAGCTTTGAGATGAAATGACCTAGAGAACCATCTTGATCGTAAAATACAAAAGAAAACTTAAAGTTGTAGATTTGTTTTGGTGGGTTTGTCGCAGCAATAACTGTTGTTAATGGTGTGGCTGCAACCGCAATCAGGATCTGCGTCATATGTGCACCAATCGGAAGTTTTCTTATGCTATATCGATAGAAAGGGTTGATCCTTTGTTCCAGGCAAATTTCGATGCGATTACATTGACGTATACGTTTCTATTCAGAAATGCTCGGAGCGGCACAAAGTAGTCTTAAGACGATTATTGATCTGTATTTTGTCGGAAATGAAAATTCACCGAGAATTCTTGCATAAATAAGCAACCGCGTAGCCGATTTACAAAGAATTAAAGTTGAGAAGAAACTAATACTATTTTCGTAGGTGGTTTTGCTGTTTCCTGCTCTGTGTAACTGATTGACCCTTGCTGCTAGAAATAGTAATGCGAATAACCCAGTGGTTGCATAACGTTAATGGTTTGATTGCTATAATTGACAAAAGTCATGGAGGAATGAGTCCCTAACCTAGAAAAGTAATACAAATTCCGAGTCAGAATAACGACACTAATTGAGGTTTCCGATGTTGTGGTGGGGGATTTGTTTTCTTTAGTAAAACGTAAATCCTAAACATTACCAAAACTATAATGTATACATCTTTCCAACTGATTAAGAATTCTTCTCCATAGAACTTGTATTTCAAAATCGATAACCTCTGTTCATCCAGCCGTGGTTGTTAAATGTCGAAAACTAAAACCTATGCAGCATCCTCGATTTTAATAGTAATGGCCTTGTAGATATATTGATTTTTTGGGTGCTACTCATCGGATCTTTCGCACTTGTCTGTACATCTTGGTACAGTTGTTAAAATTCAACCATAATATGTATATCTTCAGTTGATATGAAGTCAGTGTAAAACAAAAAAATATGTTTTGATATTAAAGGTCACTCTTAAAACGATTTTCCTTTATAATAATTTATATTGTGCATGAAGATAGGAACAGACCGTTTAATGAATATTACTCTTTCATCAGTTAGATACTTTTATGCTAATGGATTAATAGAAAGGTATTAATCGGAATTGCATAAACTTTTAGTAAAAGAAAACTCATACACCCCCGCCTATATATAAAGACACATACATACACACACACAGATATATATATATATATATATATATATATATATATATATATATATATATGTGTGTGTGTGTGTGTGTGTGTGTGTGTGTCTTGCTACATTGAAAACAATATATTGTATTGCAGGTATATGATCATTCATATGCCACTTTATCATAAGTTTACTAGTTTACTTCTCCCGAAGCATTTGAAAAACAACAAACGTTCCTTGCATGGCATGATAAAAGAAAACGCTCAATTATATTTCTGCATTCAGTACAATCACACTGTCTGTATAATCTATTCAAAGAGCGGGTTTGAACATTTGTCGTCATCTACATTTTAAGCATAATGTCCAGTCCTTAGAACCCACTTGAGATCGTACTAAGGAAAGACAAACATTATAAAATGTATCTTTTATATACATCGAACGATTTGTACAATTACTACACACGTCTAAATTTTAAATAGGATAGAGCTTTGAAAACGATACGCTTTTTACTAAATTGAATAAGTGTATTATTAAATAAATAAGTAATACATAAATAAATCAATACAACGTAAATATATAAATGAATATAAAAACAAACAAAATATAAAATATAAACCGATTGATAATGAAAGTATTAAATCTTTTGATCCCAATAGGACAAAACATGACATTTATTCTGTATATTAGACTTTTATTATATGATACAAAGCGTATTAAAGAAAATTACTTATATACAGAGCGTACTATCAAATGAACTGTACAATATAGAGGTTTAGATGTTGATATCGTTACTAATACAATAATTGATTTCTTTGCTTGAAAAACATAATAAGAACACTTTTAAAATTCTCCCATGACATTGGAGCTGTCAGTTTATCAAAGGAAGGGTTGATATAATACAGCTTGTCAGGATATGTCCGTGTTGAATCGTTTAAGATAATGCAAGGCATATAATAATTGATATACGAATTTGAAACAATATATAATTTAATGTACCAAATGCTGTGAATAGTTATCTAAGTCTAAGTGAATACAGTTGATTCCCTTTGAGCATAACTTATATGTTCAGTAATGTAACGTGTGCTGGATAAGATATTCATGACACAATTTATATATCCGTTCCAATGTTATATAACAGTGAAGATTTTGAATAATGTCATCAAGTCGAATAAACCAGGAGAGGTAAACTTTCCCTTAAATGTGTCTTGTTATATCTCCTGTAATGCTATTGGCGGTTTATTTGCTCTATCGTGTTACTACGACTAAGTTTAAAACCTTTATCACATATAATGAGTTTCCCTGTTTAATATTCCTGTTCACTTGCATTATGATTTTGACTATTTCTGAGAGAGGTTAACCCAGCTTTTGAAAGTATGCGATACTTGTAAAGCTTTTATGGATTTATTAAGCCATGGATACAACTTTCGTTGATATTCAATAGTCCATTTCTTGCATTCTGTATGTCTAATGATCCCTTTTTCTATCCAATTATTTTCTTCCTGATGGAAACATACATGATCCTTCTTTTATCTGTTTGTATAAAGAACAATTTATTTTCATGTAATAATTAAATGTAAAGTTATTGAACATATTATTTTGTGTACAAATAAATGACAAGTAATTGTTTAATTTCATATTAATTAAATAGCAAAATATTACAATTAAGCGAATAGTATTTAAGACAACCATGAAATATTCATTTACTCGTCGATTGTAATGGACAAAAGTCACATAAAGCACATAAAATTCCACTGAATGTCATTGAAAGCGATATTTGTAGTTTTGTTTATGTAACTAATGTTCTCTTATATATTTATCAGCGAAGCAAAATACATTACACACGTTAGATTCCCTTTGAATTGATCATACATGCCAATTTTATCACAACATGTGCATTAAATTAACCAAATAGTCAGCCATGCGACATTTTGAGCAATAGACACCAATAAAAAAAATACGTTGACACATTTGTTTCCGCATGCTGACACCATCAGCTTATTCCGTCTTACAATTAAAAACGGTGGACTGACACAGAAATATATTGTCAACTCATGGTCAAGAAAGATCGGCTTAATCTCAAGAAGCAACGATTTATATTCTTGCGCACGATATATTTAACCTTGAACAGTTGAGAGCATGATGTTTTTCTAGCAGAGTAATATAATGTATATATCGCATAACGCGAAATAGGTTATATATCATTCGATCCATTTATGATTAATAAAGTGATGATTAGTAGTTATGATATACAAATAATACAACTTTGTATGGGCATGATGTCATTTTTTCTCCGTTCTCAGTACAATTCAGTTGCAACATTTGCCGAAAGAAAAACAAGCTAATATTTGGTATTTCGTCGGTGAACGGGATTGTACAACTGTTCTCATTATAAACAAAATATAATTCCGGCATCAGAGGAGAGAATGAGAGGCCTAAACTGGTTCGACGAAGAATGTCTAGTGAGGAGTATACACGTTATATTTTGATGTAACAGATCTGGTCGCACATGTACCGGTGCCAACCTCTTCTAGTGTTATTGTAACCTCCCCAATGCGATTTTGGGCCGAATATCATGCTGAAAGATCAGCTGTGGTGCAGACTATTTAAAAGCCTCTTTGCAGTCGGAAGTGAAATTTTCCAGCGTACGGACAACATAGCAATATGGCGTCTAATAAGATTACAAAATTGAACATAACTCCTTTCGGAAAACATTGAGGTGATATAACATTGTTTTGTAACGCACATGTATTCGGAACGTTTTGTTATCCCTAGTATATAAAGGGTATATATATATATATATATATATATATATATATATATATATATATATATATATATATATATATATATATATATATATATATATATATATATATATATATATATATACTAGATCTTGTCGCTTTTGTCTACCACAAAGATTGAACCGCAGAAATCGGATACTGACAGACATGCACGTGATATGATCTTTTAAAACAGTGGAGAAGATTTATGTAAACTTTTGTACCGTTTACAGTAGCGCCTTATAATACTTCATGCTGAGGCAGAAGAAGAAAAGACGTGTAACAGTGGTTCCTAAAAGGTACACATCAGCAACTTATATTCCGTGGGTAATGAAAGTGTGTTAAGAATCAGCTTGCAAAATTATTTATTTCAAAGGATTCACCTGGGTGTCACTAATTTGGTCGTCTCAACCAATGCATGTATTTATGTATTCTGATATAAAAGCGTATTTTCCGTCGTTTTCGGAGAGGTTTCTGAAACAGAGAATCGATACAGATTATACACCAAAATAAGAGACATCCGCGCAGTTATTTACTATGAAAACCAGTAACAAATATTGTAATGGACAATGCATTGATGAAATATTACTCGTGGCACACCAATAGTTTAAAGCGATGCTGAACTGCCACATACAAGTTTGAAATATAAAACGTAAAATTATATATATATATATATATATATATATATATATATATATATATATATTGGAGAAGGTGTTCTGACAATTTTGAAAACATAACGATTTCGTTTGTAACATAAACATAATCTGAACTAATTCCATGCGATATTTTTATAATTCCTAACCATTCTAGATCAACCTCCTTCACTGCAAAATATTAAAGAAAGCAGTTCATGAGTTTTATTTGAAATGATAATTGGACTTCATAATATCATTCGTGATTTTATTGACATCTTCGCTTCTCTAAACTTGTAAATTCCAATATCAAAAAGCATATAACGAAAATCACCTCTTTTAAATTTCAATTCGTCGTATTGTGACGTTTCTTTGATATTCCTGTGTAGCTCATCATATAACCCCGTACTCTGGCTGAAGAGAACAGAATACGAACTGATTAAAATATAATCTAACATCTTGAGCATTGAGCTCAAGTTAGTAAGACTTTAGTCATACATATTGATCACGCCTATTTAATATAACATGATCTGTTTGCCGTTCAATACAAACATCTGCTCTATATTGCCGTGTCACACACCATCTTGGAACGAGCAAGGAATTGTTTCACTTATGTCCACTTATGTTTTTTCATAGACACACCGAATCAAAATTATATAAAACCTAATTTTATTCTATTAAAGGAGTAAAACACAATAATATATAGAAAGTTTAAAGGAGTGGATATGTAGAAAACACACAACCGGATTAGTGTTTTCTTTGTTACTCTGGGAAAAGAAATAATTTAGTAAGGCGCACGGATACGTCTCGGCATGATGGTTTTAATTATTCCTACACATTATCAAACGCAATCTTTATATAGGTTCCAGGAAAACACATATGTTGTGTAGTGAATGAATCATACATTGAAAAAAGTCTCGTAAATACCGACAGATATGTTCAAGTATGCTTTCATTTTGACCTCTTCAAAAGTATTAACAATTGGTTTTGCTGGCAGTTATAGAAAGCTACAGCAAGCTCGGTCGTATTGAAGTACGAAAGTTGCAACGGCAATGTTATGTTGTCTTTGCAAACACAAAGTTTCACCATAATTATTGATACGTTAATCATAACATTGAAGACTATAAATAACGTGAGTATAGAGCTTACTTATGTGAGTCAAGTGTATCGCTTTGTGTCCTTTCCGAGCTGCTTTCTGAAATCGAATATGAGTAAGCAAATAAATAAATATGTATAAGTAAGTACGTAAGTATGTATGTATGTATGTATGTATGTATGTATGTATGCATGTATATAAATCGATAATTTGTGTTAGCTTGTCACACGACTGCATCTATATTATGTTTAAAAAATGTTCATGACTGCATATCGTACTGATCATTTATAAACAGTATATAAAGTAGGGCATTTGTAACCATGTGTGTAGATTCTTATCAAAGATATTCAGCAAACTGTGTTTGTAAGTTAAATTCAACGTCTTTATGCTGAACATGTTGACAAAATTAGCGTAAATACTCATTGGCTGGTGAGGTCAAGTGGGTTCTAAAATTAATTATTTCCCATTGTATGGCTTGTTATACGACAAGGGATGTTGTAAAATATCCCTTAGTGATGAGGGACAACTGCGTTTTAGGGTGATGTTTGCGCTTATGTCCGGAGGCATTGCTGGATAACTGTTTCCTTATGTTATTGTTGTGTTTAGATATTATTTGAGAATATGCATGTGTTTGGATTATTCACAATAACTACAAATTGTTTCTTGCACTAAAATATTAGTCTGGGACTGATGTGAATCTATTTAAAAGGCGTTCTAGATAACGTATTTGTGATTTATAATTTTTGTTGGCAGAACATTGCATTCGAGAATCTATAATTAGTTCGGAACATTCATTTCTTTTGGACTTGTGCAGAACCTTTTAGGATTATGGATTATTTTAGTTTTCTTTCTGAAATGACAGTTCCTCTTAAATTTTCATTTTGGAACCTTGACAATTAACCCATCTACTGATCTCTGCAGACAAAAGTAAATCACGAACAACTGAAGTACTTCTGTTGAGATGAATGAATATATATTTATCAGCGTATACGTTCTTGTTAGACAAGTTTCGCATAATGCATTTAAATGGTAGCCTATGATGTTAGCGTTGTCTATAGTATCAATATTATCAAAAAGTCAAGCATTCTTCGCTTGTATTGCATGTAGCCACAGAATATTATCTGAACAATACAATTGGTAGCATTCCAAACGTTGCAAACTCCGATTACCGTCAACCCTAAGGGAAACTGAAGTCTTCTCTATCATCGGGTGGTCGTGTACACCGGAAGAAAAGTCCTGGGCGATGATTACGTCAGATGTAATGTTCCCTCTGTAATATATATATATATATATATATATATATATATATATATATATATATATATATATATATATATATATATATATATATACACACACCTCTTCCACCAAATATCAGGAATGGAAAAGAATATACAATTCTAGTTTATAATACTGAGTTCGACATTGTGGCAGCTATAATTCATGGTCTTAATACAGGATACGTCAGAATGGCCATGCTTTGAAGGCAAAGTTTTCACAATTATTATGTAACACAATACTCATAATATTAAGACTGTTTGCCTTGAGGTGTTATTATACCACTTGTGTGGCGGTTCGCAATGGTTTCTATTGAAACATTATGACAGTTACAACCATTGCTCACGGAAGAATTTGGAAAAAGGCGACCTCTCCTTCCATTCAGCTAACATTGCGTAATGTGTTACACATCATCTAATCCAACCCAACAGTACACTATTTATTATATATAAGCCGTAGGTGGAATGCATGGTAATTGTTATATCCGATTGGTGTATATGCTACCCAGTATGATTTCCTTCGCTCACTGCCTCAATGACTCCATAGTTAGAAATACAAGTATATGATGGACCATGGCAAATAGTCATGGAATGCTATGTGAATCATACATCATTCCAGAAATAGCATATATCTTCCACAATCACGAGTAAAAATGAAATCGACGAAATGCATCAAACAATATTTTGATAATGTGAAAAGAAGCTAGTATTTCCAAACCACAATTATAGTTAACTATCTTAATATATTAAAAAAAAAAAAACATATATAGATGTTTATTGACAGAGAGTAAGAGAGAGAGAGAGAGAGAGAGAGAGAGAGAGAGAGAGAGAGAGAACGGGCTTAGACATGGCTTAGTCCTTGATCAGGACATACAATTTTACATACCACAATGCTTAAAAGGTATTGAATATTCTTACCTCTGTTGTTTTGCATAACCTAGAACAGAAAGGATACGTCGTGTCAGAAATGTAACAAAAAGATGGTGGCGATCATGGTTGTCTTATATATGTTCATGCGATGCATTAAGACCGGATATTTACGATCATTTTTTTCATTATATAAAATATGTTATTAAACAACAGAGCGATGAAGTTGAGCCAAAAGAAGAAAGAAAACAAAACAAGCCAAAAAGGTTATATGAGGTTGTCATGTCTGTGTTGCCTTTAGAGTAAAACAAAACACTAGGTAATTACATTGTTGCAAGCAGTAATAGTCATCGTCTCCCACTGATATTATCTGGCACCAGGGTAACATGAACACGGATTATGTGACGTACTGTCTAATCAGTTGAAAGCTGCTTTGTACACTCCATTAAAATTTGCAAATTGAGCTTGGAATCTTTGCACCTATATTGGAACATTTTTGTTATCTATGAACAGTGGAGGAAGCAGTTAAACAAGAGCAAATGGTTTTAATATTATCCTACATTTAACAATATATTTTGTCTCAGAAAAATTGCACATGCAGGTTTTGAAAAATGTTGATTTAGTTAACGTAGTTCTAAATGCTAAATATTTCAAAATATATGCGTATACATACAAAAAGAAACATGATCAGGTAATTATGCAATTTCTAAAGAGACATAAAATACTGATTAAATATAATATGATTTAACATCAATAATCGACAAACTACGTAAGCTCTTATTGAGCAAAATTAATGAATATTTATTTTTGAAGAGAGTTAAGATTTAATTTGTTCACATAGTTCCATCAATCGAGACCATCAACAATATTTTAAATATCCAATGTAATTTTATATCATGTATAATAAACTATTTGGAGTTAATAGACTTATTAAAAATAATTATATTTCTGCAAATCTTAATTTCTGAAGCGAGTAATAATGATTCAAACTTCATAATCATTAATATTATTAATATTAATACCATTACAGATATTGATACTACTACTACTAATAATACTATATTTATTAGTATTACGAGTCACTGGCTCATGATGTGCATCCATACATTATGCAGTATCGAAAGGTGTTGTGGTGTGTAACGGGAGAATGTACTGTCTCCTCTGAGCAATATACATCAATTCATTTTTACTGCATTCTGTTCGTCCTAATTAGGTGAAAAAAATATTTTGCTGCACACTGAGCAAATCAGCTAAATCAAAGAACACCTCACAAGCTACAAGGTCCACAAAGAGAACTTATGTGGCAGTCATATTCAGACTCCGTTTAAAGGATGTTACTTCTCTTATGATAAACAACGCTCATGTAATGATCAGAAGTTTTCTTTTATCATTTTATATTATCATTTTATATATAAGTCATGTATTTATATTATGTCAGATGTTTCGAATGACATGAGGTAAAACTTAGTTTGTATTTTGTCAAACCAGTCAAATAGCTTGAACATGTATTGCATATTCAATACTAATATTTCAAATTTGAGAACTATTTTCATATTCTCCTGTATTACCCCTGAGTTCCAAATTACCCGCTCTGAGTGGGGTTACAAAGTAATTTATTCATTTTCAATTATATATATATATATAAAATGTATATATATATGTAAAATGAAATATATTCTCCATGACCTAAATAAACATTATTTCTACTGATTCAACATATTCAGAAACGTTTATATATATTCATCTTCACCTCGGGCAATATCAGTCATTGATATATCTGCACATACTAGCGGTATTTTAAAATTACCATCCTGATAATCACGATAATCTCCCGATCAAAAACGCAGAATACAAAATTAGTGACAAAATATCCCTACTGACATTTTAATATTTGTGATATAATATTTCAAAATTCAATCTGCTTCTTAGAATAATAATACAAATAATAATAATAATAATAATAATAATAATAATAATAATAATAATAATAATAAGAAGAAGAAGAAGAAGAAGAAGAAGAAGAAGAAGAAAAAGAAGAAGAAGACTAAAACCAGTCATAAATAAATAACAACAGCATTACTAGGTCCATTAAAGAACAGCATAGTTGAAACAATACTTTCTTTCAAATCTTTAATATGTGATACTGACCTTTTTGTGACATGCGCACTTTCCAAATAGGATCCGAGAGTACGAAAAATGTATGCACCCAATTTTAGACTCAGCTACGGGTTATTACGTCCCATTAGTCAGTAATTTGATTCTAACCAAACGAAACTGCCCTATGTTTACTTTATTATACGTTTGAGCGTAGGAATTGTTGTTGTCTTTCTGCATGTTTTGTGTTGCACTACCATTTCCTTCACAAATTGAGATATTACAGTATCTTGCATCGGAGTAGTACACACATCGATATTTATTCTCACAGGTAGAAACATCATATAATGAATGCATAATCACTTTTAGGGTTATAATGTAAGGAGTAGAAACATATATTAGCAAGGAAGACTTGAGGAATTCCGCACATGTAACAATTGTAAAAATTAGCTTAAAACAACTTGCATATATTATGACCGCATCTACTAGTGCGCTGAAAAACAAGATTATGTATTAACGTGTCTGCGCATCTCTTCATATTTTACTCTAATTGCATCTTTGTATAAGCTATCCTTCTGATTACGCAGTTATTAAATGTCATGTTCTATTCAAGTTATTAGGGGACCCGAGTGGCCGAGTGGTGTAAAGCGCTTTCCGTTACGGATCACTGCCATCTCACCTCTGTCTGCGTGGGTTCTAGTCTCGGATTCGGCCAATGTGGGTATGTGAGAAAGCTTGCCAGTAGCTTCTCGAGGATCGGTGGTTCTTTCCGGGGATTTCCCGGGTTCTTCATCCACCAATAATACTGGCCGCCATGTATCGTGTGCTGAAAATGGCGTTAAACCCTTCAACATCAACAACTATTCAAATTTTTACGTTGTTCGTAAACTGGTAAATTCCTCTTCTAACTGTTGCAGGTGCTAATATCGTCGCCATCTCAGCAAATATTTGATAACGGGATGCAGCCAAAATTCATCCTAAGAGAATCCGTACTTAACAGTATTATCATTGAACAGTGGGAGTATGGTTTTCCTCACACTTTATTTTGTCTAATTTTCCTATATTACATAATGTAAACATATATGCAGCTTTTACAGGCTCGTGAGGTGGTGGATCTTGTTATACGGTTATTTCGACTATAACTCAGTCTGACAGTTTAGAGAAATTAAAGGTTATTAATAAAAAATTCATAAACGTTTAAAACACTCCAAGTATTTTTAGCATTTGATATTGGCTTAATGTCCTCAAGTGTTAAAAAATTAATTTAAATAAAAATATTTCTACAGATGTGAATCGCAAAATTATTTCTCAAGTTTACCGTGCGTCTGAATATATGGCTATTTTTCAGCATATATGCACCAGAAAAGGGTATCAAATTATCACTTATGAAACATCACAATTGCCTTGTTATAATTTTGTAGGAACTACAAGGAAATCATTAGGTTCTGGATGAGATAAAGTTGAAAACATGGATTTCGAAACAGAGCAGTATGACCATTCACTCTCTCTCTCTCTCAATCTCTCTCTCTCTCAAGTCAGAATGCGTGAAGTACTCTTTCAAACACTTTCGTGTTAGATGTAGTACCTTCCGGTTTCAACACCGCAAACGTGCCAGTATAACATATTTGAAGATGGGCATAAGAAAACATTGCAAATTTAGCAAACGTTTTAAAAGAAATATACATTATTTTTTAACCATAAAAGTTACAATTCAATCAATGAATGATTATTTCCTTTGGTTTTGTATAAACTACTTACCAGCATACCGGCGTAGTTGAAGACAAGTCAAAGTGTTTGTAACGATAAGTATTAGACATAGAGGTAATAAAATCGCAATTGGCAGGACTACCTGCTGGTGATCATCTGTATCATGTGGGCTGTGATCTTGCTGTCGATCTGTTGAAAGAGAATGAACAAAACCAATGTCATTATAATTTCACACAACTAATACATAGTAGTCATGTTTTACTTATATTGAAACGTAACAAAGAAACAAGAATTGAAAATGTTTGTACATGGTCTGCAATTAATATTTTTGAAAGAAGTACACATTTATTTAAGAGCAAATTTTTGAATATTAACAAGATATCTGTTAAAGCAAAAACTGTTTATGAGAGACATGCTAATCTGAACAGAGAATCTAACTCAAAGATAATAGCGGTCTTATAACGTTTCTTTAAAGGAAAGGGATGATTTATAGTGTTCAAACATAAAAAGTAGTTACGAAAGAATGCGGGAAGAAATTGTTATACATGCCAGTGACAACAACAGAGTTCAGATAGTCACATTTGATTGAGTGCTGATAAAATGTATGACTTCCCTTCCTATAGCCCTTCACTGGTACACCGTATACGTCTATAACCTTGTTAGCCACATGTTTTCTCATCAACGCAACTGATTCCCATATTAGCGTTGTAACCATTTATATTTGCTGTTATTGATAATATTACTAGCCTACTCTGTGATGTGATAGCTCGGGGACGCACGTTTTTGTTTATGACAAAGGGTTACACAGCTCACGTAACGGACTAATACATAATGAAATGAGGTCACACTTGTTATGAACAACGTATAAAGTTCGTAGAATTTATATTTATATCCACTGCAGCAACCATAATTTAGCAGACAAAGTTCCATGGGCAAATTAAGGATGATTAGAACCTATCCATTGGTTTTGAGTTCAAAACATTAATTGTAAAGTAGTATAAATGTAAAAGAGTAAACTCTGCCTTTTATTTATCTACGAACAATACCAACTATGTGGCATTACATGACACTTGAAATTAATATGCAAAGGTGTGTACTAATATTTGACATGAATCATCTTATCTTAATCGTATCTGAAAGTTAGAAACAGTGTGGTTTCAAAGATGTTCAAGTCAATATATGGAATAATTTAATAACGTAATGGTTCAAATACTTTAAGGTTGGGTTATAAACTAGAGTAACTTTGGGTATTTACCTGCACATTTTCCGAGCGAGTCGTTTATTTGTCCCAGCTCGCTGCAACGAACCAGTATTCTCTCTAGTATGTTGTGGGCCTCTTCACAAGTTGCTGAAATCGTTGTATTGCAAGCAGAGTTACCTTTGAAGCTATGTTCGTATAGGATGGTGCCATTCTCAGGAAGCATGAAAATTGGTTCACATCGTATGACTGAAACAATAAGTTGTGTTACATTTAAGATGTCTAACTGCATTCATTAACTGCATACATTAATATTTGTGTGCCGGAATCGGTTGAACAAAGCATTATTTGTATTGCCCTTTATTGCAAATATTACATTAGTCCTCTTACCGCGTATACCATTGGTCAATGCTACAAATCGCACACTGGATGATCAATATCATTTTCATCTTCTTGAATCAAACCTGCTCGAACGCAAACATCACCTGCATCAACAACCAGTCTTAAAGATTGGCTTGTTGTGTGTTTAGGCTCAAATAAATAGTAACACAGGAAAGACTGAAAACAACAAAATTTGAGAAATATGACACATAATTTAATTTCCTGGAAAATACTATAAAAATAAAAAAATATGAGAACTTACGGTTTCCAGAATCAAATCCAATTTGTTTACAAGAATAATCTACGAAAAAGCAGTCCTAATATAGAAATGTTCCAATGATGTCATGTTTGAGTCCAGAAGAAGAATTCAAGATGACGTCTACAGTTCCTTGTACAAACACTATAATTTATCCTACGGTCTTGGAAATCAAAACAGAATTTTCATTAAATGTCCCAGTTCATGAATTCAGCATAAATACAATAATATTTCCATAGAAACCAAGAAATCTTGGATAGTCCAAATAATTTGGAGAAAAATAACTAATAACTCAAAAAGTCAAAAGTTCATTTCTGGTCATGACATAATAAAACAACTCGACATAAATTGTTTAAAAGTACAATGACTCTCCTCTCTCTCTGTCTGTCTCTCTCTCTCTCTCAGCATCAATATTAATATTAAATATTTCGCAATTTCGGAAATGCCTAATTGCGAAATATATTGCGAAATAGAGGATGATCATGTTTACATGTAAAGGTCAGATAGCTCGTGCATGTCTTTGATAAGAACCGATCGTTTTAATCCTCTCAAATGTTGTTTACTTGATTCTTAATCAAGGCCAGGAACTATGTCAAAAATAAAAACAGGTGCTTCTATTATTAGGAATCTAAGTTGAAACTCAGGTCAAGCTGAATTTTCTGGAAAATGTCAAATTCGTAGCAACAAAAATTTCATTATATTCACATGTAAAGAAAATAAAAGTATTCCAAAACCCATAAACAATCAAACCAAAGCAAACACAAATTAAATCAAATATAAAATTAAATAAAATATATGTAACAGGCTGAAATTTGGAGCTGCATGAACTGCCGCGATTTTAAGTATGGCTTTTAACTTGTCAAAAGCCTCCTGACATTTTTCAGACCAAAGACAATTGGTTTTCTTTCTCAATGAATTTGTCAGGGGTTCAGCAATTATAGGAAAATTGGAACTAATTTTTCGATAGTATACGAGCATACCCAATAATCGCCTCAGTTGCTTTTTATTAACAGGCACGGGAACTTTAGAGATAGCTTTGTCCTTATCATCTATATGTTTAACTTGTCCATGTCCCACGATGTATCGTATAAATGTTACATTAGCACGGCATAACTCACTTTTATACCAATTAATTGCCGAACGTGCATCTGTGAATCTGTGAAAGAATTTCCGAATTGTTGCTAAATGTTCTTTCCATGTGTCGTTGTAGAGGATGACATCATCGATGTAAGCATCACAATTGTATAGAGATATTCATGAGACGTTGAAATGTACTTTGCGACAATTTCATCCCAAACGGCATTACGTTATATTGGTAAAGTCCCTCTGGAGTCACGAATGCCGAAATTTCCTTTCCTCTTTCCGTTAGTGGAATCATCCAAAATCCTTTCTGAAGGTCAAATTTGGCAACATTCTTGGCATACCCGATCTTATCAATACATTCACACCATTCATCTGCCTATAATCAGCAATCATACGGAAAGTTTTATCTGGGTTTAAAACAAGTATGCATAGTGAACTCCAGTCACTTTTCCTGGGCTCTTTAAAATCATTTTAAAGCAATTCCTGTTTGAGAGGGTTCATCCTGTACTGGTGTTGTTTGACTTGTTTAGAATTTACATTTACAACGTCATGGAAAATTTTGTTTGTTCTTGTAAGAACAGCTGGAAACAAGTGCTCTTATTTAAATAATAACTGTTTAAGTTGTTTTTTTCTTCTTCCTCTTGTCAATGTGAATGTTTCTGGTCCAGATCTTTAATAATTTATGAATTCCGAAGATCTGTCACTCCAATGTCAGTATAATCCGATGATATTCCTTCACTTATTTTTTCACTGAAGTGGGACAAGTGCAACTAAATTAATTGCATTTTTAACCTGGCTATCGTTTTCAATATACTGGTACACCTATAATTTATTTAGATCACAGGAGCACTGATATTATACAACTCATTCAATTTCTTCATAACTTTGAATGGGCCGTAATATCTAAACTGAAGAAAAATGTGAAGAATGAGCAAAATAGACAGAACTGCATTAAAACAAACCTCAACAGGTCTCTCCATCGATGTCCTGTCAAGACGTAATTTGATTTTTGACTTGAATTGCTGAATGCCAAATTCAAGCTTAATAGGCTGGAAAGTTCCAAACCTAAACGCCGACCCTTAATCCGATTGGATAGATTATGAAATGCCAAACTGAGTAAAAGACGTAATCAAAGCTTTTACTATTATATTTGAGTTTATATTCCTCGCGGGAGGTAAACGTTGTTGGCGCACATATATTGGTTAACATGTATTGTTTACCTGACTTGGTTATAATTATTCTAAATGGTTCGTTAAAGGCAGGAATAGGTTGTAGATTCGCCTTGGGAATTTTCTAATTTGATTTTCCTACTAGTTGACAGATATGACAAGATCTACAGTACTTACCAACATCACTTTTGATTTTAGGCCAATAGAAGTGATTTAAGATCTTGTGATAAGTTGTATTGATCCCTAAATGACCAGCCATTGGAGTGACATGGCTAGACTAAGTATTTTATGTCTGTAAGGTTTTGGAACTACAATTTGTTAGCTCATTGACCATTCGTCATCAGCAGGTTCGTCGGGAGGTCTCCATTTTCTCATAACAATTGAATTTGTAATAAAATGTCAGACAGGTACTTCAGTAACTTCAGTTTCACTACTGTCTTCTGAACATATTTTCATGGGGAATTTATGGACAACCTTCTTAATATTCATATTGAATCACTTATTTTCAGCCCATCAAATACTCTGTAGTAAAATGAATACCCATGAATTGTAACAATTGTATGCCTATAATAATATTTTTGTTTAAGTTGCATCATTGAAAGCATCCACTGCGTCATATTTCACATAACTGTTCCTACTTCTAAATAATTATGATTTTTATGTGATGATGAATATGATTTGATGACTTTACTTGTATATACTGTAGCCAGCCATTGCCTTTAAATTTATATTTAACCGCTCCGGTAGCCTACTGGTTAGTGTGTCCACCCCCCACCCCCGGATGCGGGAGGTCGCTGGTTCAAATCCCGTCGAAGTCATCATAAGGACATATAGAAACAGCTGCCTCAATTGGCGCTTGGCATTATGAAATTAGTGTTCTGTCTGATTGGCGTGACTAAATGATAGTATGACTGGGTGGATATCGTAGTACCTGTTTGCGGCATGATGTCCCAGTGGAAGACATCATTTTAAACTTTCACACTGCAGACGTCGTAGCGATATGTAAAAGCTAACAAAAATCCAAATCACATGGATACTCACACACACACATACACACATACACAGGTGCACACGGTCGATGCTGTTCGTGGTTGAGGAAACCCTTCCACTTTTTCCCGGTTAAACATTGACACTTTCGCACTTACAGGACAAGTTTAATTGAGATTTTAATACGGAGTTGTGAGACTAGAGAAAATATCAAATTCACCGCCAGTATAATCACGGTAATATCTTTAGTTTTTGTACTCATTATCATCTGCTTATACTTGTCTGGTAGTCTGCACTAATTTGTTCATAAGACATTTTCAATTTCTCAACGTCGCTCCCATTTTTCCACTGAACAGAATTAACGTATGTTGACGGAATTTCAGTCCAGACCCTCATTAGATTCCGTATCTACTTCTTCATTTCTAGATCTATTATGGCGTTCTGGACAACACTACGACCAAACACGAGGCATTGATTATACTGAAATAAAATTACATCTAACATATCATGTTGAGACTGTTATTTTTGCTCATTGAATATGTAAAAGAAAGTAAATAGAACATGAATGAATCTCGTTATATGACAAAATGGGTAATGATGAAAGAAAACCTTGGTGACTAGGTCAAATTGAAAGAAATCCTTGATATGACAACCAAAGATTGTAAGTAGATGAAAAATATCTCGCTAGATGAAATTGATTGAAACCCTTGTGAGCGCAATCAGAGAAAGCAAATATATATATATATATATATATATATATATATATATATGTATATATATATATATGTGTGTGTGTGTGTGTGTGTGTGTGTGTGTGTGTGTGTGTTTGTGTGTGTGTGTGTATAGTTCAGTACAACAGAAGCTTTATTTATCGTCGTATTTTCACTAAGTAATAATAATTGTCATATATGAACAAGTGACGTAAAGGTCAAACATGACTGGTGTTGTGCTCTTTGCTTTGGATATACTTTACCATTGGGACTCAAAGCTGTTATAGTAGTATTATGATCTATAGCTGGTACATGCAATCATAAGAACCACAATTCTCACGTCTAATATATATATTTACTAATATATTAAACATTTTCGAATATAATTAATATTTGTGTATAATTTATTCTTTACCAGCCGTATTTTATGTCAATAAACATTTTGTATCTTTATTAGATGGAATAAAAAGAAAGAAAAGATATTTCTATAAACCTTGTTATGAGGATACAAGCAACTGTATTAAGGGATATTACAAGCGCCATAGAAAATGCATCTGGGAAACGCGAAAACACCTTTGCTTCCTATTCCTGGACATCGTCTCCATTTCATCAGATTGGAATGAATTTAATCGGTCCATTCGAGAAGACTATTGCAGGCACACGATATTGTTTGGTTTTTTTGTGACCAATTTTGATTAGGCCTTGAGCTGGAATCAATCGATTTTGATTAATCGACTTCCTTGCATTGACGATTATCAATAAAAAAAATTATAAAGTATCAATATTTTTAGAACAAGGAAGAGGAAATGAAAAATATTGATTTGAAACCCCTCTCTTCAAAAGAATACCAATTTAATTCCCGTCTCACCAAACGAGTGTATTATAAGTTTTAGTTTCCACTTATTTCTAAATTTCCTATTTCCAGTGATTAATCAAGAATCATGGCCGTGGCCAGGCAAATTGTTTTATGCCATTTATGCATACTTTGGTGTCAAGCGGAAATGTTTCGTACTTTAACCAGTTTCTTCGATATTCACAGACAGTGTACGCGTACAAATGCCTTATTCTCAATAACAAATCACATCATCATACATATTAATCGCTTGTTTCAACGTTTATTCAGGCAGTTCACTGAAATATGAAAATAAATTCTTAAAAAATGAGAACATTCGCAACACATAAATTTCCAAATAGAAACATTCCAACCAAATTGTCAACGGACCTGACGATTATTCATTAAAGGTGCCCGTATTGATCAATTACAAAATAACTATATTTTTGTGTGGAATACTTCGAAATATACTTAAAACGACATTGAGACGTAGAGCATGCTGTTTAGGCTGCCACTTATTTTGAAGTTCACAGCGTTATTCCGAGACACTAATATACCCTTGTAACGTGACAGGTGTGCTAATGTTTTGTGTCTCCTGCATAGCAGACACAAAAGGGTAAATTTTCATGGGTAGCTTTTGGTTTCCGATAAATAACTTAAACTGCTGGATCCACTGTCCCCAAACTTCAAATGAGCATGAGTCATGGCTAGTAGATTCGGCTCTGATGAACAACTTTTGATTTTGGGTTCAGTCACTCAAGAATTAATCTCACGGACACCACAACTTGAAAATCGGTATTAATTTAACATATTAATAACAATAAGTATTTGAACAATTCTAGAACTATCCTGATGTAGCACATTTGAATGAAAATACTTTTGCAGACCGACTACAGATATATGTTGATATTCTAATATATATATATATATATATATATATATATATATATATATATATATATATATATATATATATATATATATATATATATATATATATATATTATTATTATTATTATTAAAGGGATCTAATTGCCAGAACAGTTTTCGATCTGACATCTCTCAACAAGAAACTCTCGTTTTGAGGAAACAAAGAGCTACTTCGTTCCTTTACTTTTCCTCTGCTCAGCCACCTCACATAGGCAAATTCAGTATGATCTTTGAAATCACAGCCACCATATTCTTTCAAAGCATCAGCGAATTACAGGTGGATGAGAGACCTTTCACTTCGGATGTAATTCACAATTTTCACAACCATCTCTATCACATTATACAAAGTTTCCATACCGAGTACTGGTTAACACAAATTATTCTGATACAGAATTAAGTAGAAGGAAGGAGACATGATTTTGACGCCATTCTAATTATAATGCTTGTCAAAAGATAAATAATCCAGATTTACTAACACTCATCGCGGGTACACCATCCAGTTTAGCATAAGCTAGTTTGCGGTTTTTTGTTTAGATCCAGGACATCATGTTTGAAGGATCAAGAAATCCAACGTAAACGCATGCCCATTTTCACACGACATTGACGCACAGAGCCTTAGCGCATGCAAAATGAAGCCATGGCTGATACAGGACAAGCAAAGGTGCAACCTAACAGATTAGGACTGGCACTTAATGATACGGATTCGGGGACGATGTTTGGGTAATCCGAGACAATCCGAAAAAATACAAAACGTGGCCAGGAAACATAATTGATAATTCCGGATGTCCTTGACAGACTGAAAGGTTATCGTTTCAAAATACTTTGTAATGTCGTAAACATAGTTGGTCCAGTAACAGAAAGTCACTGAACGCATAATGCTGATTTGTTATTGAGACCGATAATTAGTCCCTTACCCTTGAGCATGGATATGTGGATATCGCTGTTGGTTAAAATATATTGGCGATCTCGTCGATACAAGTACGATATGGTTTATATTGGTATCGATAAGCTGACTACAACATTAGCTCGTGGATTCGTGTATTCGACGAAGTTTGTATCTGCTTCATTAAAATTAGAACCTGTTAGTACTGAATGCCACCCCACCTTGCAGCGATAAGCAATTACTCGTTAACCGCATTCAGAACCAGTATGTAAATCTGGCAAAGCAAATTAGTGTTGCAATCGCGCTAATGATGAACTGGCAAAGGTTAGTTAAAGATGTTGTTTGAGATAGAGATTATATTAGGGGCACGTAGCCTGTTCCTGACATTTTCTGGTCGCTCCTGTAAATAAACATGTGCCTAATGATACTCGCTCGCAAGTTGCAGTATTTCTAATGCCTTATAAAAAATAAAAAAATAAAAAATAAAAATAAAAACTGAGGTTAAAAGCACACCATATGGCCAAACAGACCAACCAGCTCTGGGGAACAATTTCATATCACCTCCAATTTCAACCCAAAACGATAAAATAATAAAGTCTAGGCTTCCTGGTGGTGGCTGGAACAGTTGTTTGGTTTTGAGCTTTGTTCAATGACAGTCCAAAACGAATAATAGATGCAAGGTGCGACTGATTTTGACACATCCTCTATAATTTAGGGAGGAGTATCTTTGAAACGTATATACATATAAATAGGTGTACAGGGGAAACTTGTCATAGATGCTTGACTTAAAAAAAAAATATATTCATTTGAAGTTAATCCTCAGTGAAGAATGATACACGACTTTGAAATTCTGAGTCATTTTTCAAATGCTTTATAATCAATAGATACAGCGACACCTTGTAGCAAAATTACACGACGTTTTCTACGCGTTAACCCTGACTAAACGCTTCATCTGATCATTTAATTTCGTATATTGTACTAATGTTTAGGATTTTTTCAGGTGGCATATTGTATGCAAATTATAATTGCTTCTATCGTTATTTATTAACATTTGGAGGATGCAGTGAAGACAACAAACAATACAGAACAATACCATTTTCAAATATTATATATAGATTTGTTTTTGTCATTATAAACTGATTGTTGATATAATACTAGGGAGATTAAGTGCATATGTTTCCATACGAAGAAAGTATTACACAGTGTTCTGTATTACATCGGCAGGCATTCTGTGCAAATGTTCAAAATGGTGCACGTAATTTTAATATAAAAATTGCATTGTGAATATATCATGTTCAGTTGTCTGGATCTATATGCGTATCCGTCATCACTGAATAAGACCAACGCTGAAGGAAAACGTGTGCTTCGGTGTTTTACTTCCCTTATTGCATGTTCGCTAGTTATATATTGGGGTCTCAGTTGTATTATAGGCATGTACATATATATTAGAAAACGCATTTGTTCGCATCAAGTAGGTTACGAAAAAATTATATTTGACAACCCTGCCTGGAATGCTTCTGTACATGGATAAGTTTGAAACACCTATCTGTTTTTAATATGTAGATTGTAACATCTGTATGATAACTTGGGTCAGCAAACTACGATGCACAGGGCATTTCTTATAACTTGTAATCGTACAAAACGTTCTTGGTATAAATTTACTCTTACAAATATGTATGTGTTCTAAATTTGAGGCCGATTCCCGCTAATGTGATGACTACTGATACGATACGAAAACACTTCGATTAATTTGTCCGGGTTTCAGTTGCAATTATTAAACAAATAAATGTTCAGTTATTTTTCCAATTAAAACATGCAAGCAATTATAAGAAGATTCCATGTGAGAAGATAGTCGGATAAGTACGTATCAATTTAATAATGCACTTGTTTTGAAAAAATTTTATTGCTGTAGCCTTCTATTTCGTTATTTAAAAATTAGTTTGTGCTTTAAAGTAATAACTATGTTAGCTACAGACGACAACGGTGTGAAGTATTTAACAATGAAGTTGGTGTACTTACAAAGAAAGATTTGCCTGCCTATATTACAACTCATGACTTTGTTCCAACAAGAAATGTCTTGTAGAATATGTGACAAATAAATATGAAAAATTATTACCATAAGGTTCCACGAAAAGGGTTGTCTAACAGTTGCATATTATAATTTTGCCAAACATCCTAATTAGTACGAATCTATATGGTCTTAACATAAGTAATAGGAAAGAGTGCGAAGCAGAAGATTCGTAACATAACAGATTAAGCATTTCTCTATAATACAAAGTGAAAATGTTATTATTATTTTTTACATTGTTTTATGTTTTGTATATTTATATTTTGATACCTCCTGGTACATGATTTTATTTCATTTTTATAATTTTTAATCATGGTTTTAGGTTATACTGAATGTTTTAACAAAATTTTGCATACGTGATCAGGGTTTGCTAAGGAGAATAGTATTACATGGGATCTGTAAATATATACAGCATTTGTGTTTACAATTATTAATAATAATCTTAATAATAAGAAGAAAAGGCAACTATGGTTTAATTTATAAGTTAATGATGGGATTCCAATATTTCTAGAATTATTCTTTAACATCGTATTGGTTGGACTTGATCTCATGATTAGACCAGTTTGACTCATAGTAAGTATTGTCATCTATAATATGGGGTTTACTGAGACATATAGTCGCAATATATGCCGTAAGGTGAGCTGGGACATAGAGGTTGCGTTCGTGAGGAAATAGTGCAGACGTGTTTGATGTTCTACTTAGATGTTATTCGATTGGGTTAACGTTTGGTTTTACTGTTAAGTGGAAATATAAAGTGCACATTATTTAGATTGTAATATTATTCTAAAACTGTTATAAATTACTCAAAGGAATTATGGAAAATGCAGTCGTGACAACGTCACGATTCATGAAGGACCAGTACATTTCCGGTTTGAAATTTATGAGGAACTTTACATTCATGTAGTTCTTTCATAGATCTGTATGATAATTAGTTAGGATTAAGTTCATAGTACGGAATGTGACTCTCATATTTCCATTATAACTTTGATAATTAAATTGCTTGTTTAGTATTACAAATCTTGTTGGGTTGCTCTTTTCTGTCACTTAGTTCATGGCAACAGAGTCGTAACAGTTAATTAAATACCACATCATCCTAGAGTTTCTAAAACAAGTCTTAATGAACCATGCTGTGAATACACTTTAAACTTTTTTCAAAACACGTACAACGCAGAAAGATTTAAGATGCCTGAAATAGCATGAATGTGATAATCTGCTAACAGTCTTTCGATGACTCACAGTAATATAATCCAACATTACCATGTTTGAATTCAATATAATTATCAGATAATGTCTTTTTCCAGGAATATTATTGAGCACATTGTATTTACAGAGAAGAAAACATTGAATTAAATAATATTACCAAAATTAAAACTGAACACAACATATCAGATTGTTTCTGCTCAGATGGCATAGCTTGAATGAATAATTTATTAAGCAAATAAGATCATATACAAATGTACCTGACCCAGGAAACAATTAGCATTTTCTTAAAATAATATATCTAATTAGCGGAAACGTACATTCTAAATGACTCCGAGATTAGACCCAAGACTGTTAGCAAGACAAGATCTTTAGTTAAAATTACAGGTATACAGGGTATTTCATCGGAACAGCCAATGTTCTGGAAACAGCTTGAGAAAAACATGTTGTTTACAGCCAAGATCAATGATTTTGAAGTTGATTTATTACAAGGTCAGCTAAAATAACATGACGATGAAGAAACAATCTGACAAATACTGATCAAATATATATAACTCCTCCCACTCATAACAAAAAAAAATATGCAATAAAGGTTTTTTAAACTAATGGTCGAATAAGCATGTGATAAATGGTACATACAATGCAATACTATCAATGACAAACAATATACTCGAAGCAATGTAAAGCTTCTGTTAAAATGAAGTAGAGATGTCACCATTGTATGTATGCAACATCAAACTCAATGTTAAAAATCTCTGACGTTTGATTTTCATCTCACCAAAATAAGTAAGGGGGTAGTGATCACAAAATACAAATTTACACTTTAAAGTATTTAAAAGACAATATCAAACAGAAACATTACTTCTCTATTGAGCAATAATTGTGTAAGTGCTTATTTAATTTCTTCAAAAGTGTGTACACATGATGGTCTACACTGTATTTGTTTTCTAGAATTAATAATCCACCAACCCCATCAACACTTGCATCAATAACTATTTTATATGTTTGAATGAAATTTGGATGCAAAAGAACTGGTGCAAATTGGTTAGGGTTCAGAAATTAAAGAAAAACTGGAAAAAACTTCATATTATATCATGGCAAATTCAACAATCTCCTCCGTTACGTTTTACTGATAGGTACATGAGATTCAGAGATAGCATTTACCTTAGCGTTTATAGGTTAAACTTCACAGTGTTCAACAATATGTCCGAAAAAAGTTACACAAGCAAGGCAAAACTCGATTGTACTTAAAATAATAATCTAAGAATTTCCAGATTATTTCCAAATGATCATTATATGTTTTGGTACAGATGACAAAATCATCGAAGAATGCTTCACAATTATCTAGATCAGGCGAATTCGTGTTTATTGAGCGTTGGAAACTATAAATCCTTTATCCTAAATGGCATCACTTTATATTTATAAAGCCCGTGTGGAATTAAGAATGCCGAAATTTTCTTTGCCCTTTCGGTTAATAGGATTTGCATCAACCATTTCATAACTTAGTGATCTATTTAGCATTTACCATTTTGTCACGGCAGTTATCGATTCGTGGTATAGAAATGAACTTGTTTTGGTCACATTGTTCACGTTTCTATGGTATGTTCACATGCGGAAATGATAATAAGATCTATGCATAATAATACAATGAACTCGTCAATTGTACTTGGTTTTATGAAATATTTGTCAAAAAATATTGAATTTTTTTTCAAACGTTCTTGTTTGAGAGGATTCATATATGAATGTTTTTTTGACAGGTGTGGACTCAACACTGTCAGCCTCATGGTAGACATTATTTCTTCTTCTTGGAACATCTTTATACATTTGTTCATATTCCAATAATATTTGTTTTAGTTCATTCTGCTATTTTTGCTGCAGATGTGGAAATTTCTGGTCCAGGTTATTTAATATTACCGAATTCTGAACTTCGCTACTCAAAAGTGACTACAGTCCCATTTCATTCCGTCACATAAGCCCTCACTGTGTTGCACATATACAAATAAATTGACTGAATGTTTAACATGACTATATATATCAATATATATCTTTAACAGATTGTGATAACGATGTTTGTCTTTTCGCCTACTTTGAGTGTTAATGCTATAATTTACGTCAAGTATTTGTGCTACAACTGTAGAAGTACGATAGTTCTTTGCCTGAAGATGATTTTGGCGGTGTGGGACATAAAACAACAACTACATTACCAAGCTGAAAACGCGATACCCTTGTATTTCGATGACAATATAATTTCAAATTTGACAGTGTAGTGTTAAAATTAGCTCTTGCAATTGTCCATCTTTTTACAACGTATATGTGAAATCAGAACCATAACCAAGAAGAGTAATGTCTGATTCTTCATTTGAAAAATGTCTCTCTTTTAATAATTAGAACGGTACACGTTATGTCTAAAACCTATTTTAAAGCTACTAAATCCTAACGATTCTTGAACTGATTTCATAATAGCAAGCAAGAGTAAATGATCACAATTGTCGCAGTCATTTCAGGGATTAAAGAAATATAACCGAATCATATTATCCAAAGCGTGATATCCTTTAAGGTGATAGGCAGAAAACTTAAACTATTGTATGCCTAATGTATGCATAACTTGTTATGAAATTATTGACATACAATATGACCCTTTATCAGATTGTATTGAAGGACAAACTAAGTAAAAATCTGTATTAACGATTTTATGTTGTCTCTGGAAACGCATATAACTTATTTTGAATCTCCGTCATAAGTATGTATGATGAATTTAAAACGATACAGCAATTTAAGGTTTTTCGATGTTACATGTCATTCATGTTGCAGGCTGCAGTAATAAATAAATAGCCTAGTGTCTGTGGGGTGCGGGCTATCAGTAGTAAACTCCGGACTGAAAAACTGTTACCATGTGAATTATTAATAATAATGGCATCAGTCCGTCTACGGGAGACGATGGCATAGCTCCAAAGTACGCTTTTGCTTATCCTTCTTTTTAGCTCTCTTTTCAGCTTGCTTTATTCTTCTCTTTTCCTCTGCGTTTTGAACTCCCTGCCTGACAGCTAGACGCCAGCTGGAACGGTTATTTGCACAGCTCTCCCAGTCATTGACATTGATGTTTGCTGTCTTCATATCCTTCTTGCAAACATCTTTGTAGCGCAGATATGGTCGTCCAGTTGGTCGTGCACCTTCTGCTAACTCCCCATATAACAGGTCCTTGGGAATGCGACCTGGGTCCATTCTCTTGACATGGCCGAGCCAGCGAAGGCGCCTCTCGCTGAGTATGGAGAACATACTGTTCATGTTGGCACGTTCTAGAACCTCTGTGTTGGGTACTTTGTCCTGCCACTGGATGTGCAGAATGCGCCGCAGACATCTCAGGTGGAAGCTGTTGAGTTTCCTCTCGTGTCTTGCATAGGTGGTCCATGTTTCGCTGCTGTAGAGAAGTGAGCTGAGCACGCACGCTGGGTAGACACGCAGTTTGGTCTTCTCTGTGAGGTTGGGGTTGCTCCAGACCCTCTGGTTAAGTCTGGCCATCACTGCTGCTGCCTTGACAATCCTGCCACCCACCTCAGAATCAATGGAGAGTGAGCTGGAGATGTTAGACCCGAGGTATGTGAAGTTCTCGACAACTTCCAAATTGTACCCATCGATGGAGACAGAGGGAGGGGAGTCTGTGTCCTGTGCCATGACATTCGTTTTCTTCAAACTGATGGTCAGTCCAAATTCCTTACATGCATGGGAGAGGCAGCATACCAGCTGCTGAAGTCCATCTTACGTGTGTGATGTCAGGGCTGCATCGTCGGCAAAGAGCAATTCACGGATGAGTACCTCTGTGACTTTAGTCTTAGCACGGAGACGGGCGATGTTGAACAGCTTGCCGTCAGCCCTGGTATGGATGTACACTCCCTCGCTGCAGTCCTTGAATGCGTACTGGAGAAGCATGGAGAAGAAGATGGCAAAGAGCGTCGGTGCAAGGACACAGCCTTGTTTGACTCCGCTAATGACTGGGAATGCTTCAGATGTTGCGCCATTGAAGCACACTGTGCTGTGCATGCTCTCGTGGAACGACATAATGAAAGCAAGCAGGCGTGTGGGGCAGCCGATCTTCTGCAGGAGTCTGAAGAGTCCACTCCGACTAACCATGTCAAACGCCTTCGTCAGGTCTATGAAGGCAATGTAGAGGGGCATCCGCTGCTCGCGACACTTCTCCTGCAGCTGACGTAGTGAGAAGATCATGTCTACAGTTGACCTGCTGGCTCGAAATCCACACTGGGACTCTGGGTAGACGCGGGAGGCTAGGATCTGCAAGCGCGCCAAGGCAACACGGGCGAAGGCCTTTCCGACGATGCTGAGGAGGGAGATGCCCCGATAGTTGTTGCAGTCGCTACGGTCTCCTTTGTTTTTGTACAAAGTGATGATGTTGGCGTCACGCATGTCCTGTGGGATGTATCCCTGTTCCCAGCAAAGGCAGAGGAGTGTGTGTAGGGGCTGGAGCAGTGCTGGTTTTCCGCTCTTGAGGACTTCAGGCGGAATGCCGTCGCTTCCAGGAGCCTTCCCACAGGCAAGGCAATCGATGGCTTTTCCTAGCTCTTCCAGGGTGGGCTGTGTGTCTAGCTCCTCCATGACAGGCAGGTCTGGAATGGCGTCCAGGGCAGTTCCAGTGACATTGTTTTGGGTTGCATATAGCTCGAGATAGTGCTCAACCCATCGCTGCAGTTGTTTCCCCTGGTCTGTGATGACTTCGCCCGTCTTGGACTTGAGGGGGTCGGTCTTGTAGCTGGGGGGGGCCTGTCGCCTTTTTGATACCCTCATATATTCCTCTTGTATCCCCGGTGTCAGCAGCTGTCTGTATACTGTTGCAAAGGTTCAGCCAGTAGGTGTTGGCACAGCGGCGGGCGGTCTTCTGGGCGTTATTCCTTGCAATCCTGAGGGCTTGTAGTGTTCTGGGGCTAGGTGCAGCCTTGTATGCCAGGAGGGCTTTCCTCTTTGCCTCAGTCACGGGCTCCATCTCCTCCCAGTTTGCCTCATACCAGTCGACATTCTTTCGCTCCCTCTTCCCGTAAGCTGTGATGGCTGAATTGTACTCAGAGTCACGGATATGGGACCACTTGGAATCAATGGTGTCATCAGGTGTCACTTTGGTGAGGGCTTCCTTCAGTTTGCTGATGAACTGCTGTGTTTTCTCTGGGTTGCTTGCACAGCAGGTGTTGATACGTGGGTGACCCTTCTTCTTGGCGTGGTGCAGCTTCTTGGGTAATATTCGCACCTTGCTGGCCACGAGGGAATGGTCCGTGTCACAATCGGCACTGTGGTAGCTGCGGGTAAGGAGGACACTGGCCAGTTCTGCACGCCTGGTGATGACGAGGTCCAGCTGGTGCCAGTGGCGTGAACGTGGGTGTCTCCACGACACCTGGTGGATCTCCTTGCATTTGAAGAAAGTGTTGGTCACACATAGACTGTGGGAGCAGCACATCTGCAGCAGTCGCTGACCATTTTCGTTGATCTTGCCGCTTCCGTAAAAGCCGAGACAGGTGGACCAGGCCTCATGGTCAGCTCCCACTCTAGCATTGAAGTCTCCTAGTAAGTAAAGGCTTTCATTGTTGGGGATACTGGATATTGCCTGATCCAGAGCCTCATAAAACTTGTCTTTCTCCTCGTAGGTGGAGTAGAGGGTTGGGGCGTACACACTGAAGATGTTGACCAGGCCTAAGGATGTTGACAGCCGGAGGGCAAGGATTCTCTCAGTACCTGATGATGGAGGTTCAATGAAGGCGATTAGCGTGTTCTTGACGGCAAAGCCTACACCATGCTGCCTAGGTTCATCCAAGGGCTTCCCCTGCCAAAAGAAGGTGTAATTGGCTTCCCTGATGGTGCCGCTGTCAGCCAGTCGGGTCTCCTGGAGGCAGGCAATGTCGATGTTCAGTCGGGAGAGTTCTCTGTCAATGACGGCAGTCTTCCGTGCATCGTCGATCTCCTGTAGGTCAGTGGTCAATCCAGGACACATGGTCCTGATGTTCCAGGTTGCAAATCGAAGAGTTGGAGTCTTTTTATTTCTTCTTTTAGTCTTTCCTGGTGCAGAGTTTTGTGGCCCACTTGTCGAGATGGTTCTCTAAGCTCCACGCACCCAGTGAAGCAGGCAGGCCATGGCGGGCAGCACCTTACTGACTAGGGGCTGCCCAGCTTGAGGCGGGTGGTAGCTGTCCAGTGAGACCTGATGATCTCTCCCACCGTCAGAGGTAACCCCTGACGCCAGGCTCTACGCCAATCGAGCTTTGACTTAGAACCGGTAAACTGCTACTTCTCGTGTTATGCCGACGCCGTACGACGACGCTGGAGTGTCCTCTCCAGTGGAGCTATGAAGCCTGGGCAGGGTGGTATGGAGAATCAGCTGTTGCCCATGCAGCAGATCCCCCCTCTCCATGCAGCTGGTGTGCCCAAGGGAACGACGAATGCCGATACAGCTTGGCACCAACGGCGTCGCAGGAGTTGCCGGAATGACGTTGAAGTCAATGTCATACCGCCTTAGGGACTCCATCTCCGGATTATCTGTCGGGGTTTACTCCCTTAGCCTTTCCCATGAGTGGGTATAGCCACAAGGCAGCAGAGGTTTGGAATCGGAGTTTTCCTTCTCCTAGATGAGCTACCATCCAAGGTTTACGAGTCCCATCTACCCGAAGCAACTGGTTTTAAGGCGCCAGTGGGCCGCCTTCACCCCTTCTCCTGTTAGTAGAAAACATGGTCTGCCGGGCTTCAAATCTAAGCCACTCGCGAAGGCCAGGAGCTGGATTTTAGTTGACAGAGGCAGTAAGAGACGCAGGCCGTATGGGGCATTTTGGAGGATTGGGGCGCTTGTCTCCCACTCCCACCCCGGGCAATGTCAACCTTAGACCACATGTGAATTATTAATCATTATAATAAACCGCGCTCCTGCTGATTGAATAAAAAGAAAGGTCGAATCATTAACAGCTATTAGTCATACATACATACATACATACATACATACATGCATACATACATACATACATACATACATACATACATACATACATACATACATACATACATACATACATACATACATACATACATACATACATACATACATACATGCATACATACATACATACATGCATACACACATCTGCTCCAAAACGGAGTTTTCACTAGTATAAAGTATGTTGAATAAGTGGCATAATGACTATTAGGATAGAGTTCGTATCCGTTCCATAATGATTTATCAGGATTGTGAGTCCATTATTACCATAGTCTACTTGTGTAGACGTAGAAATTGAAATGAATATCTTTACTCATTAATTTCATTTCTTTTCATTCTGATTAATTCCGTTTATCTTCACCCTGATAAGGATATATGGATTTGTAGCATTTGATCTACAGTGCGAAAGTGATTTACAAAAAATGAAAATTGCATTATACTTTAAAATTGTCTGTATTTTAATTAGGTTCAATATTCAACTCTTTCTCATTTCATGTTGAAATGCCGCTGAAAGAAAGATTGACCATCTAGCAATCAGCTTTTCACCACCCAACATGTACATCTGACTCGTAGTTCACACCTTGTTCAGGCTCAAATTCATTCACAAGTATCTTCATAAACACTTCCCTGCTCCAAGAATCCGATATACTTGATAACTTTAAAAAGTATTGTCATCTTCATTACTATCAGCCAGTATTTGCCAAAAAACATTGAAACGAACAACGTCGGGAATCAGACATTTTTATTTTGGAGGTATTCTTTGATTTCAACTCATTTTTTTTAACCTTCCTTCAACCTAGGTACACACTAAGCCAAATAAAAAAAAACATTATTCCTGGGCACCGTAGGCCAATCAAATTTAGCTTAACAACCATTCACGACATGCACAAAGAGCCCAAATGTATAAATAGTTGCTTACATAATAATAGATGTCGCAATGAGAACGGTTAATATATATATATATATATATATATATATATATATATATATATATATATATATATATATATATATATATATATATATATATATATATATATATATATATATATATATATATATATATATATATATACATACATACATACATATATATATATATATATATATATATATATATATATATATATATATATATATATATATATATATATTGCCGAGCACACTTTCATATGCGGGAATTTCATGTAATTTGCTTTAGGCCTTATATATGAATGCTCTCCAAGTAGGCGCATTCGCACAAACGTTACACTATTCATGAAATGACACACCCCTGGAGCATATTTAAATAATTTACATATCAATTAACGACTTGTGAATGAAGTTTCATTGTTGCTGCCAGTACTACTTGTTTGTCGAGAAGAGAATAAGTTATATTACTTTCTGATTGAAGGTTATTTTTGAGCTGGAGCGGAACAAGCATAAAACAGCAATGAGAAATCAGCGTAACATATTTTCACAGTGCGTGTGTATTTCCTTATATTTCTTATTATGTACACTTTCGCACGCACCATAGTTAGTTATAGAGTACTTCTTGATGTGCAAGAACAATTAAGTACAGTTATCGATTATTACTCATAAATAGAAGATTGTGAACATAAATACTCTATATAATTCAAGACTATATTTATAATTTATATATTTTTATTTCAGCACTAACGAACGTTTTAGACTATGTATTAGTTTTCTATTTGTGACAGCCTTGTTGTGTAAGTTTTGTCAAATAAACTCGGAAATAGTGCGATTTTCACACAAATTTCGAGTGTTACAGAACATAGCGAAAATCTATAGAAAGAGGTTAGGTTTGAATATATGACTTAATAATGCATTGTCAATATCGGAGGAGACAACCAATGTTATTAAATATTAATTAAACACGAGAACCAAAAAACAAGACCAAATAATGATACAAAATTAACAAGATCCAATATATGATCTGTTATATAACACACGGTTTTCCAGAAGACAATGATACAGTAGTCAATGTTATGAAAGTACATGCTGTGAGAGGTAACTCATTATATCAGCATTGTAAAGTAACATAGCAGTTACTTAATTGCAATGGATAGGGTAGTAAATCGTTTTGTTTCCACGATTAATGTGCAAGACTCACTCTCCCTTTGGAACGCAATTAGTTATCGTCATTTGAAACTGTTGCACTAAAACTCCAGTTTCCTTTCATTATCTAGGCGGAAAGGAGACCACATAATATGTATTGAGAGACCTCTGGCATATACAACAAAAATTTGTACTTAGTTGCATTTATTACAATTTTAATTTGCTGCGAAATTTTAATACGCTAGTACAGTGTATTTATATGTACACAATTCAAAGCTGCTTTACACTCAAAAGAGTTGTATATATGGTTTATTTCATTAAACAGTTTTCCATCCTTAATCGGATGAACCTTAACATTCTCCACAGACACTAGGATCAAATGTGTTGTTGAAGAAAGGGTGATAAATTGTATAACTAAAATGCAGATAGGTTGCTTGGAAATGTAACAAGGACGGCTGATAGAGATTGAAAGCGTGTTGCAATAAATACTTCTCTAAACGGACCATTTTGTTTTTAAAGAGCACACTATAATTAATCTTATATCTTTCCCCAATTACCACATATATTCAATATAAACTGATACAGTCATTTTTGGATCAGTGTCCATCACTGTATCTTAACATAGCATGCAGATAAACCTCAATACGTTTTGATCTATTTGACGAATTCAGTGATCAATATACTTACTGCGGTACGAAGTTTACAACTAGATAGTAAATTAAATATACTACTTTGAAAGAAGAAAAACATATCCGTTATAACGACAATCTGTATGCTTACGTATTTATATATTTTGAAAAAAATCAGCCACATCCTAAAATTTTGCATTAGCAATCAATATGTTGTACTTGGTTTTCTTAGGACGTTGATGAAGACGTATATGCTACTGGCATATTTTAAAAAAAACACTCAAGTATTTTTTTTTCAAGGTGAGGGTAAGAGGTCTGATATCAACATAGTTTGTCATATCATTGCTCCGAGATGTAACAAGAGGAAATATCAATAATCTTTAGGGAGATCCCTAGGTCCTCATTTAATTTAATTTAAAAAACCACTCAGAAAAGCATTTGCAAAGAAATAGATACAGCAAAAACTACCCAATTATCCTGTCATAATTGTGCAATAAATTTTAGATACATTAGTTGGAACATTCTCATAAAATCTGTCTCGAACTTATTATTATTATTATTATTGAAGCTACAACTCGAAGAAAAGTAATTTTAATCTCAAATCAGATTACTTTGTGCATTTAAACAAATACATTTCAAGCTCATGAGTTAATCCATGACATCTGATCAAACCGGCTCAAGACTGTGAAATCGTCAGATCTTCATAACATCAGTATATTCTTGGAGAAAGTATATCAGGTAACATAATAAGAAGAAATTCATATTTAAAACACTGTACAGTACTGGAAGTATCTTGCATGTATAATAAAGGTAGAGCAGTCAAAAAAATGAATGATCATTGTTTCTAGAGATATCTAACAAGATAGATGGCATAAAATTAACGAACTGCCCTTCACAAGCTGAATAGAGATGAATGTGACGTTGTGACTGTGGTAAAAATGTATGATAGGTACTACGTTCAAAGTGAGGCAATACGAAATCGCCCCATTATTGCGCTCTATGGCGTTTGTGTGCCAATATATGACTGGCACCCATGACTACTGATATTTTATATTGAAGCCTCATTGATGATCACGGGTAAAATAATGATACGTTTTCAATGACATTAAATCATTAATACACAAAGTTTAGAAGAATATCGTATATCGCAAGAGTTAATTTCAGAGACGTTGTCGAGAAGTAAGGAAAATAATTAAAAATCTCTTCAGTATCAGCTAATAATTTGCCCTCAACCATATTTAACTAGTCCTATGTTTCATCATAAAGTAAAACTAAATGAGAAGGTGACTTGTTCAATGAGTCCCCCAAAAAAACTTTACGAATTCCATTAAAGGTTCATTATCGAGGAAATCAGTGTACGCGTAAATCTTTTTATTATATACTGACTATGCTTTTCGTTTTCATTGGGTTAAGTCTTTAGTTAGTTGGAATACTGCATACAGATTCATCTTCTCGATAGTTCAACACGCAAATATATGCGTTGCTGTCCAAATATTGGTTGGTCAAGTGATTAAACTATCTTAAAATCATTGAATATGTAAAATGCAAGAGCATAAATAGAATTCCTGCAAGGAAATAATTAAACATAAGCATTTTGTAGAAATAGAAGCTCGTAGACCTGTATATTTATATATAATTTTGATAGTTGTTTCTTTGTATTATTAATTAAAGAGCTTTTAGAAGATAAAAGCATGTAACTGAGTTTAACAACAATACCTGCAATAATATTTATGTCTGATTTATGGAACTTTAATGTACACACATTGTAAGAATGTAATTTGCCATATTACAAGTGCATACATTCATAGGTACATACATACATATTTAAAAACCAAAATGGAAAAATTAGCACCAAAACAGGTGAAAAATTGGTAACATGCATGCTTTATTGAAAAGTGTATGGAAGACAATATTGTGTCAAAGGGATTATAGTTTAAAACTAAAAATTCATATTCGGTATAACACAGCATCAATGAAGTTTAAAGAATATATTGACTTCCTATTGGAAAAAAGTATCTTTGCAAATATGTGATAGACTACAAAAATGAATATCAGAGGAGAGTGATCAAGATAGGCAAAAAAAGTGAAGAACATAGAGATGAACTACAATCTTTGATAAAAGGCAATTTTGTCATTTTTTATGAAGATCTTTTGAGAGAGAGAGAAAAAAACGAAATCTAAAAACAACGAACTAATAACAAGTAAACTAATAAAGTTACAGAATTTACAGAGTGAGAAAAACAATTTTCCAAGATAACGAGAAACATAACATCGAAAATAACTAGAGAAAAATCAAAAGGAAATAATCAACAACCGAATAAATCAGCAGAGGAAGCTAACTTCACCAATGTCAAAAAGTAAACGTGCAGTTACTAAGAATCACACGGAATAATAAAAAAAAAACAAGAAGTGAAAATGAAATGGAGCAAGCATCGCCAAGGGCAGCAAAACTATATTATCGACCAAATTACACAGAAAAAATAATAGACCCATTCATAACGATTCTAAAAATGATCAAGCAAAACACTTGATAACTTCAGGCACACATAAGGCAACCTATGCAGATACTATACGAAATGGGGCGAAGAAAATTACACAGGAATCCAACACAACCGTAAGAGCAACAATACAAAGACTAATGGAAACCCTCAAGGATATGTTGCAGACAGCACAAACAGAAGAAAGAATAGAATATTTATCAGATTACAAAAAAAAAATCAGATGGAGGAAAGAAAAGAAAATAAAAAAAAGGAAATCTAAAGAGGAAAAGAAACTGCGTTAAACTTTTCTAAGCGAATTCTAACTAATAGATATTACATTCTTCTTGGTAAGGGATTATCATATCGTCCAAGAACCAAAGTGAATGACAATATTAAGTTAACAGCAACATTTTTCAAATACACAATATCGTTAAAATTAAAAGAATTGTTCTCACAATCATGCACATATTCACAAAAGAAAAGTATTTTTCGTTTAAAAAAAGCCCTTTTTCAATAATAAAGAATCACCTTTTACACCTTCTAGTGCACGAGATATTTATCGCAAATTTTATAATGAAGCAACTAAACAAGATATTCTACATAAAAGTCCTGAAAGAAAACAATTTACAAACATATCTAAAGAAGAACTAAATTATTTACGTACCTTATCACAAGACAAAATTATTATTATTAAAAAAGATGATATGTCTAGCACTATAGTAGCACTGAATAAGGAAGATTATATTAAGGAAGTAGAAAGACAATTAAATGAAGAAGAATATTATGCAAAACTTTCATATAATTCTTCTTAAGAAATTTTAAGAAATAAACAAATGTATTAATCAAATCTCTTTACACTGTTGCTCCATATATAATAAACTAGATATCTTCCCAAATCAAATACGCACACCTCAGTTTTATAGTTTACCCAAAACAGATAAAACAGTTAAGTCACTACCCTTAGGATATCCAGGTAGACCCATTCCTTTTACATGTAACTCAATGACAAATAATATGTCGCAATATATTGATCATATTTTACAACCACTCATAGAATCATTACTTTCATACGACAAATATAATTTTGATTTCATTACCAAATTGAAATATGTACCGATAGTAACTGATAATTCAGTCCTAGTTACACTTGATGTGGTTTCATTCTACACGAATATACCACACGATGATGGTATCGAAGCGTGTAAATATTATCTTGAAGAAAACGAATATACACGTACACTATCAACATAACTTGTTTGTGATTTGATAAAACTTGTGCTCGAAAATAATGTTTTTTTCTTCAGTTTGGTAATGCAAACTATCTCAAAAAATGGGCACAGCAATGGGTAGTCCTATGACACCTTCTTATGCATCTGTAATTATGGGGAAATTAGAAAATGATTTTCTAAATGAACACCTCTTAAAACCTGATATTTTAAGGCGATGTCTTTATGGTTTGGAGTTATTCATTAGAAGACCTTTATTAATTTATAGACGTATTAAGCAAATTACATCCAACAATAAAATGTACATTCAATGTGTTTAAAATAAAGTATCATTTCTGGAGTCGATGACGTGAAAAATGAAAATAATGACGTCACTACAATTTTTCGTGTTAAAAACACGAATATTCATCATTATGTTGAATATTTCTATGCCATCCTAAATAATGTAAAAACGAGATACAATATAGTCAAACGCAAAATATACAGAATAATTATTTCGAATGACGCTGTATTTAAATCAACTTTGACGGAATTAAGTCAGCATTTTTTAAATAGAAATTACCTTATTTACATCATTAATACTGCTTTCCAAAAAGTATCTTCTCTTACACAACTTGAATCTGAACAATGTAAACTAAAAATATAATTGAAGATATCATTCCTTCTGTTATTGAATATAATCCAAGTTCGCCTAATATAGGTAAGATTATCAATACATATTGTGATTTATTAAAATTATCATGTAAAGGCAGTGTTAAATCGCTACTCGATATGACTGAAAAATTGTTAAAGCTATGTTAAAAATCAAACTCACATCACATCACACATTAAATCGCTACTCGACAGCAAACCCACACTTACTTATAAAGCAACGAAAAATCTTAAAGATTTCCTAATTAATTATAAATTATAAAAAACATCATATTAAAAGGATTATCAGCTAAATGTAATATACTTAGATGTTCACACTGTTCATTTATTAATACAAATTCTTCTTTCTATAGTAATAATACGAAATAAACTTTAAATCAACATTGTGATACTAATTGTGCAACATCAATTTTTTTTATTTGATCACATGCAATAAACATCCAATATAAAGGACAGACCAGTCAACACATATCTAAACGTATGAAACAGATCAGACATAAAAAAATTATATCCGTCAACCATTCTCATCTCATAATAGCGCACATTTTAACAAAAGCTCTCAAACTTTGCAAGATTTCTCCTTTCAACCTATTGTTATAGCTGACTGTCTGATGGAATATCTGTTAAAAGAAACCTATTGGATTCATTGTCTTAATACGGTATATCCAAAATGTCTAACTTCCAAAACAATATCCGACATCCATTAATCATTTTATTATTTTTTTTTGGAATGAGGTGCCATTTTTAGAAATAGTTAAGAATCTTTTTATATTATTTTAATTTACAGAATAACTTAACTAGTGAAAGTATAAACTAATATCATACAAATATATTAACTAATTCTTTAAAAATTAGAAAGCAATTCTAAATTATTTCTCCATATATTATTATTTCTTATTTATACATTACTTGATTATAGGTAGTATGTACATCATATATTTATACTACATACATTGAGTTCTGATGAAATATTGTACATTTATCAATAATATATCTTGCTACATTATGTTTTATTTTGATTTTATATTGTCTTATTATCTTTTTAAATGTATTTTTTAAATGTGCTTTATACATAATAAAAAATATATTAACAAACCTGTTTATCTGTTTATTCTTTAGCTACACACGTGCCTGCTTGCATGCATACACGGACAGACATACACATTCATACATACATGTATACATACAGCTTCTCTTAAATGGATTTTTCAATAGCATAAAGTTTCTTGAATCAGTGGCATAATGAATATTGTGGTAGGTTTCGTATCGGTTCCATAAAACGTTTTTTTAATTTTTAGTCTATGAGTACCATGGTCTGCTTATGCAGACGTAGGCATTTAAATAAATATATTTACTTCTTACTTTCATTTTTTCATCCTTATTTATTCCGTTTATCTTAACTCTGATACGGATATATCGTTTTGTAGCATTTGATCCACAAGGTTACATTGATTGACAAAAAATGAAAATAGCATTACCCTTTTAATTAATCTGTATTTTGATTAGGTTCATTATTCTACCCTTTCTACATTTCATTTCGAAATACCACTGATAGTGAGACTGAACGTCAAGCCACCTGTTCTTTTTAATTACCAACCAACATGTACATCTGACTCGTATTTAACACCTTGTTTGGGCTTAACATTATTCATTGGAATCTCCATTAACTCTTTCCCAGCTCCAATAACCCGATATACTTCATAACGTTATCAATTATTGCCATATTCGTTACCATCAGCCAGTATTTTGCCAAGCGATATCAAAATGATCCACGCCGGGAATCAGACATTTGTTTTTTTCGAGGTAGCCCATATTTCCAACACGCAGTTGCAAAACCTCCTTCATCATACATTCAAACTATTCCAGAATAATAAATATTCCTTGGCACCATGTGCCAATCAAATTTCGTTTAGCAACCATTCATGATATGCCTGATGATTACATATGTATAAACATTTCCCTAGCAAGTAACAAATGTCGCGACGAGAACGGTTATATAAAACAAATTATGTAATTCGCCGAGTATATTTTCCTGTGCAGGAATTTAAATTAATGTGCGAGAGGACTTATGTATTAATAGTCTCCAAGTTTGCGCATTTGTACAAATTCTGCACGATTAATGCAATGGCATACCCTGGAAGCATCTCTGAGTAATTTCCATATCAGTTAATGACTTATGAGCGAATTGACATTGTTGCTATGCCTATATGTCTTGTTTGAGAAGAAGAGAATAAGATACATTCATTTCTGATTGGTGGTTGTTTTTGGGCCTGGAGTGGAACAAGACCTAAACACCTATGAGACTTAAATGTAAGATATCTTCACAGTGCGCTACACCGATATTACAGCTTTCAAATCGACCAAAGTGAACATGATAACATTCGACGTCGAAACTTCGCGTTAAAGTGCTTATTACGTATTGATTAAGGTACTTCATTATAAACGCGGAACATGTTTGGTATGTATAGTATATGGTGAATATGGTGCTGAGTTATGATGACTAGCATGGAATGTTGGGTGTGCATGTGGCACATTACGAACTATGTCACTTTGTGTTAAATTACAGATGATGTGCGAGTTGCCTGTGACTGCAGATGCTGATTCAGATCAATTCTAATTTCAAAGAATAATAATGCAAACTGATAGTAATTATTCATGACTATTGAAGACTAAAGTAACGTGCGCACGAATACATTTCAAGGTCAAGAGTTAATCCATGACATCTGAGTAGGACCCACCCAAGACAGTGAAATCGTTATATCTTCAAAACATTAGTCGACCCTTGGAGAAAGTATGTTAGGTAATATAATAAGAAGAAGTGCAGATTAAAAACAATGTACAGTACGGGAAGCACCTGTCAGTATAATAAATGGAGAAAATTCAAAGAAGGAATGATCATTGTTTATTATAGGATATTGACTGTTTTTTTTATACTAATCGCTCGCACTCTAATTACTACTTCTGTAATCATGATTTATCCTACAGAGCTATTTATTATTTGTATGACAAGCCGCTCCCGAATGTGCATCTATTGGCAAAGATATTATGATATTTTGAAATCATTTATCTTTGTCTGCTTTGTTCCTTTTGAAATGATTGTGGGTAAGTTGTTTTTGTATAATATGTAAACAATATGTTATACTGACGTAAACATGTAATACATTATATATATATAATACGTGCGTGTGCATTTCCTTGTCGTTTATACTATGTACACTTTAACACGCACCATAGTGCTGGATATGTATGAAAAGAGTTGATCATTCACTTCAAATGGAGTATATCAGTAACATCTTGAAATAAGCTCTCGTAGTGGAATAGTGGATGTAGTCTTATATGACTCGGTTGTCATCAACTGATTGACAGATGAACTAAACAGGATATTTTCCGACTAAATGCAACTATACTGTTCTCATTTTCGGTACCAGACAAATACAGTTGCCATTTATTTCTCAAAGATAGAATATTGTGATCATAAGTACTGTATATAATTCAAGACTACATGGATACATTTACATTTCAGCACTAACAAGCATTTATTCTTATGTATCAAATTTGATTTGTAGTAGTTTTGTTGTTTATATTATGTTAATTACGCTCTGAAATTTTGCAATGTTCACGACGACTTTATGAAATATGTTAACTTATCATGTAACAAAGAATTATGATACTGTGAATTCATATGAATTCAAAACAAATCTTTGCGTCATATATTCCAAACAACAAAATTGACAAGCATTTATGACTTTCATTTGAAGCAAATGTCCAGTGCTACAGAGCATAGAGACAATCTTTTGAAAAGGCTTACCATTGCAAATATGAGTAAATAATTAACTCCCAATATCGTAGAAGGCAACCAATTTTATTAGATATTATTTAACCAAGAGAGCCAACAACAAGAACAAAATGAACAAAGCAAAATTAACAAGATCCCCGATATCGTCCTTTATAATGAATATTTATGTAAGACGCGGTTTACCAGAAGTAAATGAACCAGTATTCAATACTGTGAAAGTACAAGCTGTGAGAGGTAGCTCATTTTATCAGCATTTTAGATTAACAGTGTATTTTGTCAAGTGCAACTGGTAATATGCAAGACTCACTCTATCTTTAGAGCCTAATTATTCGTCGTCATTTTAACTGTATAACTGTGCACAGCAATATGCATTTTTACATTAAAACTTCAGTTTTCTTTGATTCCCTCGGGGTAATGGAGGCCTTGTAATGTTTATAGAAAGAACACTGTCATATACAACACAATTTTTGTATTGAATAGCATTTATTACAATTCCAATTTGCTGTGAAAAAATGATAAGCTGGTTCAGTGTATTGATAAGTACAGAATGTAAAGCTCTTATCCACTCAAAACAGTTGTACGTATGGTTCATCGATCAAACAACTTTCCATCCCTTATTGCGAGGAATCTTAACATTCCTCAGTGAGACTATGATCAAATGTCTTGCTTAAGAAACTGTGGGAAATTGTATAGCTAAAATGCAGAGAAGTTGCTTGAAAATTTAACAAGGACGGACGATTGAGATTGAAAGCGTGTCGCAAAAACTACTTTTTTATATTTAAAGAAAACAATATAGTTAGTCTTATATATTTCCCCAATTACCACATTTGTTCAATATGAACTGATACAGTCGTTGTTTGAAGAGTGTCCGTCATTGTAATATAACATCGTATCCAGATTAATCTCATTACGTAATGATTTTTTTGAAGATTTCAGAGGTCAATAAACGTATTGTGGTACGGAGCTGACAGCTAAATACAATACTTTGAAAGAAAATACAATATTTATTTCACAATGACAATCCGTATGATTGCGTATATATATTGTGAATAAAATCAGCCACATCCTTAAATGTACGTATCAGCATTCAATATGTTGTGCTATATTTTATTATGACTTTGACGACCAGGTATATGCTAATGGGCATGTAAAAAAACTCAAGTATTATTTTATCAAGTACAGGGTAAGAGCTCTGATATCAGCATAGTTCGTCATATCATTGCTCCGAGTTGTAATAAGAGGAAATCTCAATGGTCTTTAGGCATAGCCATAGGTCATCATTTAATTTAATCTAGCAAACGACTCACAAATTTATTTGCAAATAAACAGCTATATCAAAAACTATCAAATGAACCTGTCACAATTGTGCAATACAATTTATATGCATTAGTTGTAACTTTCTCCTGAAATCTGTATTGATCTTATTTTTATTATATTCATTAATATATTATTAGTAGTAGTAACAGTGGAAGTATTTGTATTATTATTAAAACTAGAACTGCGAGAAAAATATATGTAATCTCAAATCAGATGGCTCTGACCATTTAAAATAATATATTTCAAGGTCAAGCGATATTCCATGACATCTGAATAGGAACAGACCAAGATTATTGAATCGTTAGATCTTCAAAACATCAGTCGACTCTTGGAGAAAGTATGTTAGGTAACATAATAATACGAAATTCGTATTAAAAACAATGTACAGTACGGGAAGCACCTGTCAGTAAAACAATGGAGATTATCCAAAAGAAAGAATGATCATTGTTTCTAGAGATATCTAACAAAATAGATGGTATAAAATTAACGAACTACCCTTCACAAGCTGAATGAAGATGGCATTGTGCCTGGTTAAAACGTATGATGTGTACTAAGTCCAGAGTGAGGCAACACGAAATTGCTGCGGTGTATGGCGTTTGTGTGCCAATATATGACTGGCATCCATGACTATTGAGGTTTTATAATGAAACCTCATTGATTAATACGAATCAAAGAACAATATTTGCTTCAATAAGTTAAAATCAATCATACACAGAGAGTTTAGAATATTGTTGAAGATCTTAGCAATTTCTTGGCAGAAACGTTTTCGGGAAATAAGGAAAATAGTTAAAAATCGCAGAAGAATCAGCTAATAGTGGAAGTTTAATGTACATCCACTGTAAGAATTTAATTTGCCATATTATACATATATACATACGTACTTCATACATACATACATAGATAGATACATAAATGCTTACATACATACATGCATACATACATACATACATACATACATACATGGATGCATTTTATGCATGCATGCATGCATGCATGCATGCATACATACATACATACATACATACATACATACATACATACATACATACATACATACATATGTGTGCATGCAGAATGTAGGACGGACCATCATTTGTTGTATACCTTTGCGCACAGTAATACACTGGAGCATTATCGACGCATTAACAATACACTTATTTAAATTCGGTTTGAAATAGACCATTACTAAGAACAAGGCAAGATACTGCAAGGTCTCTTTGCTATGAAAATTCATCTAGCATACATATCATTTCCTTTTGCACCAATGAAATTGTGAAGCCATTGAGATAAGATTTTTTGTTTGCTTTATGCACATATTAATTCTTGCATTCTTGCCAGCATCTATCAAGCAGCATATCTATCTATCTATATATCTATCTATCTATCTATCTATCTATCTATCTATCTATCTATCTATCTATCTATCTATCTATCTATCTGTCTATCTATCTATCTTTCTATCTATTTATCTATCTATCTATCTATCTTTCTATCTATCTATCTATTTGTCTATCTATCTATATATCTATATATATATCTATCTATCTGTCTTTCTATTTATCTATTTATATGTCTATCTATATATCGATCTATCTATATATATCTATTTATATATCTATCTAACTATATATATATCAATATATATATATATATATATATATATATATATATATATATATATATATATATATATATATATATATATATATATTAATCGATCTATATCTGTCTATCTATAGTCTATCTCTATATCGATCTAACCATATATCTATCTATCTATCTATATATCTATATACATCTACTTCTCTTTCTGTATATATATATATATATATATATATATATATATATATACATACATACATATATGCTTGCTTGTATGTGTGTGTCTGTCTGTCAATCTCTATCTAACTAGATGGGTACAAATATATGCATGCCTTACATCTGAACAGTTTTTATCACACTAAAAAGCTACAAATATAGTTTGTTCCGAAGGATGTGGATGATATATATAAAACGATACACCTGTGAAATGTATTGATTCGATTCACTATACACAACCTGATATACGATACATATCGATACACATAAGAACTTGATAGTTTTCCATTATTTGGGACGTAGGTGGTGCCCCTTAATGTATTTTGTCATTTTTGGTTGTATTTCAGGTATGCAGATTACAGACCGACATAAATTTATCAAATATGAATATGGTATTCTCCTTGATGACAGGATAGAACAAAGTATATCTTGGTTGTAATGTGTTCTATTTAACGTGTTATGGATTTTAATGGTTGTTCCATTTAACTCACTTTAGCCACAAGGCCCTTTCATTTGCAAGCATGAATGCATTGAAAACGCATTACTACCAATTTCATGTCTTACTTAAACTTTAAATTCAAAACGATTTATCTTTAGAACAGAAGAAATAGTACAATTTCATCGTGCAAAGAAAATCTCATCACGAACAAATCTGGGCATGAAACTGTGGATGAATACCAGCAAAATCTATCACACTGTATTTCCTGCCAATACAAAAGACAGATGTTATAACGGTTGCATGCATTCAACAGTGAAGAAGGAAAACTATCGACATTACCCAGTCCTATAATATAGCTTTTATTTAACTTACAGAAGAAGATAACCTTATACGGTTTGAAATATGCCCTAGTGCTGGTTATGTGCTAATTGTATTAATTTAATCATTACCTTCATTCACTGTTTAAATATCTCTAAATAACAATATAAATTCCAAATGTGTTACCCATGTACAATTTAAGTAGAGATCCTGACATAATTTAGTCTTAATGTATAAAATAAAAAGTCAAATAAAAACGGGGAGTGCAAGAAAAGGAGGTAGAGGACGAAACGCCCATAGTTCAAAACTTCCCTATCAGTTCAATCAATACAATATTTACAAAACACATTAATTTATGTCACTCCTTTTTTGCTACATTTTCATAGAGCTGTTTTGAAAGCGACATCTTTAACTGATGACACCTCCAGCTGTTTAATCATTAATATGTTAGTTATTTTTTAGCATGCTTAGTTTCTTATCTGTGTATACATATATTCTGAAGTGGCATATAAATAGATAGCTTTGACAGCTTGAATCTGCTGGGAAACTGGTCTTAATGACTTCTATGTACAAATGTTCTGGAGCTCACATATTTGTCATTTGGATACATATGCTCCAAAACGGATTTTTCATTGGCATAAACTTTGTGGAATCAATGGTATACTGATAAGTATGGCAGTGTTCTTATCTATTCAGTAAAGCTGTATTAGGATTTTTAATCTATCAATGCCATAGTCTGCTAATACAGACACAGGCATTGAAATAAATATTTTTACTTCCTAATTTCATTTTTTCATCCTTATTAATTCCGTTTATCTTAACGCTGATAATGATATATCGTTCTGTATCATATGATCTAAAGGGATAAACTGATGGATAAAAAGATGACAATTTAAAACTTTAAAATTTTCTGTATTTTAATTAGGCTCAGTATTCCGCCTTTCTGCATTTAATTTCGAAATACCCTGAAAGGGAGACCAGCCGTAATACAATCTGGTTAAGCCGACCCAACATGAATATCTGACTCGTATTTAACACCATGTTCGTGCTCAAAGTCATTCACTAGTATCTCCAATAATAATTTCCCAGCTACAATAATTCTAGACACTTCATAACTTTAAAAGTTGTCATCTTCATTACCATCAGCCAATATTTAGCGAGCGAAATCGAAATGACCTTTGCTGGAATTCAGATATTTGTTTTTTTTCGGGGCAGCCCGCATTTTCGACACGCATTTGTAAAACTTCATTCAATCTATGTTCAAACTCCGCCAAATAATACATATTCCTGGGAACCGTGAGCCATTCTCATCTAGCTTAACAGCCATTCATGACTTGCTAGATGGGCACAGATTTGTAAACATTTGCCTACTCCAAGACAGATGTCGCGACAAGAACCGTTTAAAACATTTTTTTACTTCGCGGAGCACATTTTCATGTGAGGGAATTTCAAGTAATTTGAGAGAAGTTTCGTGCATGACTGTTCTTCAAGTTACCCATTCGCACAAATTTTGCATGGTTCATGCAATGACACACCGTGGGAGCATCTCTGTTTAAGTACATTACATATCAATTAACGACTTATGAGCAAAGTATCATGGTTGCTTTGCCAATAAGTCTTGTTTCAGAAGGAGAGAATAAGTTACATTAATTTCTGATTGGTATTGTTTGACTTGGAGGGGAACAAGCTCAAAACACCATTGACAATTCAAAGTAGCATATTTTCACAGTGCGATGCACCGATAGCAATGTTTTCAAAGCGACCAAAGCGAACATGATAAATTCAACGTAGAAACTTCGCGTAAACGTTTTTTATGAAGTATTGAGTAAAGTACTTCATTATATAAGTGGACAATGTCTGGAATATATAATATATGCTGAATATGCTGCTGGGTTAAGATGACTAGCATTGCATGTGGTTTATGTGAGTGTGTGTTAAATTACGAAGCATGTCACTTCGTGTTAATTTATAAACGATGAGGGAGTATTCTCAAGAGTGTTTTTCAGTTTTGCTGTTAAAACTGAGTGACTTTGACTGCAAATGATGTTTCAGACGAATTCTAATTTTAAAGAATAATAATGCAAGGTGATAATGATCATTTAAGACGGATAAAGACTAAAGCGACATGCATACGGTAAACATCTTTACTATCGATTCTCCGTCTTTTTCTCGTTATGTGTATCGTTATAGCAACATTATCGATGAATCAATATATCAATGAATCGTTTCACCGCTAGCTGATGATAAGAGATTATTCCTTAGATGTATGCATTTATGTACAAAATATACGGACCATTTGTTTTAAATGTACAGTTGCTTAAGGAAATGTGTTGGTATTTGTCATGACCTAAATTAAAAGTGTACGGTCGTATTGTGTTATGCTTACCGTCACAAACTCCTATGCTCCTGTTCCAGTGGTCTGTGCCTATGCACTGACTTGAACCATATCCGGACAGCTTATAACCCGTGTTACAGTGAATCGTCAAAATCGAGTTGTAAGCACATTCACCAGCAACAAGTTCAGTACATGCGTATGTGGTCATAGTCAGGTTCAACTTAGATAAGTTGCATGTAATCGCTGAAAGATATATATATATATATATATATATATATATATATATATATATATATATATATATATATATATATATATGTTTCACAATTTCATCCTTTTGAACACTTTTTGATGATTATCAAGAATACATTTCATTTTTAATAGACTTCGTGTGAACAATGTGTATTCCTTAAAACAAAACTACTTCATTTAAATGCATTAAAATACCATAGGGAAAATACATTACAAATGGAAATGGAAATTATACTCGGGGATGGAAAACGTCAATAGCGTTACACTTAACGAAAAATGCATAAGTCCACATCATTAATAATAGCAGTTGACTACGATTTACTCCATTTTTTATAACAATAATATTAATGTACATACAATTCATATAATGTCTTTAAATTAACGCCTTCTATTAATTAATCATTATGGTAGCTTAGATTTGATATCACTCATTTGTTCACTAATACATATATGAAATTCTTAACATATATGGTGCCTTACCAAGTGGGATAATACATACAGTTTATTATAGAATGTCAACTGTTTATGTTTTATACCAATCTCTAGCACTCTAATTACTGCTTGTGTAATCATAACTTCTCCTACAAATATATTAGTCGTCTCTTGCGCGCCTCATCCCGATGTGCACCTCTTGGCCAAGTTATTATGCTATTTTGGCATCATTTCTCTTTGAGAGCATTTGTCCCTTCGAAATGATTATGGGTCAGTTGTTTATAATAATTAGTAACCAATAAGCTGTACTGATGTAGAACAGCAAGATCAAACTTTTTAAAAATCTAGTATGTTGGCTAATGAAAATGAGTACCTGTGACAACAGATGCTGTTTCGGATAAAACATAATTATTAAAAGTAAGGCAAACTAAAAATAAGAATTGATGACTGCGGAAGAATAAAATAATTTGCACACGGTATGTATATTTTTGTATAGATTATGTGTATTCTTACAGCAAACGTATCGATGAATCTGTATATATATATATATATATATATATATATATATATATATATATATATATATATAATCGTGTTACCACTACTTGATGAGAAGATATATACATTAATATACATATACATTTTATGGACCATTTTTCTAAAATACAGCGCATTATTTTGTTGTTGATCCTAACTAAATTTGTACGGTATTATTGTTATATCCGTACGGGCACACACTCCTATGGACCTGCTCCAGTGGTCTATACCAATGCACTGACTTGAATTATATCCGGACAACGTATAACTCGTGTTACACTGTATCGTCAAAATCGAGTTGTAAGCACATGTACCAGCAACAAGTTCAGTACATGCGTACGTAGCCATTGTCAGGTGCAATTTTGATATGTTGCATGTAATCGCTGCAAGATACAATGATTTATAAATAACAGGTATTAACACTATACATGCATATATATATATATATATATATATATATATATATATATATATATATATATATATATATATATATATATATATATATATATATATATATATATATATCACACACATATATATATATATTTATCTCTCTCTCTCTCTCTCTCTCTCTCTCTCTCTCTATATATATATATATATATATATATATATATATACATCAGAATTTGATCATTTTAAACACTTTTATATGACTGTCAAGAATACAAATTACTAATCATTTTTATAGACTTCATGTGAACAATATATATTCCATAAAAGAAAACGGCATCATTTAGATGAATTAAAATACTATAACGTATATAATATAGTAAACTATCCTATTACACATGAAAATGGAAAGTATAATCGAGGATGGAAAACGTCAAAACTGTTGCACTTAAAGAACAATACAGAATCCAGATTTTTGTACAGATTATCTGTATCCTTACCGCAAAATTATCGACGAATCTATATATCTATGAATCGTTTCACCACTAGCTGATGAGGAGATAGATACATTCATATATGTACATATTTTATAGACCATTTTTCAAAAATACAGCTGCTTAGGAAGTGTGCTTGATGTTTTGTTTGTTTTGATCCTGACAAAATTTGTACGGAATTATGGTTTTATGCTTACGGACACACACTCCTATGATCCTGCTCCAGTCGTCTGTGCCAATGCACTGACTTGAATTATATCCGGACAGTGTATAACCCGTGTTACATTGAATCGTCAAAGTCGAGTTGTAAGCACATGTACCAGAAACAAGTTCATTACATACGTACGTAGCCATTTTCAGGTTCAATTCAGATATGTTGCATGTAATCGCTGCAAGATACAATGATTTGCAAATAATACCTATTACAAAGATATATATATATATATATATATATATATATATATATATATATATATATATATATATATATATATATATATATATATATATATATATATATATATATATATATATATATATATATATATATATATATATATATATATATATATATATATATATATATATATATACCTTCAGAATATTTGATCTGTTTAAACACTTTAGATGATAACCAGGAAAACAAATCATTTGTATAGACTTCATGTGAACAAAATTGCATCATTTAAATGCATTAATATACCATAACGAACATAGTATAGTTAACTGTCCGATTACAAATGAAAATGGATATTATACTCGAGAATGGAAAACGTCAATAGTGTTGCACTTAAAGAACAATACAGAAGTCCACAGTTTTAATAATAGCATTAGCTTATGATTTGCTCCATTTTATATAACAATAATATTAATGTACTTAAAATTTCTTTAAAGTAATGCCTTCTATTCATTACTCATAATGTAACTTACATTTGATATCATTCATTTGTTAACTAATACATATATGAATGTCATAATATATATGTTGCTTTACCAAGTTATATAATACTTAAGAGTTTATTATAGAACGTCGACTGTTTATTTTTTATATCAATCCCTCTCACTCTAGTTACTGCTTCTGTAATCATAACGTCTCCTACAAAGACATGTGTCGTCTCTTGCACGCATATTCCAGATGTGCACCTCTTGCCCAAGGTATTATGCTATTTTGGAATCATTTCTCTTTGTCATCTTTTTTCCTTTCGAAATGATTGTGGGTCATTTGCTATTTATAATTAGTAAACAATATGCTGTACTGATGTAGAACAGAATGATCAACACAATTGTAATATATTATGTTTGCTAATGAAAATGAGCAGATGCTGATTCAGACGAATTCTAATTATTAAAAATAATAAGGCAAACTAAAATAATTATTGATGACTGCTGAAGAATACAATAATTTGCACAGGGTAAGTATATTTTTGTATAGATTATGTGTATCCTTACAGCTAAAGTATCGACGAATTTATATATCTATGAATCGTTTCACCTCTTGTTGATGAGGAGATTCATTCATATACGTACATATTTTACTGACCATTTTTCAAAAAATACAGCTGCTTAGGAAATATGTTCGATTTTTTGTTTGTTTTGATCCTAATTAAATTTATACGATATTATTGTTTTATGCTTACGGGCACACACTCCTATGCTCCTGCTCCAATGGTCTGTGCCAATGCACTGACTTGAATTATATCCGGACAGCGTATAACCCGTGTTACAGTGAATCGTCAAAATCGAGTTGTAAGCACACGTGCTATCAATAAGTTTACTACATGCGTATGTGGCCATGGTCAGGTTTAATTTAGACACGTTACATGTAATAGCTGAAAGATACAATTATTTGCAAATATCACAAGTTTATCATTTTTAACACATTCAGATTATGATCAAGAATAAAATTATATATTATAGACTTCATGTTAACAACGTGTCTTCCATAAAACAAAACCACGTTATTTAAACCCGTTGATTACCATACTCTCCTATTACAAATGAAAATGGAAACTAGATTCAAGACTGGACAACTTCAATAGATTTGCATTTAAAGAATAATACATAAGTCCACATTTTTCATTATATCATTAGCTTACGATTTACTCCAGTTTATATAACACTAACATTAAAGTGCTTATACTTTATATCGTTTCTATTCATTGAACATTATGTAACTTAGGTTTGATATCACTGATTTGTTGACTAATAGATATATGAAAGTCATAACCTATATGGTGCTTTACCAAGTTAGATACTTCTTAGAGTTTATTATATAATGTCGGCTGTTTATTTATTTTATACCAATACCTTCCACTCTAATTACTGCTTCTCTATTCATAAATTCTCCTAAAGAGATTTTTTGTCGTTTTTGCTCTCATCTTCTGGATGTGCATCTATTGGCAAAGGTATTATGCTTTATTTGGAATCATTCTTCTTTGTCTACTTTTGACTTCTCGAAATGACTGTGGGACAGTTACTCGTTATAATCTGTAAACAATATGCTGTACTGACGTAGAATAACAAGGTCTCCAAAATTCGAATAGGATATATATATATATATATATATATATATATATATATATATATATATATATATATATATATATATATATATATATATACCACGTGCACGTGCTTTTCTTTATCTTTGTTATTTTGTAGGCACATGCTCCACCAATACGTTCAGTACATGCGTATGTACTGTTAGTCGTTATGAATTGAGATATTGTATGTGTAATAGCTGAAAGATGTAATGATTTGCAAAGGACACTTATCACACACACACACACACACATATATATATATATATATATATATATATATATATATAGAGAGAGAGAGAGAGAGAGAGAGAGAGAGTTATGTATACACATCATGATCAGTGAGTGTCATGTGAGGATCATGTTCCTCTCAATCAAGTCTTCCTTTAAGTAAATCTGTGTTGCGTGTTGTGCCATTGAAGCAGATATAAGTCATTACCAGTCTGGTGTATTTTCATCAAAGACTGCATGATATGTTGAAGCCGTCTTTGAAGCTACGGCCCTTTTAACTAAAGTACAACAGAACATAACATTACATAGCTTATAATTTTTCCAGTTATAAATCATTACAAGTTTTTGTTTCAGTTCGTATGAAACAACTTAACTATATATTGATATTTTGGTTTTGTAAGGTTACTTGTTCATTTTGGTTCCATGTATCCTTTTGCATCGCTAACCTCCAATTTATATTAATAATAATTTGTCAGTGCGCTCGTTATAATTGTAAGATGTTACAAAATGTACATGCAAGTCACCATACAATTTATATTGTAAGTCTCGTAATAATTTCTTAAACAGTGTAATCGTCAGTTACTTTAAATAAATTGAGTGCGACAAATAAGTCTGAAATACAATGAAGATAGATACTTAGCTGAGAGTAGCGATCAGTTTACACATAATGAAGACGTAAAACTGCATCTGATATTAATCTGCATATTCCCTTAATTTGCCTAATGTCAATACTATATTTCTGCATCATCAATCTCTGCTTTAATAATGTCTGAGTATTGTTTGGCATCATGCTGATGAACGTAAGAGGGTTGTTATCACTAAACACAATAATTGGTGAAGGAGCTGACCCAATGTAGAATGCAAAATGATGTAATGTCAATATCAAAGCCAAACATTCCTACATTTTAAAATAATTTATCTTGCGCTTATTTAATGTTTTGAACAATAACATGCTAGATGATCCAAACCATTTTTGTCTTCTTCAATCAATACTGGTCCAACACCAACATCACTTGCATCAACAAACAGTTTACATGATTGACTGAAATATGGATTCGTAAGACCTGGTGCACTCTTAAGTATGGATTTAACTAACCAAAAGGAACCTGACATTTTCAGACCAAAGAAACGTTGTTTTCTTGCTCAATACATTTATCAGAGGTTAAGCAATTAAGGAAAACGTGGAACAGCATTTCCGATAGTATCCAAAATCGCATAAATTGCTTTTTTTCTTACAGGCGCAGGGAATTCAAAGGTTTAACCTGCCTATGTCCAACGATATGTCATATAACTGTTACACAAAGACGTCAAAACTCGCGTTTTCATAAATTAATTCTAAAATTTGCATCCGTGACTCCGTCAAAGAATTTAATAAATTGACTCTATTTGATCTTACTATGTGTCGTTGTAGATGATGACATCATGTATGTAAGCATCACATTTATCTAGACCAGATGTAATCATGTTCATTAAACGTTGAACCTTTCATCTCACACAAGATCACATTTTATTGATAAAGTTCATCTGGAGTCACGAATGCCGGAATTTCCTTTGCCGTTTCCATCACTGGAATTTGCCAAAATCCTTTCAGAAGGTCAAATATGGTAGCATGCTTTGCATTTTCAATTCTATCAATGCAGTCATCAATTCTTGTTATGGAACTGATTCTAATTTAGTCACACTGTTCAACTTTATACGATCAGTACACATGCAGAACTTATTATCCGGATTCACAATCATTCTCCAGCAAATACTGAATTTCTGTTTTCAAACATTCCCAATTGAGAAGGTTCGTCCTGTAGGGATATTGTTTCACAGGTGTGGAATGTACAATTTCAACGTAATGGTTGATTTTATTTGTTCTTCTCGGAGCATCTCAAAACAAGTGCTTATACTCAAGTAAAAACTGCTTTAGTTCATTCTTTCATTGTTGTTTTTTCAATTTTCTGACCCAGCTTATTCATAATTTCTGAATTTTGAAGATTTGTTTTTGCAGTATCAATACAGTCCAATTGCATTATTTCGCTTAAATCCTCAATAGGTCGAACAGGTACAACTAAATTAATTACATCATTAACCTGACTATCTTTCTCAACATACTCCTTTAACGTATTTATGTGGCAAAGTTGTTTTTGCTTTCGCCACCCAGGAAAAAAATGATGATATAATTTAAAGAATTTACCTTCTATTCAACTGTGTAAGGACCATAGTACTTGGCCTCAAGAGAAATTTTTGGTACGGGCAAGATAGTTAGAACCCTATCACCAGGTTGAACACTCCTATGCTTTGTATTTTTATCATATCTTAACTGCATTTTAACTGAGTCGAGTGCTGATTAATTCGTGCAGCCTCACAATTCTTGGAGAAAATAAACTTTAAATTGAAAAAATAATCAAAGAGATTAATTTCGGAATTTTAATTAGAAAGAATGTTCATTATTTTAACAACTTCAATGTTCACAGAATGTCCAAACACTAGTTCAAATAAACTGAATCATAAAGATTCTTGAACTGATTCCCTAGCAACAATAATAGTAAATGAATCACTTCATCCCAATCTTTACCTGTATCAAGCCAATATGATCGAATCATATGTTTCAAAGTTTGATGTAAATCTTTCTAAAGCTCATTGGCTCTCATGGTGATAGGGAGAAGATTATAATTTTTGGATGCCTAGTTCGTTCATACCTTGCTAGAAAATTCCATACATAAAATGTGACCCTCAGTTAGATTGGACAGATTTTTGGGAAGGCCAAATTGAGTAAAATTCTGTATCAAACATTTACTATTGTTTTATATTTAATATTTCTCAAAGGGATAGCCTCTGGGAATCCTGCTGACCCACACATTGTCATTTAACAAGTAATGCTTACCTGACTTAGTCTTAGGTAAGTGACCGACACAGTATATCATTATTCTGATAAATGGTTCGTCAAATGAAGGAATAGGTTGCAGATGGGACTTAGGTATGTTCTGATTGGGTTTCATACCTTTTGACAACTGTGACAAGAACTTCAGAATTTACAAACATCACGTCTAATTTTTGGCCAATTGAAGTGATTCGAGATCTTGTGATAAAATCTTATTAATCCCTAGATGACCAGCCGAAGGTTTTTCAAGGACTAGACCAAGAATTTGCTCTCTGTACTATTTTTGAACTATATTTTGATCGTTCACTGACCACTCGTCACCAGCAGGTACCACAGGTGGTCTCAATTATGTAATACGAGTCCCATTGTTAACGAAATAACACACAGAAACTTATGTGGATTCAGTTTAACTAATGGTTCTTTGAAACAAACAGGAGCAATCAGGATTATTTTTCTCTTCGACGATAAGTGAATGTCGTTTGTCACCCTGATTAGAATAAAGAGAATGAGTAGTTAAAAGAGAATCACTGTGATCTATGCACGTTGATTGATCCAAAAGAAAAGTAAAGATGACCTCAAGACAATCCTCACCAATGCATGTGTCAGGAGAAGGAATACGTTCCTGACAACCACCATTCTCCAGGGCTTTCTTCGCCATAGTTCTAGTAACTGTACAAGTTGGGTATAAATCAGAGATATCTTGTTCAATATAATCGACTTTCGTATACAAACAAGTAGATGAACCACAGCCTTATCTCCAGCTAGAGTATTATTGTTAAAAAATGAACACCCCAATGGGTAAAGACGAAAGGGTCCTGAGACTAAGTCTTCATTGTCTGGAATAAATGAACACCCTCTATAAGTAAAGACGACACGGTTACATATATCACGCGTCTGATGAAACTAAGCCTGATGACCAATTTACACAGTGGAGATGAATATTAACAAAGCGACACTCCACCCCTTGAATGAGAACGCTATCAATAAAAGAGGACTTCTCATAAACAGGCAAAGTACCTGATGATAAAAGACTGATATGCTCCTGTGTCCCTTAAAGTGTTAACATGGTTATAATTAACGTAATCATCCATTTGTGATATAGAACCCTTTGACGTGAATGGTTCATAATTTGTCATAATAAGATGTGACGTGGGTTTATTCGACGCAACATATGTATTGGTTTCAATAAATGAACGTGACCTTGACGTCTTAGAAATAAGAGCATTTGTGATAGGTCTTTCTTGATTCTGTTGCTTATTGTTCAATTTGTAGCAGTCGGAAATAATGTCCTTTCGGCTTAAAATAGGAACACGTAGGAGGAGATAAGGATTTCTGATCAATCTTATCAGAAACCTAATTTCTACAAGTTGTGACAGATAGAGATTTAGAAGTGCTCATTTTAGGCTGAAATATATTTTACTAGACGACTTATGAATAGAAGACTTACTTACATAAGAAATGTCGTGATCTATGGAACACTGGGAGGCACTATGAGCATCATTGTCGACCAATTATAAATCCTAATGTCACTATGGAACCAGTTCTTGAATTGTTCAATTCATTTGAATTGTCTGAGAGTATCGTAATCTGTATTACCCTTTTTGAAGAGTATCACCTATAAAATTGTCGTGCTTGTTCTCATACAAATTCGACAAATGCCTGGTCAGTTGATTTTCGAAAATTCCTAAAGCTTGTCGTTAAGTCTCAAGTACCATATCATTACCCTTCGATATATATTCCTTAGTCACATCATAATCAGCACTCTGCTGTAGTGACAGTGACATTTAAATATGATGAGCTTTACCTGTAAGTACACATTGTAATAACAGAGACCAGATCTCTCTTGGCCAGTTCATAATTTCAGTTATTTTCTCAAAATGGACAAATATATTCATCTATGTCTTTTCCCTGAGAAGGCGACACTAACCTCATATTTTTAAAACATCAAAAATGGTGAGAAATTTCCTGTGCTTACCTTAATTCGTTAATTCAATTTTCAATTGCCTTTCTTCCTTCGCTTTTTTCTATGCAAGTATCAGTCTTACTTTACTTGTTGCATTTGCATATTCATGTGTCTCTCACTACTCTTTCTCTGATTCCATTTCCGCCCTCTGTCCTCTTTATATAATTGCATTTGCATTTGTTTCTCTGCTTTCTCTTTTCGAAGCTCATGCTTTATTAACTCTAATTCCCTCTTTTATTTCAATGTTAATTACTGTACCTTTTTCTTAGGCACTGATACAGACTTACTAACCAAATCCATAGCACCATTATCCAAAATATTCTTTTCCACCAAATATTGAACAAATACATTTGTTATTTCTTGCATCGTTAAAGAAGCATTTGCCTCAGAAAGATCTGGCAAGCTGAAGCAATTCATCTTTTTTGAAGGAGTCCAAATGTTCCTGGTTTAAATTGTAATTAAAAATCTCCATTTTAGATGACATTGCAGAAACCATGTTGAGTTCACTAGATAATTCAAAAGTATGAAATAATATCTGCGATTTTAAAATAACGAAACTAGGGGAATTTAAATTTAAAAAAACAATGTTTTCCGAAATATTTTAGCAAAATTCACATCCCAAGGACGAGCGTCGATTTGTTTGTTTCGATTCTGTACTTTTAAAATAAGTAACAGAGAAGAGTGAAAGACAACAAGCTCAGTAAATTTAACAAATAATTTATTTTGCTAGAATACAAACTGAAAAATTACTTTATTGCGAATTAAATCCCGAAATAGTTCAAGAATTACAGAACCAAGTCCTAGTAACTTGAAGTCCTGAATACAATGTAGTAAAAGTACAGAACAATTTGGAGAACAAAAGTCGATGTCGTGTTCGTGATTGCTTTTGAATTGTTGATGTGTCAAGACTTTCTTCGAATCATAGTGATATAATTCCAGATTTGAATTAAGTGTAAATTCCAGTGAATTTCTCTATATGTAACCTTTATCAGAACACTTTTTATTTCCAGAGAAATGAATCATTTAAATTCAATAATTTGAACCAAGAAGATTCCAGCTGGTCAAAAGATATAATAAAACTTAAAATGCTAGACGTTAAACCACGAATGGCTAAGTCATCAAAATTACAAGCTTATCCAATTCTCTACTTGACCTGAGATGACAATTAGCATTTTCTAAAACAAAACATAAGCTAATGGAAAATAACCTTCTGGAATGATCCTGATGTTTACAAAATTAAAACCATAACCTGTAAAATGCTTCTAGAAATATCCAAAACCCTGACTCAAATGAACTTTTTACTTCTTCTATTATGAAAGAGATCCCTGTAATAAGCCTATACACATAGGTAATAATTTAGTTTTGCATTAGTTGTTGACATAAAATGAAATACATTTTGTTGATATAAAAGGTCAATCAGGTAAATTTTTGACAATTTGCAATATCATATAAAACAGTTTTTTTTTAAAAAACTAACAAAAAGTTCAAATAAATAAACAAAACAATATTTCGTTATCTTTCATTAACAAGAACCTGGGAGATCATGTTTGATTCAGAGATCTAGTGTTGAAATGTTTTAGAGATCTATTATCAAAAATAAAGCCAAGCATCAGCTTCTTGTTTTATGAAAAAGAAAGGTTTCATGTAACATATTGGGTACCACCTATGGTACTCTCGGGTGGAGAGTTGTTATTCTAAGTCATGTAGACAATATATTCATTGTCTAAACACGAAACTATGCTTTCTGGTCATTAGTAAGTCGATAAGACTTATCACAAGATCGAAAATATTATATATTGACCGAAAGCTAAACGTAATCTTTTTTAATGATGTAAATATTTTCCGACTTGTCATAAAACAATGAAATCCAATCAGGATGCATAGGTGAATTTGCAACATATTCCTCCATTTTACAAACCATTCGGCAAGTTAAATTAGACCGTGTTGGTCGCTTACCCAAGATCGATGCAAAACGTAATTGATGAGGATTATTTACCATGGTTAAAGCTTTGATAACGTTTTCTTTAAAATATGCATGGCCTTCCCAAATCTATGCAGTACAATGTTGGGTCAAATTGCATTTATATACGATTCTATCAAGTTAGACATGAGTTAGGAATCCAGCAGTTTGGTCTTCTTCGTATTACACTTAGAGTTAATGGCTTTTGAACGATTTCATTACACGTCGAAGCATATGATTCTGTGATATTGCTTTGACACAGGAAATGAGTTGGATGAGGGTCTTCAGTTCCTGTTGGTTGCTGTTAGGTAATCAGTTCAAGCATGATTAAGTGATAGTCTTTGTGAGTTTGTTTTAGAAATACTGCCGATAATATTTTAAAATCAAAACTTACTTTAATCGAAAATCAGAGATTACTCTTCTTGATTATGTCTTTAAATTTAAATACAATGTGTTAAATGTTCATGAAGAACCAAGAACAAATCCACATTCTACTCAGTAAAAATGAAATTAAGGTACGACACAAATACACTAGAAAAGACTTTTAGCCTGGTGATAGAATTCTGCATCTCTTGTCAATTCCTGAAAATCATACATAGGGTAAGAACTATGGACTGAAATGGATATCAAATTAAGTAAACGATTAAGATTAATACTAAAATAACAAATCAATAGTCCTAGGAGGCGACCAAACAGAAGCAACCTTGGCATGAAAATATGTTTATTGGATATGTTGAGAAAGTGAACTTGATAATCGTTCAGTCAGTATAGTCCCGACTATGAAATGTACACTTCACGACCATTACCAGAATGTCCACGTCGTAATAGCATGGTCATTTTGGCTATTTCACGTTTCCAACAATCTAGTTCTGTTTCGTTTAAAGGAGGAACTAATCTAATATGTCTGGTAAACATAAAATTAATCTAAACCTGTTTCAAGTGTTTTGTTCTCCTTATGCGAGCTCGATGTATGTTAATTTATATTGCATATCATATTAACCCTCTCTATCCTTCTGCATCTGTGTGTAATTCCCTTGTGTTTGCGTTTATTTTCCGTTATTTTGTATTTGTTGTTTGAACTGTGTTGCTTTTAATGAAATTTCTCTACCAATCAATGACAAACAGAAGCAGAAAAAAGACATGCAGATCAAATCCAAAGTATAGGCATCCACATGTTTCTTTCCAACAAAATATCCTTTATTCCTTGTCAAATAAGATTTCGCTTAAGAGAGATCATAATAAAGGCCAAGCTCAAGCAAATTATTTTACTAGACTATAGCGATCAAAGAGTATCGACTTAATCAAAGTTAATTACACTAGATGCCACTATGAATACCTGCTGGTTTCATTAAGGAATGCTGAAATGTGTGCAATTAAAATATTTGTCAGGGACATTGAAATTACGTAAGAAAGTCAATTTATACTGCATTGACTGTTTTATTAACTTTGATCATTTTAACGAAGTTGTGATCCTAGACGTGCCCCCAGTTTCTATTACGACATATTCTGTATTTCAGATTAAATCCCAAATAATAAATAATGTCGTATCACAAGTCGAGAAGTATATAAGGTGCTGAATGACTTACACTATTCCACAATGCCCTGATGTTGCATTGGTGCAGTCATCAATGTCCTTGAACTTTACAGTAGTTCCAAAACAATGTGTTATTCCAAAGAATAATCTAAATAAGTTAATTATCTCAATTATATCTTAATACTAATGCAACTGAACAAATTACTACATGGAATAATCTAGCAACAGGAATGAATAATTTGTTTCTCAACCGAGAAACAAGACAGACATGGAATTGCTACATGTAATTTATTTCCCATTAACTTGTTTCTAGAATAATCTGAAAAATAAGGCAGTGGTAGCATTTTATTTACAACTCAAATTGAATTTCTTACTATGCATACAAGGTTTTGTAGTTATCGTTGGACAGTCTCCAGTAGGCAACATTTGTTTCAGCAACCGAACAGAAGTCAAGTGGGAAATGTATGACTAAACTTTACTCAATTGAGTATTTAAGTATAAAACACGTTTTAAACAGTTTGCTCATTATATTCATTACTTATTAATTCATCTATGTTATATCAGTTAATTTATACCATATCATTTTCTTTTACAGCTTTGAAAGAAAAATGTATTATCTTAAATTGCAGATCGGAACTACTTAAGTAAAAAATGTCCTAATATAGCATCCCATTGGTTGTAATCGATATTTTGTACTGATGCCGATCCGTTAAGTTTTTATGCATGAAAACAGTCTATGACTGAATATAATTGCATGATCCGTTTCCTCCAGTTTTAGGTTTGTATGTATCAGAACTAAACCTCTGCGTGGTAAGTAGAATATTATAGCACATTATGGCTTTTGCAAATTGAAGCAGAAACATAAGAATCTATTAAAACATGCGTTTAAATAAGGAGAAATTTCTTTTAACCATTAAAATAGTACACATATGCTACTCAAACGTACATTTCTTTTACGTGCTCGATAAGCTAAAACTATATCTACTATAAAGAATATCACTTTTCTAATCGATTCAGTAACTCAGCAACTTTTACATGGGAAACCAATGTACAATAAATTGTTTTCACCATCGCAGCTACATTTCTAGAAATGGTAAATTTTACATGATGATAAGGTCTATTGAGTGAAAGCAAACTTATGCACGCTTGCACCTTATAATGGATACTTCATCACTTTTTCTTAACCATATGCAATGTTCATGACTATTTTGTTGATATAAGTTTGTTTTTCAAAGAAATCGTTATGTTTATTCATTGAGAAGAGAGGGAATTATGTTACTTGAAGAGCTGTTGAGACATGCATTTCTGAATAAAGAAAGTTCCAATTTTAGCCGTATAGTCGTTATCCCAACGACAGACAATTTACATTCGTTATGAACGATACACAATAATCGAAACAATGATGAATTCATGGATATACTTCCAAAAACGAGCAAAAAAGACATGTCAAAATGTCCTAGAATGTTCTTTGCAGGTCTCTTCAATAAAGCATATTTGCGATGTTGATGATACCGGGTTATACTTAATGTGACATATGCGACATCACGAATGCGCGATTGTGTGTGTGAGATGGATTTGTAACGTAGCTTTAACCTTTTTTCACTCATATCGCTACGATATCTATATTGTGGCAATTTATAGTGATGCGACGACCTCCCTCATCCCAGTCGGACGCTCTAACTACTATGCCGCATGAGCGGTCCACCATGATTGCAAAGATGACTCACTCATACTAATAAGACATCAACGGAAAATGCGCATCACGTGTTGTCAGTGTCTTAATGTCGCAGTCAAATTATATGGAACCGACATACAACAAATCACTGCATCAAAAACATAAATCGAAACCATAACTGAATGCAATAAAACCAAACACAAAACAAGAAAGAGAGCAGAAGTAATCAGCTGAACTAAGTCCGTTTATACTATCTAGTCTCTGCCTTTTCTTTAAATCTTCGTGACACATACTTTGATCAGTATCAGTTTAGCTAGTACATTCATGACTGTCATAATCTAAGCATGATCAACTGCACGATATGGGTGGATTTATATTTATATAGCAGTTGGTTTAAATAATTTACTGTTGAATAACGTTTGTATTCTTTTGAGATTTAAATCAGTTTCAAGAGGAAGCAGAACGTTCAAACGAAGACCACAACATATAGAAGAACTTACTAGCAACAATCTGAACTTCACAAAGGCATATCCCACGATTGGTACCGTTCAGTTGTATCATAATTTCGTCGAACTCTTTGACAGGTGACACGGATATCACGATAAGTCCTGTTTTATAGGTCGGAGTGTTGATAATATCATAGGTTCCTTTGTTGCTTCGTCCCAACAATTTATATCCATTAAGCCAATCATCGTTGCCTGTTCAATGTATAAACATTGTCATGGTTATAAATGGTTGTTTACATTAACTTTTTCATTAGCCGTTCAAAAACTTTTCTTCAAACATTAAGCACAAAGACCCCTTGTACAATTGATAGTTCAAACGATCGTTTTGCTAGAGAAATTGCGTAAATAGTAATTAGAATCATAAAAGATCATAATATCTATATAAGGCAGGCCTCGGGTTGTTTATCAGCCCTAGTTGTATAAAGGTATATTTTTGTGACAGCAATTCAACAATGTGTCTGAGAAAGATAGGCAGAAAAAAAATCATACATACAAAAATAAGGAAGCTATGCTTAGTATGGTGGCCATACCAGGAATAGTTTGGAGGCGACATATACTTTTGAGTTTACATTTGGCATCTTTGCCAGTGTTTATTTGCTAATTGTGTCTCATTATCATATGTCTTTGCTAAATATGTAACTTAAACGTGTGCATGTGTATTGTATATGTGTATGTGAATTGTCAGAATTGAGCACAATCGGACCTCATAGCAGCTTCCTGCTTTCACATCAATTTATAAAAGTTCCCATTGATTGCTGACCACGCCTCTGGTACAAAAGTATCGTATCCTTTGGAGAACATCACTTTTAAAATTAGTTGATGTCCTTGATATCTGTGCTTCGATTTGAGTATGTGTATGTGCAGGCACGCGCACAGGCGTTTATGCCTATGTCACTGTGTACAAACTCTGCCTGTGTATGGACTGTATGTTTGTTGTAAATGCTAAACATTTTGCATGACTGTAGATTTATTGATTTCAGTGTTTAATAGATTCATTCAAACATGTTGTGCACGTATTTTCAAGGGTTTGTTGTACGTTTACACGCTTACATGAAGAAAAATGTTATCTAGTCAATTTGAAAATCAATGCCTTATAGCATTGTTTATATGAATGCAAAGGATTGGGAATATAAATTACCTTTTTAATAAAGATAAATGCAGTGTTGCCTATCTGGGTATTCATAACGAACTATCTTTAATTTCTAAGTCATGATGTGCATGAATAGGACACCAGTCTCTTCTAAGATGAACTCATTGGCCATTTCAGCTGTATATTGAAACTGTATTTGAAAGAGGCAATCAGCTTCATGGATATAGACAAAGTATTAAAAATAATATTTGAAAATTCATATGTTTGTCAATATTGTGAAAAAGGTCTAAATAATCCAAAACGCTGTGTCACAAATCAATTATTTAGAGTTCCATATGAATATCAATGTTGTTTTGAATGAACAACTAATGATATGAACATTACATCTATAATCAGAGAGAAATATTAGCTATGTATTACATTGCATACACAAATGTCACTAGTAAGGTACTCATTCAAATCAATTATTGACCAAGGTCACTTGCACAATATATATATACTTAGCATATAATCCTATAGAAAACCCTACTAACGTAACAAATTGAATATATATAACACCTCTCCTCATAAAGTAAAATAAAGATTTATATAATGTATTCCTTAATATAATAGTCAAAATGCATCTAGCTAAAATTATATCGGACCGCATCTTTTGAACCATGCCTAATATATGCAAATTAAAGCAACATAGTACTTCTATACACGGGAAAGTACACAAAAACTTATCTAAATGAATGACAAAAATATATAGGCGGTATAAATAATAAACCTTGGGGATTCAGATGTAGCCTTCAACTTGCCAATCACATTGAAAGTTGAAGTATAACCTTTTATACGAATCGACATCATTTGGTATTGATACAGTCAATCTTGTATTAAGAGTTCCTATATTTCCTTTGCCCTTTTCGTGAGTAAAAGGTATCAGAATTAGTTCTAAACGTCTGACTTTCCTCAGTGCAGTCATCGATGCCTGTCATTGGAAATTAAGCTGTCTTGGAAACACTGTTCAGTTTAGAAAGTATATGTAAATGCGGAAAGTAGTATGTGATTTGGATACTTGAATACATAGAGAAATATGTTTATTTCAGTACTTTCGATGAACCTACCTTCCAGTAAATACCGCATTTCAAGTATAAAAGATTTTTATGGGAAAGTACATTCTGTAAAGATTATGTTTCACAAGTGTTTAAATCTAGAATTTTAACGTCATTGTAGATTTCATTTATTCGTGATGGAATGTCTCGAAACAAGTACTCATGCTCACGCAATAGCAGTTTATTTCATTCCTTTCATATGGCTCCAGATCTGAAAGCCTCTGGTCCGGATTATTACACAGTTTTAATCACGAATATTGGTTATACTAAAGCTAGTACGCTTCGATTGCATGTGATCATTTAAATCCTCACAGTGTGGGCCTGGTATAACTAATGTGAATGATCTATTAATCAGAGATATCTCTATAAATATTCTTGTATAACATATCAAAATGCTTTTCTTTTTTTCGAACTTTATAAAGAACCCTAGTACTTTCCTGAAGAGGATTTTGAGGCATGGACAAGAGAGCCGGAACTCTATCAGAAAGACTGAAAATATTCATCCTTTGTATTTCTGTCATACATTAATTTCAGCTAGGAAGGAAAATAGTATTTAACATTAACAGCAGACAACAGCAAATGAACACCTTCGTCGCACTATTTTCCTGTATTAAAGCTATATAACCTAATCTTGTTTATTTAACTGTTGGATTAAATATTTCTAAAGCCCCCTTCAATTCCAGGGACATATGAATAGTAGAGATTAAATCTTCGACTCTTGGTCAAATTGAACTGATTAGCAAAGGTCAAATGTGAAGAGTTGTTCTCTAGTCCATCATTTCTCAAAAGTAATTGGCTATGGAAATCTTTTCGATTCACCCATTATTGTTTATCTGACTTGGCTTTAAACAAGATACATTCACAGTCTATCATGTTCATGCTAAATGGTTCTTAAAATGACGGAATAGCTTTTAAGTGAGCCTATGTATATCCTAATTGGGTTCTCTTACGATTTGACAAGTGTTACTATGTCTAAAGTATTTAGGGAAAATAATTATGTTTTTCGGCCTGTAGAAAAGATTCAAGATCTTACAGGAATTCTTGGCAACTACTAAATAATCAGACAAATAAGTCGCATGGGCTGGTAAAAAAATCCACTATGATTCAGGAAACACACTTCGTTAGTTCACTGATCTCTAGTAACGATCGGGTACCTCTTGTGGTCTCATTCTCTCAAAAGGAAACCATTTTTAACAAACTAATAAACTTGTACATGCTTGGATTCAATTTCACTAATATCCCTTTGAAACAAACATGATAACTCAAGCTAGTGTCTCTGTTCGACAATGAGTGACTGGCGCTTGATAACATGATTCAGTGAGATAGAATGAACAGTCAAAAGAGGATGACTATTATTTATATTTCTTTATTGGTCAATACCAAAAGCAAATGTGATCTCATCAAATGCCTCATGAACAAAATGTCTCATTTACTGATCACCATAATTATGAAAAGGAATATTATTGCTACAGCTTCATAGCTGCACCTGTAGGGAATAAATGAGGGATTTCATCTTCAATATAATCAATTTTCAGATCCAAAATGGCTTGCCAGATACAGGAAGATTAACTACAGCTTGGTCATTGCTTAGCAATAAATGTATACTTTCAGTGTGTAAAGACTTCTCTGTTCCGACTGTCAATGGTCCTGACACAATTTACACAGTACAGAATAACATTAAGAAAGACGAACTCTGCTCATGAATAAGAACACCTTCACCAGGACAAGGCTTCTCAGATAAAGGTACAGTTCCTGATAATAGAAAACTGATAAACTAGTGTCCATTGATATGTTAATTCGGATATATTCGCCGTGACCTTGACCTCTTATAAATAAGAACATTTGAAATAGCTGTATTTGTATGCCTCTTCTTTTTAAATACGTCCCACTTAGAAATAACATGACCTTTCCTCCTGCAATGGTTGAAATTGAAGAGAGCTAAGGGTTTCTGGTGAGTCTTTTGACATTTGATTCCGGCAGGTTGTGTCAGATTATGATTTGAAAGTGCTAGAATAAGGCTGATGTGCCTTTTATGCTATAAGACTGCTGAGGCGAACATTTAATAGCAGATGAAACTGTAAGAGTCAATTAATAGTCAACAGCTGTACAAAGAAAATATTCTAACGTTTACAGTGCTTTTTTTGGCGGTTGTAAATGGTCAAAAATTAGAATACAGTTAACTCATATTTCACGTTAATTTTCCATCCTTTTTGGTATAATTTCAAAGCATATATTTTTGTTTTCCACTCATCACTATCGCTCGGGCTTGCATATTACCTCTCTTATATCTTCCAGTTACGCCGACGGTCTTTATTGGCTCATAGGATACTAATCATTGTGGATGAATAGATACTAAAAGTCACATGTCACATGGTCAAAACATTATTCTGCTTTGCTTTCAACTATAGTACTGCTGTAGGCCCTAAAACTCGAATTGTGAAAGCTTTTGAACCTGGATTGTCATGCATGGAACACATACCCGGGGATAATGCTTATGAAAAACTTGAATGGTCCTTGCGTTTTCCATCTTCGGTAAGAATACTCTTTGTCGTTTTCCGCGTATACGTAGACGGTATTTATTTTCGCAATATATAGGCGCTCGATCTTGGCAATATCGTTACCTTCACAGGACGTTATTCGTTGCAAGGTCAAGTTCGTTCTGGTGATAACTGATCACCACTTTTGTCTTCGTTGTATAGAGCTAACGGAATAGACAATAATTCAAAGCATTTAATCATACAATTTTAAATACACGTATGTTTGACCGCATTACCTTGATTAACAAATCGCTTGATCTCATTGCTGCGTTGTATAATGTCTATAAAATCCGGCTGTCACTGTTAAAGTTGTTCTATGAGTTTATTTATAGGAGATGTTTCTATTCCATTTTTAGGTATATTTATCTCTACCGTTAGGACGAGGCTGAACGTTGGGTCAGCAGGATTTATGAACCCCATAGGAACATAATTATGTACAATAGATTAACGAACCATTGCGGCATCTGAATTAAGTTTATGATTTTCAGTTGCTGTGGCACGAGATTCTCACCCAAGTGCCTTATCTCTACCTAGTTGCTTTACAATGTCAGGGATTCACATTCTAATACGGCGAAATGCATGACTAGTGAAAACCTTTACCGCATGTTCTTTCGCGCATGTCAGAACGATAATGAGCATGCAAATACCATGAATGAAGCGATTATTCCATCAAAACGTAAAGTTTATCACGCCATTTATGTGAATGGGGATGTGATTCTACCAGCCAAAATGATTTGACAATCCCTAGGTTGGAGTTTTGATGCCATTTTTATGGCCACTGATGTCTGTCTTAGATCACATAAAACCTGCGGAAGAGGATTCGGATGGATGTTGAGACGGTTTAAATATAGCAATTTGCTAATCCGGGAGACCAACCTAGCGTTTCGAGCGATATTATGCAACATTTATGAATAACCATCCTTGAAGTTTAAACATCAAGTTCCTAATATACAACTTTTATTATGCAGTTGTAGGTGTAGACCATATATACGAAGCATGAATGGCATCGCGAGTCTGGTTTTATCATGTGAGCCATGTCAGCCTACCTTTCGGAGCTCCCACTTAGTGCCGCGCTTTGCAGTCTCTTTTGACTGAAAACAGCATCTCCCTGGGGTACTGATGCCAGACCAACCGCTCGCTCAGAATACGGTTGAATCTTCGAGCTACTTTCAGCGAACGGAAAATACCTTACCGGCACGTTGTGTTTAGTCAAACGTTTCAATACTGCGCCCATTAATTCACGACTGGGTATCGACCGGTAATACCTTGGTGCACTTCAGCTGCCCCCTCCTATGTATGTTGTCGTTGGGGCTTATCCTCATTTTAAAGGCTTGAGATATCAAGTATGATCAGATCATTTCTGTGATAGAATAAAGAGATTGGCCTAATGCACATAGTATTTTTTTGAAAAGTCAAATCTAAGTCATGGCTGTTTATGATGTGCCAAGGGTTAATCTGCCTTACATCAACCTTGTGTATCCATTCCATGGCAGCATGAAGGGAGACTTTATCTGCCAGCAGTTTCGATAACTGCCAGGCAATACCAGTAATATATCGCCGCAACATTTGTATGTATGTGTTATATGCCCTAACAAGCTAGCACATATCTTGTTTTTCACTGTTTTGAAAGTTCCAGCTTACAAGGACAAATTTACATCTTCTCACCGTCCACTAACGAGCAAGGGACCTCTGCAACGTACCTAACTGTAACGCAAGAGCCATAACATGAATCGTACTCAATAACTCCACTTTTATCTCTGTCGTAAAATCAGTAAATGCAGTGTAAGTACTTGAAATATTTTACAGGTGCCTGTAAGTCACATACTAAACCGTTTTTTGATTTCATGGAAAATAAATATCATAGTTTGGCTGCTCGGGCAAGGATACGTTAGAGTTCGCATGTTTAGTTCTCGCCTAAAACGTTTTGTTTTTCATCTCAGTTGTCTCGCAGTTTTCCTTTTTTAACCATTGCAGTCTGTATCGGGGTCTTTTAACCATAGTGACCCGTATCAGTTAATGCTAGATTATCTGTGGTTGGCAGTTAACAGTTCCGAATTTGGTTCCCGAAATTAATGTGTTGTCGTTCCGCGGAGGTATTTATACTGGTTACATGTCACACCCATAATCATTTGAGATATACATCTTTGTGAATTAATTTTTCAACCTGATGATGGGGTATAATGCTGACTGCAAAACGTGCTAGCACTTGACCTATCTAACATAGACGCAGCTGCTGATGATCGTCATAGAAAACTAGAGATAAATGTCTTTCAAATTACTTGCAAGATAAATGTGACCAATTCTGGGCTGAATGTGTCTCAAAACCGTTGTGTAAAGACCAAGCAGAGACCACCCAAACGTAACTGTAATCTTAGACCCATATATAGCTTCGCACATGACACAAGTTTTTCAGACCTTCTAATTACTCATCGATTTGAAACTCTGAAATGTTAGACTCTGACATATAATGCCATTATTCAACGCTCCCGGTGCAATTAACTTAGATATGAGGTCTCATTCCCGTTGCTGTGTCGTAGCCATTGACTGTTTTGCATATGGTCCCAAAGTTCTGCTGCTCTAAACAATTTTGTATCATCTCAAGACTACGGTCACAAATAGTTATGCGATACATAGTCTACAGAGGCCTGTGAAATTGTATAACTGGCAGAACATGCAAAACGTGTAATACAAAGCCAAGTTATTATGTTCGCAATATTGCTACGATAATCCAGAGAGAGAGAGAGAGAGAGAGAGAGAGAGAGATGTGGGGCAGGAGTACCATTTGGATATTTATATATTTAAGAACTATACATCGATGTTTAAAACATTATAATAGTTATAAGAAACAACAACAATCAAACATTAAATAAGCTACATTAGGTGTGTCTCGTAACCGACAAATTTAAAACATAGGCCTAGTGTATAATGGGTCTTGCAACTATGTTTCATTGATATTATGCACACCGTACATATATGCCAATGAAAGTGTAAAATTACCGTGACAATGAACCAGATTACTGTAGGTTACCTGGTACAGGTTCAGTTTTATTGTTTTCCTTAAATGCAATATGTTTTTCTCTCTCACTCCATATGTTTGTTTATTTTGTCTCTTACGCTCGAGAGGCAGAGGGAAATGGAAAAAATAATGTATTCCGATGAAAGTGTGTACCATTTTTATTTTATTTACAGAACACGGACTATGAATAATTTTTATCGTTATTGTCAAATGACATTTATGATTAATGAATGAGTATAAATTCATAATTGATCTAAAGGCCTGCAGTTGAAAGACTGTATATATATATATATATATATATATATATATATATATATATATATATATATATATATATATATTCGTGTTATCACGCTATTGGCGAAACACATCATATGTGGCAAGAAGATATATTTTACTTATGCATGTGGTCCTATACGTCTCCTCGTTAAATAGTTTTGACATGGACATTTTACTGACATTTTATCTCATCGAGAGGGATCAGCGAAAGAAAGTGGCAACCTATTGGCACCGGGTATGAAAAAGACGCACAATTTGGATCGATTGAATAGATTGTAATTATTGAACCCCTAGCTGGAATATATCTATTTCAACGCATCTCGGGGAATAGCTAGTTATGGATCTCTTCCAACTGTATGAAAAGTTTAAAGGAAATTTGTCGACCCGATTTCTTGGTATCCAGAGAATAATATATGATAGGTGTAACAAAGCCCATTAGCAGACTATCTCTTCAGTCCATATCACGTTTCTACGATTCATCACTAAAATGATCTTGGCATTTATTATTGTACGATATCTTCTAAACAGATATATATTTGACTCCCATAAACATTTTTGACGTCGTTTGTCTAGTGCAAGGGGAAAACTATGAGGGTCTTTACGGATACAAGCAATATTTAAAACCGTTGTAATCTATGAACATATTGCAACCAAACCTTGAGATGCTTGAACCCTTACTCTTACAATTTTGATTTCATCCCCTGTTTGACAGACAGTAACCATTCCCAACAGTAGGAAACCATAGAAGAAAATTAGTCGAGACGATATTGACGAATTTGCGGTTAGATGAAAGAGGTCGAGCACAACACATGCAACCAGAATATTTTAAATAACGTTCATAGTTGGGCCCGTACGTCTCCTCTTTAGAGAGTTCTGACAATTGACCTTGTTTGCTATTTTATCTCTGTGCGAAAGAGTCCACTACTAAGGAAGTCCTGACGAATATCGTCGATAGGGCACAACGATGGGTACCGGGTATGAAAACAATAAAATGTTCATAGACTGTATCAAACGTTTGCACTAATCGAACCTTTTCCAATAGGAGTTTGATTCCAACGCCTCTCGGATATTATGTAAATAAAGAAGAAGGAATGTTGATGAAAAGACGTCGAGCCTATTTCGAGACATTCTCGGCTAGATATGTTTAGTCGAGCACAACGTATGACGTAAGACTTTATATTACGTTTACATTTGAGCTAATACGTCCCCTCTTTATACACTTTTCACATATACCCATCTTGTAATGAATTTGAGGTATCAGCCATATGCATAAAGCTCTACATTATAAGGATATCATAGATGTAAGTGCTCACTTGGTTGATTTTTGGAAGTCGGTGTCATCAGCCCGACTTATTAGCTAATTACTAAAAGAAAACGTCACAGACTGCATTCTTGTTGAGATTCCAGCATGGCATGGTTTAATGTTATAGTTAGCTCAGGTCAGAGTCCCATAAGTGTCCCTGGGTCTGAGTAGTCCCTATTAAAACCTAACTGTGTGGAAAAATTATGTGAGTCTATGTGCAATATACGTGATGGGTGACTGGTAAATTGTACAATAGAGTAATTGAGAAGGGATGGTGCCTTTGTCATGGAGACGGCTAGTGTGGTTCCTATGGTGGTAGATATGGCGCAAGGTTGCAGGTGAAATGAGGCTAAAATGCATGATTTGGCTGGCCTGAGGTATAGCAGGTAAAACATTTTCCTGTATAGGGTACATGAGTAGGATATTTTCAAGGCGTCAAATACTACCGATACGTTTCGGAAATGGAATAAGTGTAGTTCTGAAGCCGTGGAGTAAACAACAAAATAAGGGGCGTCTTAGGGGGGTACCGGGTATGAAAAAAACAACACGCAAATGTTAATAAACTGTTTCAATAGCTTTACTAATGGGATCCTTACTTAGAGGATCTTGATGTTTGAGCTGTATATTTTCAAGGCGTGAAATACTACCGCTACATTACGGAAATGTAATAAGGGGAAACCATGCAGTTGTGAAGTTGTGGCGTAAACAGTTAAATTAACATTGCGCCTTAGGGGGTACCGGCTATGAAAAAGACGCAATAAACGGTATTAATAGTTTGTATTTATGGAACCCTTACTTAGAGGATTTTGATTTCACTACCTCTTATACGGTAAAAAAATTATAACCCCATTCTGATAGCAGAAACACTTTAAATAAAACTCGTATAGACGATTTAGAGAAATTCCAGACTAATTAAAGAGAGTCGAACATAACGCAAGCTTTAAGATTACATCGAACGTTTACATTTTGGCCATTAAGTCCACTCTTTATAAATTAACATTTCATTGCTGTATTATCTCTAGGATATAGAGTCCACCTACGAAGGAAGTTCTGACGAATTTCGTGGAGACGAAACAAGAACAAAATATGGGGCGCCTGGAGGGGAGGGGTACAGGCTGTGATAAATACCCAAAATGTGAATCTAATTGAACAGTAAGTTGAACTAATTGGAAACGTACCTAGAGGACTTTGATTTTATCGCCTCTTGGAAACTATTTAGTTTGTGAGCAGTTCCAACAGTAGTACAAAATTGAAGTAAATTAGTCGGCTAGATATAGGGGTTTGGGTAGAACACTTGCCGATAGAAGATTATTTCGTATGCATACAGTTGGGACATTACATTCCCTGTGTGAAGAATTTTGACATGGATCCTTATGTTATGTTTATGTATATGGGATTTAGTTGACGTACGAAGGAAGTCCTATTGAATTTCGGCTAGATGAATCAGCGAAATAAGGGTCATACTCCGGGTGCAGTTATAATAAACACGCAGAATGTGCATCAATTATGTCGATATATGTTTATTAGCTGAACCCCGATTTAGAGACTTTTTATTTCAACGCCACATCGGTAAGGTCTAGCTAGGTATGTGTTCCAATTCTAGGAAAAATATGAAATATATTTGTTGAGCCGATTTCAAGAAACTGTCGGCTAGATAAAGGTGTTGGACACAACTTATACGGTTAGAAAACTATTCTAGATTAGACCATTCCTTATCATTTTATCTCTACGGTTCAGCGTCGACCCACGACAACGAATCAGCGAATTAAGGGGCACATAATATTACCTAGTTTAAAAAATACGCTCAATTTACATCAAATGTATCAATATTTTGTGGTAATTTGACCTCTATTTACAGGATTTTGATTTCAACTCCTCTTGGATAACATCTATCTCGGGAACTGTTGGAACAGTAGGAAAATAACACAAATAATTCGTCGAACAGCTTTCGAGAAATTTTCACGTCTAGACAAGTGTGGCTTGGTACAGCACATGCTGTGAGAATATTATATTTAGAGTACACAGTCTGTTGAGGGCCCTTACTTACCCTCATTAAGCAGATTTATCATTGGCTATTCTTTGACATTTTATATATATGGATATGGAATAGAGTTTACCCACGAAGGATGTCCTAACGAATTTCTTCGAGATAAATCAGCGAAATAAGTGGCTCTATTTCGGAACCAGATATGAAAAACACCCATTTAGCATAGATTCTCTCAATACTTTGTACTAATTGTACCGTTACATAGAGGATTTTGATTTCGGCGTCTCTTGGACAGTGCCTAGTTGGGAGCCTGTTTTATCAGTAAACAAACGTTTGAGGAGAATTTTCGAGCCGATTTAGATAAATCCGGAGCTCAGTACACGGTCGTTATGGCGATGGCCACTAGGAGATTGCCTCTTTGGTCCTTAACTGGATCATATGGTTCTCACGTAAATGACGTCGTGATCGATCTTTCTTTTGAAAGATTGTACATATGAATATCTCTGACGCCTACGAGATGTATTGACAGCATTACTCGAGAATAATGGGTAAAATAGGAAGATCGCTTTAGATATTGCAGTATTGAAGTGTTTTAGCCCTTTAGCATATTCTGGTAAAACTCTGCAAAGGAGGTGTCGATAAATTTGGGGGTGAACATATGAATAGGTGAATACATGCAGTAAACGGTGTAATCGTATATACACATATGGACACTTGAATACCCCTATAAAGTGTTACACCTTGGTCCTTCTTGAGTTTTATGTCTGTGAAGAGGTTGAAACCAGGACACAAATCTTAATGAAGTGAGAGGAAACAGTGAAATTGGGGTGAGTGGGCAATTTCAGGGTATCGGATAAAACAACACTTTCAATTGTTATCGATTGTATCAATATTTTGTACCTACATATACTAAACTTGAGAAGTTTGAGTTCAGCGCTTCTTGGAGAATTTCTGTCTATTGATTCATTCAATCATTAGATATATACACTGAAACTTTGCGGAGCCGAGTTCTAGAGATTAGGAGCTCACTATATGTTATGTACAAAAAGAACATAAGGAGATCACATATTCAGTCCTTCTCTTGCGGTGGAGAACTAATGACGGTTTTCTAAGTTCACACCGCCAAAACATACTTGATATTCATCCATAACGCATACATGCATGTCTTGACCTACAAAAAATACGATTTCATTGCCGTACCTTCTAGCAACTTGAGAAACTCGCAGCCTGGAAGACTAGCTGGGTGAAAATCTGCGGTCCAGCTCTCGCGTCCCATAATGATGTGGGCCACCCTGGACAGGCGTATACGGGAGGTCCGCAAAACAGTTGCCCGGGCCGTCTTCGATTGCAAAGAAGTCTTTATACTTTCCGAGTCTCCTATTTGCTCGTCTCACATTAGTGGCTATTGCTGCAAGGGCGACGCATTTAGCTACATTCAATGCTGTCACTAGACGCCTTAGCTAGGCGGGCCATACAGTTCATCAAAGGCAGCGTTGGTGGCAATGACCTGTTAGACCAAAAAGCACTAGTTCCAACTTTAACCGGCGCCGGCTTGCCCTACCCGAAACAACTCTCTGGAGTCTGCATGCGTGACGAGCCGAAGCGTCTGCCATGACGAATTGTACAAAGGTCGGTATTGTCAACCTCAGCAACTTACTAAAATGCTTGACCCATTGGTTGGTTTTACTCGGTTGCGTTCCTCCACCTTATCGGCGATGTTGGTTACTATTCTATGTTCAAAAAATATCTGAGAGGTCGATTGCGATGCTAATTGGTCGAGACAACGACCTGGAGCTTGGCGTGCTCATTTTGAAGGCGTTGTTTCTGCGTAGCTGATAATTTAAACAGGTATGATCACAACGTCTGGGCCATGCCGATGGACGACATCAGATACTCGCATATATACAGATGACCCCCTCCTAAGTTGTCTCAGCGACAACGCCAGGGTATGAGAGTCTTCGATTGTGTTGAGGAGAGTGTCGCAGAGTCGCAGACTGCGTCGCAGATTTGCTGACTGGGTTACAGAGTTGTCGACTGGGTTGATGAATATGTCGCAGAGTCACATACATGTTCGCCAGACTTTTCGCAGTGTGGCCGACTGCGTTAAAAGACTGGTCGCAGAGTCGCCAACTGGGACACAGAGTCGTCGACTGTGTCGCTGACTTGGTTGCAGAGTTGCAGACTGTGTAGCTGACTGTGTCGTCGGCAAGATCTTGGTAGCTCGTCGTTACTCCATCAATATCGACACACAGGAGACGAACAGTTCGAAATGATGAGACAAGATATATCATCAGTTTGCCGCACGATTTCTGCGTTTCTCGAAAGAGCCTTGTAGCTCCAGTATCCTGGTGGATGAAAGGCCTTGTCCTTATGCTTTGAAATTCACCAACCTCTCACTTTCCTGTTCGGCGATCTACGACCAAATGTGCTTTCTCTGGTTGGTGGTTATACTGCTTCACTTGCAAGGTGACGTTTTTATACAATAACGATTCATAACACACAACCATCGCAGCAACAATTAGCATGTATATAACGCCTGCTAACATTTAAAATTAAACATAAACGTTAACTAAATTAAAATTAGCCTATATGAAACGAAAATTACTTCGTGGATCGCCTCTATGACTTCGATATAAAATGTAAAAGAAGGGCAAATGTCAAAACTCTTAAGAAGGTACGTAATTTCCCGATTGTACACGTAATATATAATATGCTTACGGCATGTTTTATACCCTACTTATGTATCTAGCCGAGAAAATCTCGAAAGTGGCTCTACTAATTTTTGGAAAACATTTCATCCTTTTGGAAACAATGCCGGTTTATATATCGCTGAAGAAGCGTTCTCTTAGAAGGGTTCAAATAGTAAGTATTGATCCAACCGATCCTCATTGTGCATGTGTTTTCATTAACAGAAACCGTAGGGGAACCATAATTCCGCTGTATTCTTGTCGCCAAAATTTGTCAGGACTTTTTTCGTGGTTCGTCTATCAAACAAGGGATACAATCTTAAGGAAGAGTCCATTTCAAAATTATTTGAAGAGGAAACATAATGTCCCAACTGTATACGTAATATATAAACTTCTTATGGCATACAGTGTATCCAAACCTGTTATACAGCCAAACGTTTATAGAAATCGGCTTGACTGATTTCCTTTAAGATTTTTCTACTGTTGGACACACGCAAATATAGATACCACCGACGAAGCATTTACAACAAAATCGTCTAAGTTGATGTGAAATTAAAAATGATTGATCCAGTCGATGCACATCATGCGACTTTTTGATACCCAGTATCTTTTTGATACCCATTATTTCCCTCATTTTCTAGACTAAAACGGCCATCAGGGGTCGATTCTATCTCATAGAGATCAAATGTCAACGAAGGATTCATTTCAAAACTCTTTCAAGAGAGTACGTAATGTCTCAAATGTATAGGTAAGGTATGCATTACGTCATACAGTGTACCCAAACCCCCTGATCTAGCCGATAATGTAGCGAAATCGGATCGATGAATTTTCTCTACAATTTTCGTACTATTGGAACCTTTGCAAATCTAAATACCGTTTCGGACAATTTTTCTTAAATTTTCCTACTGTTGGAATAGATGCCCGTTTGAATGCCGACCAAAAGACGTTGACATCAAAATCATCTAAGTTGGAATACTCATAGTACAAACTAGTGATAAAATATATTAACATTGTCCTGTATTTCATACACGGGACATATATAGTGCCACTTATTGCGATGTTTCCTTTCAACGAAATACATCAGGACTTCCGTCGTTAGTGGCTGCTATCCACGATAAATTAAAATATCAAAGAAGGGTCCATATCAAAACTCAGTGAAAAGATGACGTGATGGCCCACATGTAAACGTAATATATAACCTTACATTAGATGCTCTGCTTGACTTCCTTTATCTAGCCCCTAGTTTCTACATATTGGCTCTTCGAATTTTCTTCAAAGCTTCTTCTTAATTTTCATGCTGTTACTAAGGGTCCCTAGCTACATAGTGTCCAAGAGGCGTTTAAATCAAAACCCTCTAAGTGGAGGTTCGATCATAACACACTATTGGTACAGCCTTTGTCTTTCAAACCCGATACCCACCGGAACCTCTTATTCCGCTCTTTACCACTTAACGAAATCCGTCAAAATGTATTGTTGGATGCACTATATCCACTAGAGATAAAATATTAAAGAAGGGTCCATATCAAAACTCTAAAAAGGGGAGGTAATGGCAGAACTGTACAAAGGTATATGCTGTACTCGACCTCCTTTCTCTAGCAGCGAATTTCTCGAAATCGGCTAGGCAAATTTTCTTACAACCTTTCCTGCTGTTAGCACGGGGACCTATTTAGGTACTGTATGAGATGGGGTGAGATGAGAATAAGGGGTAATTAGTACAATCTAATGATACAATCTAATAACATTTGCATGTTTTTCCTACCAGGTACACATATGAAATCCCTTATGTCCCTGTTTCCTCGCGATGAAATTCGTGAAGACTTCTTTCGTGGGTGGACTCAGTCTCCCATAGACGAACTCAATAAATAAGAGACCCAAAATGTCAAAACATATACATAACATACAAAAGAATGTGGTGTACCCGTCCGCCTTTATGTGGTGGCAACTGTTTCAAAATCTACCCGACGTACTTATTACACAATTTTGTTTTTACTTTTAGCACGGGTGCCTAACCAGGTACTGTCCAACAGGCGTCAAAGTATTCTAATTAGACGTTCAATTAGTACAAGATCTTGATTCAGTCTATTAATTTTTGTGTGTTTTTTATGCCCTGGTATCCATCGGACTCCTCTTATATTGCTGTTTGCAATAAACAAAATTCGTCAGGACTTCCTTCGAGATTTATTTATTTCCCCTAGATATAAAATATCAATGAAGGTTCCATGTCAAAACTTTAAAAGGTATAATTTTCTTACGGTATGTGTCTTACGCGACCTACAAGTATGTAAGTTTCCCAGTTCCAAATACTTCAAGAGAATATTCAAAGTCTACCGAAGACTTCTTAAGCTCGTAAATACTCCAAATAAGGCTCCACTAAGGACACGACGACCACACAAAAGAATTCTTCAATTTCATACTAATATGGTTTGTTTGTGGTTTCCTTTTCAAGTGAGTCATTAGTAACCTTTTCGAACCAGAATACAAATACTTCACGCCACGCATAACAAGACACGACCCATATGCCTAACACAACTAATTAATCCTATATCAAATTATTAGGCATGTATTCCTATCAATATCCTAAACCATTCCTGCATATAGTGCATGATATGTCTTTATTCATCTTTATACAGCACTCGTATTTCTTCAATAGGGTAAGAATTACACCAATGCATGCCCATACGAGCTTTCATCTGCATTAACTAAGTGGTAACCAATTACATACTGAATTGGGAATAATGAATCAATACAATAAAACTTCAGTGTGAATAATGAATGAGTATTCAAATGTATGTGAATAAATTTGAATCGGGAATAAGTAACTGGTTATTGAATCGGGAATAATGAATAAGGAATAAGTAACGAACTTGATTTCAGTGCTTACAACTATGAATTAATTCAAGAACGACCAGTTTGGACTTGACAGGATGCGTGTTCCTTGCATATCTTAGCACAATCAGGTTTTATAGGCATGCAGATATAACGAAAATGATTAATTGAGAGGTATTACAAGTCCAAAACTTTCAAACATACAGATTGACACACACATATACATATTTATACACTATAAGACAATATACAGCAGAAAGTATTGTTTTAGGATCGGGCAAGAGGATGCCTGGTAGTATAAAGTGAACTTACGTATTGGGAAAGAATGTTATCATACAATCTACATAAGTTGTAATGCTTTCCATACTGAGTCTTAAAACTGGATGTGCGATTTACGATAAAAGTTGCCTTGCCTGCTCACACCAACATCTCTGCTAGATAATGCTCACATCCAACTAAAAAAGGATAGGCTATAGTTTCGTGATCCTCATGATAACCTAGAAATAAACTCTCAGCTAATACAAGTCAGTATTGTGTCCTATAACAGAAACGAACAAGGGATACATACTATGAACTAATATAAATAGGTACAAGTAAGCATCCAACAATGAAAAGTCGTTTGTGATTTGTCTGATATGAACGAGTAATTATGCAAGCGACTATGTTCCGTCTGTTTTGAGGGATGAGTGTTATGGGGTTGTAGCCGTGATCAGCTAATCCAGGCTTGAACATCAGCAAGCAGTGAGTTAAAGATGCTCCCACATGTATCTTATTTTCCCTAGTGTAAACGCAAGACGTGTTAGTAAACATAATGCATGTTACATACCTTTAAGTCTTTGGTATATTCTGATACCAGTAACTGCATATAGACCTTGTAAGTCAACTTTCCACCATTCGCTTTGACCACTATTCGTTTGACTGCAGCTGTTGTGATGAAAATCTGTATCGACGTTGCCATCCACTGCAAATGATGCATTATAAAGACCATCCTCTCCCGGATACGCTCCCATGTATGTAGATGATTGAGAAGCTGGCTTGCCCCTAGCCACATTCACTGGTAGATAAAAATATAAAATGCAATTTTTAAACTAAGGGAGAGCGATCGCTGACTACAAATTTTTCGAAGCAATTAGACAGCTGTAAGAATAAAGAAGTTGGAGAGCAATGTCATGCGCAATAAGATAGTTCTATGACAGTCCACGTAACCATCTCACAGTGAATCAAGTTGGATATAGAATAAATCAGAAAAACAATAAACGGTTATGCAATCTTGGTTATGTAATGTTCTCTCCGACCTGTAACAATAAACATGTCTTTATGACATATTCCGTTCGACTGAGATCATATAACCAAATAATAAAAACTGGTATAGTACTAAATTATACAAAGAAGAGATACAAATGTGTGAAATCATTTAAAAAATATATGCAGCATTTAATATATTACTAATGCATTTCATTTAGATAGCTAGAGCGTGTTGGTGCCTATGTGCTGATCTTCGTTTTGAAAACAATGTATCGGGTTTAGTATCTCCAACGATATTAAATCTTCCTAACACAGTAGTCATGATTGGGTTTGTGAGTTTCATCGGATATATCTGATGTTTCAAGAAACTTCGCAACATACATACATCTTTTTTATGTTACAATGGTATGCACGTTATTGGTTATACGAAGTTGCAGAAGATTTTAGTTGTCATCAATACTAAGCTTGTTGTACGACATTATATCGGTAATCATGTCGCTATAAACTATATCATTAATACTAATCGAAACTGTATTCCTTAAACTGCAAAAAACAAGAAAATATCCATAAACCAACCGCTTTAATGGAGCCTTTGACATAAAATGCCTTTTTGAAGCCCGATTGTGCAATACGAACCTTTTCCATCTATCATAATCCGTGATTAAACCATATTTGTTATTCCTAAAAGATCTCAGTCTGTGCCAATGTTTAACGTATTACGTACCTATGGTTTCAAAATAAGCATCACAAAATAGTTAGAATCAGCAAACATAATTGATTAATAAATTTTCTTAGAACTCACAAATCGATAAAGAACTTACGGAATTTTGAATCAATTCCCATGCAATCCATGAATTTCTTAAATAAGTCCTAATGAATAAAGTTTTAAAATAGTAGTAACATTTAAAAAAAACTCCAAACCTGAAGGTGTTGATATGCATTTAGTGGCATGAAGTATAATGATGTGCTAGCTTTCTTTTGATGAATCACTGGAATGACATCCAAAGTTTCTTTGCTTGAATTACCTACAATTCCAAGTTAGTGTCTCTTCCTTGCCAATAATATTACGGAGTACCTTTTAATTTCAGAGAATAATACACCATTTTACCGCAACCAAAATACACAAATGAATCAATTTGGCCCATGGAGTATTGCAGGAATGAGCATTTTTTGACGAAAACAAGATGATATAGTCCTCTAATTGACCTTGTTAACAATTGGCATTTTCTGAAAATATATCAATGTAATGGAAATTTCCATTCTAGAAACGTATCATGTCAGTATCAAGACTATAAACAATACAATACGCGTTATTAAACTATAATACAGACTCTCATGATCATCATGCACAAACGGTCCAGGTATGTGACAAATCAAATGTCATTGAATTTAATCAATATAATGATCCTAATATATATCCTGCGCTCATAGACATATAAGTAATCTTTATTACCAAACTTGATTGGTCTGGTACAACATAAACCTGACTATGAAGAATTTAAGTACAAGATACAAACATCTATAGCAACTATGGAATTACAAAACCATAACAAATAAGATAAATTCAATATATATAACAGCTTCCCTCATGATGAAAAATACATTTATGCAATTAAACATTTTTTAACTATTTTCAAAGATAAGCTTGTTTAAAATTATACCAAATGCAGTTGTATTGCGACACAAAATATACATGAAGTAATATAATGCTTCTATACACGTGAGAGTAAATCTGCTATTAAATTATTGTTTCCTTAACGTTCATATTGTCAAAAGTTAACTCCTGCAACATCGAAGTGCATCTTATTAATCTCTCATTTTTGTTGTTCGTTTCGTGAATTAATGCAAAGAAGTTTTAAGTACTAAATACAATACTCGGAAAAGAAGCTGAACTAATATACACCTCCAACTACTTAAAAGCCAATAGCAAAGCCAATCATTCCTTCTCGATTGCGGACCAATGTCCCTGGTGTTGGTTTATTATCTTAGAAATATAGCACATTGGATGATCTACACAATTTTTGTCTTCTTGATCCAATCTTGAAAAAGCCTCAACATCACTTGGATCAAAATACATGTTAAATGATGACTGCAATTTGGTACTGAATGAACTGACGTACTCGGATTTGGCTTTAAGATTATCAGAGCCTTTTGACATTTCTCAGCCTAATGAAACTTTGTTTTTGTACACAATGCATGTCTATGGACAGCCAACTATGAAGAAAACTGGAACAAAACTACAATACATTTCAGACAGTTCACACAACTTGCATCATTTGCTTACTGCTAATAGGCACATGGAGTTCTGATATAGCCTCTACCTTTTAATCTATAGTTTTAGCTTGACCCTGCCCTACAATGTGGGTTAATACATAATACAAGAACGACAGAAGTCTCTTTTACTGAAAATAATTGTCAAGTTTTCATCACTGAATCAATCAAAGAATTTCTGGACGGATTGCAGATGATTTTTCCAGGTGTCATAATGCATAATAGTGGCATCAATATAAGTTTCACAATTATCTATGCCAGATGTAATTTTGTTAATTAAACGTTGGAAAGTATAAGGCGAAACTTTCATCCCGAATGGCATCACTTTATGTTGATGAAGTCTATCTGGAGTTACAAATGCCGAACATAATTTGCCATTTTCGTAAATGGAATTTGCCAAATTCATTTCAAAATGTCAAATATGATGACATATTTAGCATTTCCAATTTGGCAATGCTGTCATCTATTTTTATCAATGTAAATTGATATATTTTGGTTACACTGTTTAGATTTCTATAGTATGCGGACATGCAGAACCTTTTATCTGTTTTTCTTTTGTACAAGAACACGTGGTGAACACCAGTCACGTTTACTTGGTTATATTAAATCGTTCTCCAACAAATACTAAATTTCTTTCTTCAAGACTTTGCTGAACGCGTCATCCTTCTATAGATGCTGTTCCACAGGTTCCATCGCCATGGTATATTGTATTCCTTCGTATTTGAACGACTTGAAACAAGTGCTCATATTAACTTAATATATGTTTTAGAACAATCGTTTCTTTTTGATGGAGATTTGACGGTATCTGGTCCAGATTATTAATAATTTCTGAATGTCGAAGATTGTCTACCCTATGATCACTATATTATATCATTTAAATCCTCACTGTGCGTGAAAATTACAACTAAATTGACAACATTACTAACATGGCTTTCCTTATCAACGTAGTCCTTGAACATAAGCATATGGTAAACATGTGTTTTCATTTTACCTCCCTGTAGTTTCCAGATATACTTTAAGCTACTTACTTATTTTTATGTCACTTAGCATGAAGAGGACTTTGATGTATTGTTATGTGAGCAATAGCTATATTACCAGCTTTAAAGCTCTCAATTGTTTTCTTGTCAAACATTAATCTCATTTTGACTAAGTTGAGTTCTTTGTGTTTCAAAAGCCTTTGACAACTTAACTGGAAACCAATTTCGTAATCTTCAGTTGCAAGAAGTTTCTTTTTTATTAATTTCAGAAGCCAACCGAAGGTAATTCCAAAACTAAGTTCAAGAAGACTAAATTCTAAAGATTCTTGAACTGATTTTTTAATACCAAACAATAGTAAATAAACACCCTCGCCCACTTGTGATATGACCGAATAATATTTGTTAAAGTGTGATGAAATGTTTTAAAACCGTTTGACTTTCAGGATGATAGGGCAGATCATTTCAATTGATTCGTGTCTAATTCATGCATAATCTGTTGGAAAATGTCGACATAACGGGTTTTGTTTACAATTTGATCAGATTTAGCAGATTTGGTAAGACCAAATCGAATATAAAACATTGAAATGCTTCTGCAAACAATTCGGTTTAATATTCACCAAAAGGAATTGCCCCTGAAAATCTTGTAGACGCACACATTATGGTTAATATGTATTGGTTACCTGAATTTGTCTTTCGCAAGGGACCGACACAATCTAACATTATTCTACTAAATGGTTCGTCAAATGCAGGAGTAGGTTTCTGAATAACCTTAAGTGTCTTGTGATTTTGTGTTCATACCATTTGAAAAGCGCGTAAAGATCTACAGTATTTGCAAGCACCATTTTTATATTCAGTCAAGAAAAACATTCAAAGTCTTGTGATAAGTCTTATAAGGAATTCCATGGGCTATACTAACAAATACCTGTCCAAACAACTTAGGAATTACACTTTGATAGCTAACTAAGCACTTGTCAACAAAGGGTATCTCAGTACATCTTCATTTTTTTATAAGAACCAAATTTTCGCTCAAATAATAAACAGGTACATATGTGGCTCCGCTTTCGCTAATATCACTCTAAAGCAAACAAGAGATCTAAATATAGTTTCTTTTCGAAAGTAAATACTTGTCGTCTGTCATAATGATCAGATCAAAGACTAGGGGTTATTACAAGTGAATTACTCTCGTGAATACATTTTGGTTGATCGACATGAGAAGAAAAGTTGACCTCATTGAATCCCTATCATTAGATGTGTCATATAAATGAATAAGTTCCTGGTCATCTTCATTCTCAAGAGCTTTCAATGTTATATATCTAGTAACTGAATAAGATATGTGTATAGCATGGACTTCAGTTTCTAAAGACTAGAATTTATGATCCAATCAAGGTTTGTCAGTTACAATAGATTAACCACACTTTTATTTCCAGCTAGGTTAGTACCTAGTAATATATGAATTAAGGGTTAATGAGTAACGATTTCACATTTCCAACCGTAATGAATTCTTAGACTATGTCTGATGACAAATATACACAATGAAAAGGATCATTCAAAAGCAGCATTCTGCTCCTTGAATACGAATACTTTCAGTAGGACAAGTCAGTCTTAGAACAAGGAAATGTACCTGATAAGAAAAGACGCTGACCAGTTCCTGTGTCATTTAACATTTTAATATAAATATGATTGGCAGAATCACCCATGAGGTTCGTAGAACATTTCGACATTACTGGTTTATAATTTCCCGTAATAAAATCAAACTGCTATGTTTTGACATAACGCATATATTGCTTTCAATACTTGATGGCGGTCTTCACCTCTTAGAAATAAGGACATTTGGAGTAGACCTATTTTGATTCTGATGGTATTTTTCAGTCTGTAGCAATAATAATAACGGGCCATTTTTTTTACAATAAGTGGACGTAGATAGAGATACAGTTTTCAGATCAGTCTTATCAGAACCATGCTTCCTAAAGGTTGTTAGTGGCAGACTTACTGACAAAAGAGATTTCGGTAGTCATGGAAAACTAGTCAGATATACGATGTTACTTGTTAAAATGTTTCGACAGCTTGTTAGTCACAGTTGGTTCTAACTTTGATATGGATGTAATTCATTAATTCTTCAGTTGTTTGAGATTATGGTAATCTTGACCACATTTCATGGCTGTATGTCACCTTTCAAATACTTGCTAATTTTCTCTTGCAAATTTGAGGTGAGTTTGTCTGATTAATTTTGTTTAGTTCGTTTCTTATTAAACCTTAAGCTGTTCTAACTATTTTCCATTCTTGTATTTAACTTTGAATTGCATAACTTGCACGTAAGACCCAGAAAGAGACTTCATATTCTTTCTTTTCAAACAAATATTGAACCAAAATAATTGTTATTGCTTGCGTCGTCAAAGAAACCTTCTGGGAGAAATGCATCCTTTCCCAAGGATTGAACCCGTGCCTAGGTAGAAATTAAAACATAGATCTGCATTGTATATAACATTTCAAAAGCTGTTTGGTTTCACTAAAGATTTATATCAAATTATACATGGGATATAAAAATCCAAAAACAAATGAATTTCAATTTCAAAATCCAGTTTGTGTGAACATTTTTATAGCATATATTTTTCCTTATACGGGACCCAAAATTCTACCACAGCTCAATGGTCTTTAAATTAGTACTAGAAAAGAATGGGAATCAACAAGGCATGCAACTGAAAAGAAGCAGTCTAACTATATTGGTTCATTTCGTGTTAAACATAAAATCGTATCAGTTTCTAGTCTTATCCTTAGAGGAATCGTCATTTTAGGAAATCTTTACTACTCTTATGTATAATTGTGTGCAGCACATTTTAATCGTACTAGCAATACACGCTTACATTAAACAGCGAAATTGGATGCAATTTTAGGATATTTTGCCATTGGTTATCACCTATTGGAATAAGGATAATAACACTTTTCTAAGTGGAAGATAACGCACAACGTTCAGAACTTACATTAACGGTAGTTACAAGAATATGTCCAATTTCGATCAACGTACGTTACAAATTCAAGCGCGAAACATCCGATCCCGGAGGCTTTAATTAGATACTGTGTTTAAACCTTTGCAGTTTCTGCATACGATATGGGACAATTTAAGAAATGTTTATGTAAATTAGTCAGTATATCAATGTGTGAATAATTAAGTACCATTTCCTGATTGACGACTTTTATGATAATTAATCTTTCTTCGTTCGAAATTTCCTGTTACCTATCTGTTAAAACTAAATGAATTTAACGAAAGAAGGCATCATTTTCCTTATATAATTTCTGTCTGCTAAATTATAAAAAAGTTGATCAGTTTCTCCCTTTCTTTTCTCCGTTCTGCTTTGTATCAAACCAACACTCCATCCATTATTTTATTTACGATATCATCAGACTCCTTCTCTTTGTCCTCTACTTTTGGCAAAGTTGGCAGTCTGTTGTGCTCAAATTAAATAGCTATCTAATAGTTTCCAATATTGGGAATTAGGAAACGTCTATTTCTTTTGTCTCTCTGTGACGGACACATTTATCCCAAATTCTCTGCGTGTGGTCTTGGACACCTTCAAGGTATTTGTAGTGCTGAGTTGATCCTATTTGTTTATAGTTATAACAATTGATCATATGTGTTAATAAACTGGTATATAAATGTTGATAGAATATATTATTTGAATATATAACTAGATAAAAATTATAAATTGCGATATCGTGATAAAATATAGACATATATGTATTTACACACACACACATATATAGTTTTATATATATATATATATATATATATATATATATATATATATATATACATATAGATATAGATAGAGATAGAGATAGATAGAGATAAATAGAGATGGAGATAGATAGAGATAGATATAGATAGTGATAGAGATAGATAGAGATAGAGATAGATAGAGATAGAGATAGACAGAGATAGAGATAGAGATAGAGATAGAGATATAGATAGAGATAGAGATATGGATAGAGATAGAGATATAGATATATATAGATATATTTATATAGATATATAGATATAGATATATAGATATAGATATATATATTGATATATATATATAGATATGTATATATATATATATATATATATATATATATATATATATATATATATATATATATATATATATATTATATAAACGTACTATGTTCAAAACTACCAAAATATTACATGTCACTAGATGTTGGCTTCACACGTTAATGTTTCTTTCTCAATTCTTTTAATGGCATTATGATCTGAGCTGCTTCTAAACTGTTCAATATGTATCATATCCTTTCCGTTTCATTTGTGGTTGCATTTAATCTTTCTGCAACCTTTGAAAAAGATATGCATTTAATTGCAACAATTTGTAGCGCTTCTTATGATGCAACAAATAGCCGGGGCAAATTCTGAGTCAAATTTCAGATACAAAATCTTTCAGAAATATGTTTTACTGTAAATCATACTCAATAATGTCAAACGAATAACGTAATCAATTTCCTGACTAGCAAGATCTCGGAAAAACGAATGAGTAACAACAAAACCCAACTTCGCCGAAACAATCCAATTCAACAAGAAATTCTCCTGCCACTACAACTCACTTCAGCAATCGGGCGTGTAGCTAAAGATACTATCAAATGAATACAACCCTTGGTGAACCAATATTGAATACACACGTAAGTAAATATACTATCTCCTAAAATGAAGAGATCACTGCACATAGTGCGGCGGAAATTAAAACTACAGTTTTCCCTTTCAAGATCGATATCGACATAGTATTTTCTTACTTCTATGTGTTAACACTTGCTTGTAGATACCATGTTATCCAGGATTTATCTTTTGTTTTTGTTCAGTACTTATGTTGCGAATGTATTTCAGCACTCGATGAACATATTCCCCTTGAATCTTCGGGAACCTGTTTAGTAATTGGTTATTAATAAATCTTTGTATCCATATATTTTGTTGTGAATATTACTTTTCTTTTTCTTGTGTGCTTGCGTTTTATCTTTGATTGTGATTTGTGAGTTATTATCGACCTGATTGTTATTATGACTGCGAGTGCTAAAAAGGATGTTTGAATTGGATTTCAAGGTATAACCTTGCTTAGGCGTCATAGAACTTTCGATGAATTTTCCAGAAATGTAAAATATGTATTTTGCCAAGTGGGTTTGTAAAAAAAGGGTAAGTTAAAGAAATTATGTATTCATGTTTAATATCAATCTTTGAGATTCCGTGATGAAAGCTCCAAGTTGTGTTCAGACATGAGTTATTCATTGGAAATACAAAATGTTCATTGAGTCTGGATTAAAGCTTTACCTTGTACTTACTGAGAACTCATTCATTGACATTCTAGATTGTATCGTTGTGCAATACTAAAACATTCAAGACAATTTGTTTATTAGGATATATAAGAATATTATTACATGGAAGAGCCGACGATTATTTGTAGATCAGCATGTTTAATGGATATTAGTGATTCGTATTTTCTGGAAAGCTGAAGCAATTTATTTTTTTCCAAGGCATCTAACTGCTGACGATGCAGACTTGACATCAGATACGGAAGATAGACTACAGCATATGGTATGACAACTATCCCACGCCTGTAACGAGTTTGGACTGAACATCGATTTGAATAAAACGTCATGACCCTGGACGCAGACTCCAGTCCCTCTGTCAGCATCGATGAGTACAACTTGGTAGTTGTTAAGAACTTCACATACCTCGGCTCCACCATCTCCAGTTCACTCTCCATTGATTCTGAGCGGAAGAATTGAAAAGGCAGCAGCAGTGATGGCAAGACTGAACCAGATGGTTTGGAACAACTTCAACACCACTGTGAGGACCAAACTACACGTCCACCATGCCTGCGTGCTTAGCACAGTCCTCTATAGCATCGATAGATGAACCACATATGCGATCAACGATAAAATACTCAACAGCTTCCACCTGAGATTCCTGCGGCGCATTCTGCACATCCAGTGACTGGGCAAAGTTTCTGGAAAGTGCCAACATGAACATCATGTTTTCAATTCTCCGGGAGCGGCTCCTTCGCTGTCTGGGCCACGTCAAGAAAATGGACACAGGCCGCATTCCCAAGGACCCGATATACGTGAAGCTAGCTTAATTCGCACGACCGACTGGTCGTCCACGTCTGAGTTACAAAGATGTATTCAAGAAGGACATAAAGATGGCCGACATCAATATCAATGACTGGGAGAGCTGTGTAACGACAGTTCCACCTGGCGCCTAGCTGACAGACAGAGCGTTCACAAAGCCGAGGAAGACAGGAACACATAGCATGCTGAAAAGGGAGCCATTACGAAGGCGAAACAACAACTTTTTCTGAAGCTACACTATCGTCTCCAGTAGACGAACGAATGCCAAGGAACGTTTTGTGATAGGATTTAACTTAAAGATCGCCACTTTAGATAACATTCTAAACAGGTTGTTGATTTCACTAAAGAGTTCTAAAGTGTGAAGCAATACATGGAACCTAGAACATTCCAAAAGAAAATGCATCAAAATTTCGAAGGCAACGTTTTCAGAAATATCTTAGCGATATTCTTATCCTTTTATGTGTGCGCGATTATCTGGCCGTGGTAGTATGCGTGCTGGAACGTGCAGGCAGGCGATAGTTGTCTTATCTCGCATTCAGAGGTCCTAGGTTCGATACCAAGCAGAAACCCAATATGGAGCGAATTATTGATATGCTTGTTTAGCGGTAAGGTTGGAATAGTCCTAGTACTATTAGTGGTAATTAATGTCCTTACATTCGTCAACCATAGGGATCTTAATATACATCCTCGTAATAAAATATATATATTTATAAGTATATAGTCTTTAGAGTAATTCTCCTTAGGCCAGTGCTTGGAGTAATGCTACATTACTCCCTTATATAGATATAACCTAACTTTGCCAGTGCCAAGGTATCTTAGGACATACGATATATATATATCTAAAGTTTCGAGAGTGTCTGCACGTTCTAGTACCGTATATGAACGGCAACCGAAACATCATTTTTTGGTGATGTGGAGGTGGCCGTGGTAGTATGCGTGCTGGAACGTGCAGGCAGGCGATACTTGTCTTATCTCGCATTCAGAGGTCCTAGGTTCGATACCAAGCAAAAACCCAATATGGAGCGAATTATTGATATGCTTGTTTAGCGGTAAGGTTGGAATAGTCCTAGTACTATTAGTGGTAATTAATGTCCTTACATTCGTCAACCATAGGGATCTTAATATACATCCTCGTAATAAAATATATATATTTATAAGTATATAGTCTTTAGAGTAATTCTCCTTAGGCCAGTGCTTGGAGTAATGCTACATTACTCCCTTATATAGATATAACCTAACTTTGCCAGTGCCAAGGTATCTTAGGACATACGATATATATATATCTAAAGTTTCGAGAGTGTCTGCACGTTCTAGTACCGTATATGAACGGCAACCGAAACATCATTTTTTGGTGATGTGGAGGTGGCCGTGGTAGTATGCGTGCTGGAACGTGCAGGCAGGCGATAGTTGTCTTATCTCGCATTCAGAGGTCCTAGGTTCGATACCAAGCAGAAACCCAATATGGAGCGAATTATTGATATGCTTGTTTAGCGGTAAGGTTGGAATAGTCCTAGTACTATTAGTGGTAATTAATGTCCTTACATTCGTCAACCATAGGGATCTTAATATACATCCTCGTAATAAAATATATATATTTATAAGTATATAGTCTTTAGAGTAATTCTCCTTAGGCCAGTGCTTGGAGTAATGCTACATTACTCCCTTATATAGATAAAACCAATTATAACAATATATATTGAACAAGGTCAAGTCCAAATACAATGATTCATTACACTGGCCTGTAATGAAACATAAAAAAAAAATTAAAACCAACTAGCAATCAAAGCAAATCAAATATGCATAACACTGAATATATATGCAATGATGTACAACAAAGCATAATAGCTGTAAGACGTCTAGGATACACGGCAGGTTATACATATGAATGTAACTTATAAGGTAAACGTTTTGATTAATTTATTACAGAAATACATTTATACCTAAAATTGTTATATTATTGTGAAGCCGATGCCTGCGTCTCATTGAAAATTAAGGTATGACAATAAGACAAAGTACTTTTTGGAGTGACAACACAACAGCACGAAACTAACAACAAAATTAGATCGAAAAAGACATTTGCCTATATATGCGTGTTTGCGGGTTAAGTTATCAGAGATTTTATATTTTAAAATTCATATCTTACCTACAAACACTTCAACTTCACATAAACATATGAAAACATCTTTCGTTCCTGAATGATCAACTCGTATTCCCTTGAATATTTTATTGGAGTTAGGTGTGAATGTAAACAGTTCTCTACTATCCAGAGTAGCGAGGACTTCGTAAGAATCATTTTCTAGCTTCCCTGATACCGTTGATCCTACATTATGGTCTGTGAAACCTGTAATATAAAATACGGTTTTCAGAATCGATAGCTGTATATAAAAACAGCTAAGTATAACAAATATAGTCCGATTTGCTCTTTTACCTATCTCTCATTGACCATCACATAAATGCGATAGAATAACCAATAATTCGTTTTGTTGACGGATATGTCAGTTTGGCACATAGTCAAAGATGCTTATTGTAATTATTGGTTTTCACTAAACTTGATCTAATATTGCTGTAGTCTACTTTTATGAAATAATAGTGGGACAGGCAAAACTTGGAATTGACAAAAAAAAACCGATATATATATATATATATATATATATATATATATATATATATATATATATATATATATTTGACCAAAAATGTTAGATTCATAGATAGATATATAGAAAGATAGATGCATAGATGCATACATACATACATACATACATACATACATTAATAAAGAGCACATAAGAAAGTTGCATGTCTGCCAGCTGTTCACAAATCTTGTTATATTCCAACAACGTACATCACACAAAATGTACATTAATGAGCCAAAATCTTTTATTTGTTGTCAGCGAATTCAACCAACTACAAGAAAGGTTTTATGATCGAAATTTGATTAACAACTTTGCCTGCATTCACTCACTTTTTTGGTTTATAATGTGTAATTGTATATAAATTAGTGGACATAAAGTATAATTATTTCACATTCAGCTATCTGGATGTTAATGAAATATGGAATATCCCTAAATAAAATTTTAAATTGGTCTAACTTCTAAGAATACATCAACTTTCCTTTTCGTAGTGGTCTATTAAGGTCTATGACAGTTAATGTACCAGAGTGAAAGTAGATGATACAGTTATAACCTATTCAAACAGTCTTTTCAGTATAGACTTATAATCGTTATACAACATAACAACAACGTACGTGGTAAAGTCTTAGAATATTTAGTATTTTAAAATGTATTATCGAAATTTTACGTCTTAATCAACTTTTATAAATATAAAAATAATCGTGCACCGATCCACACATATATGTACCTTATTTGGCTATATGGCATGAATAATACTAAAAGTAACTGCTCTGTTTCTCATAACATAGTATTGAATTGACTCTACTTTGGTTCAGACATTGATATCAAGCATCGGGCACTATGCGTTTGGCTATTTCCGTTAATTGTACATTCCTGGTGTAATATGCACATTTGTTTTGTTTGGCCTTTATTACGGACCTACATATTTTGCTAAAATTACAGATTTACTTATAAGTATAGCATACTGTATGGCATATGCTGAAACTTTAAAACTGCTAAAAGTTCTTAAAACGTTTACGTGGGCTGCAGGCAACAAAATATACCATTTCTTGGAAGTTCTGAAGCCTTTTTTAATTATTTAGGATGCACTATTGTTTCTATATACTCCGATCTAGAAATTATAATTTTATATATATTGTAAGTCATGTGTGTGAAAAATGTAAACAGTGATAAACAATAAATACTGTATAATAATAACCCAGATAAAAACAATCCGAAGATGAAAATGTATTATTCCACGAAACTCGAACAAAATTTTATTGTGGCTTAATGGTTCATTGGAACTCTTAGGAAAGAAAGTTTGAAATATCTCACAGAATATTGAAGCAGAACATTGATAGACAAGCTTAACAATAGCTTCAGTATGTCTTGGTACATATCGATAGGCAGGATACTTGTTAAAGATATTTGTCCCCAAATATCTATCAAGCAAGTGTTAGTCTATTATGGTAAAAGATAACAGATACCTGTGAAACTCATATATATAAAATGGTGTGAAAGTTAGATTCTCAAATAGCGCATCTGTTTTATTTTCATTGGGATATCTTCTTAATATTATGGAATAAATATCTACCGTGTTACAAGAGATTTGTATGTAAATACTGTTCATTGGTTGGAAGAATTGAATATAAATTATTGCGAAATTATTTTAAGAGAAAACATTTGACGAAACAACACAATGATCAGCCACATTACGTCTTAGTTACATGGAAAGACTTTGAGGATTTATTGTATGTATTTAGTCTTTTAATTACATCTTCCCTGTAATACTTGGAATATATCAAATAGTTTGTTTGAAATGTGAAATGAAAAAAGCAGATAATGAACACAAACACACTATTACAAATTGATTAATGGGAAATAATGCACAACCGTATTAACGCAGGATTTAAATATGTTTCTCCCTTGCTTGGGTCGGTATTCCAGGCATGAATATCGTCTGTATTCATTTATTACAACAGTACTATATCAATATAATGTTATCAGTTTAATATTGAAAATCTCAATAATGTGTGAAATAATGTGTGCAAAATAATAGCTGATATCAGGACAATGAAAAATAACAAGGCAGCAAATAAGGTAATTTGCATAAATATCACATTCCGATCCCTATTAATAAATTAACAGGTTTTGCGCATGCGCTCACTCTACCATGTGTCCTATATGATCCATTCTTTGCTCTTAGCAAAGTTCCATTAGCATAGTGTGTCTATAAACATAGTTTGAAAGCAAACTGACTCCTCAAAATCAAAATCTTACTTATAGGTGTATCCATATCACCCATAACTCTTACCTGTTAAGGGAAAATCTAGATATAAACGATGTGTGGGTGGTTCGGTTGTGACACAAGTGGCACAACCCATGTGGATCGCGTAAGTTTCGATAGTAATATGCTGACTGGTGACATTTCCAACACCATCCACATCTCTTGCATTGACAAATGAATAGTATGGCGTAACAAAACGCTATAAAAACATATATGAATATTTCCTGCATATCTCATACGATTCAATGTAAATGTTGTAGAGCGTTGATTATTCTGACGTGGGACACAAGAAACTATATTTGACAAATGGATATTGAAATACATCACTATAAAAGCTCTTAACATTTATTATCAACCCACACCGACAAAACGACACCAATCACGAGCAGATATATCTTGTTATGGATATTTAATTTAAGTGCTTGTTTGTAAGCTTTAATTTGTTTTATTCCATTACATGTTAATCTAATGTAACATTATATGCTGGACTTGACCATTTCCAAAACTGAGTTTATTTCTGCTTGACCTGGCTGACTTTTTAAATTCTCATTTTATGTCAACAATTAATATATAGCTAAATTATTCTGTATGTTAACGAGCTTAATATCAAAATTATTATTAACAGAAGAAGTAAATATATTTTGGGGGTCAGGGATTTGAATATTCCTAAGTGAATTTCACAGGATATGGTTTTGATGTTTGGAAACATCAGGATCATTCTGAAGGTCATTTCCCATTAGGCAATTTAAAAAAAAAATGCTAATTGTGACCTGATGTCAAGTAGAGAACTATATATCATTTTAATGGTGAGGACCTGATCATTCGTGATTTAACATCTAGAACTTTTAAATTGTATTATACGTTGTGACTAGGAGTTTTGGGCTGGATTTTTTTTTCTTCACATTCTTGAATTCAAGTGATTATTTTCTCTCGGAATACAAAAGTGATCTGAAGAAATTCATGGATACATTCATTCATTGGAATTTATAGCGAATTCAAACCTGGAATTATATTACTGTGATTCAACAAAAGACTGCTGACACATCAGCACTCCATAAGTTACCACATATACGTGATCCACTTAATTTTGGAGATTATTTCTGAACTTTTACTGATTCTTCTTCAGGACCTTAAATTACTAGACTTAAGTCTGTTATTCTTGGATTACTTGTGGATTTTATTCGCAATACCGTAGGTTGTTTTTTCTCATTTTCACTTTGTATTCTGGGAAAATAAATGCATTTTTCAAATTTTGCAAAGCTTATTGTCTTTCACTCTTCTCTGTTACTTATTTTTAGAGCAGAGACTCAAAATAATCTAAAACCTTTTAAGTGCTTATTTAGAAGAATGGAATTATATAATCATTTGTATCATTGTAGTATATAATTTATGTGCGGTTGAGATGTCATCGTACCCCATATCATATTATAATATTTTAGATATTTGCTAGGGTTATCCGTCTACAATTAGTATTATATTGATTATCGTATGAAACTTTCAACACAGAATAAGATAACCAGCTTCTTCAGTCAATAATTATGTCAGTTCAGGACTCTAACTCGAGTTCATTGCTAACATCTATATTATGTTCCCTTTCTTGCTCTATAAGTGTACGTTTGAGACACACATACACACCCACACACACACAAAGGCACACACACACACACAATGATTAATTCGCATTCATGATAACTATCGTCGATGTCGCATACGAGCTGTTTGGTCCAGGGTTTCTGGTACTGCTAACCATTGTTCTAGTTTACTGTTAATGTATTTGTATTGAAGTAGAAGTTAAGGTTAATATGTATTTAAATGATACGTTTGTAATAAATACGTGTTAAAGGTATATAATTAGTATGGTTCATTGTCTGTATATACATATTTATTATTCATGTTTATTCAATTTTATGTCGGAAGTTTGTTTTATTATTGGCTGCTGGTTCGACAGTGTAGCTAGATAAATGGGCAATGCGAATGGCAGCATAGACCCATATTTGGCAACATGGTGACATTGATTAATGATTAAGCAATGTAAAAAAAACCTTTGTCTGGACACAGGTAATTATGCAATAGAGTTTTATCAACATCGAATGGGTTTGACCCAGTGGTTCAAATGAGCATAACCAAAGCTGTCAAAGGTTGACTAACTGGCTAAGGTAGGAGCGACGGTTTCAAATCCATATTTACCAACAGACAGAATCACGTCAGTTGGTTAGGTAGTTCCAATCCATTCCTATGGCTGTTATCGCTGGTATCCAATATAAAACATTCAAAACGCTTTTAGTTTTACAATTAGCAAAAGCAAGTAAAATTTCGTCGTCAGGTTTACGTCATTAACGTCCTCGAAAGTGGTGATAATAGTACGTGTGAATCACTTTGAATTCGTTCCAAGGAGGTGGTGCGTAATAGCGCATAATGGCAGTATTGTTTCATGGATAACGTTTCCCTGAAATTCACTCAAAACTATTATGTGTCGATATTTGCTGTCAGAGTCACAATTAAGTGCAAAATATTCAATGCATATTGCAACTGACATAATTATCAGCCACTCTGTGCATCACTGGTTTGCTATTTAGCATATTGTATAATTTTTGTAGCTTGCTTCAAAGCATCAATATCAATGGCAAGTCACGATGGAGCAGGCATGACCAAGACCTATGGAGGGCTGGTTCCACCTGACAATCCTTTAGTATTGGCGCAGATCTCAACAGTAGCTGACACCGACATGAAGTACAAGCCACTGGCTAAAAGAGGGCATGCAGGAAATTAGGGTGTACCTGTACCAGTTCAAATTGGGATGGAGCAAATAAATACAAAGTAAAGGTATATGGAACACCAGAGTGTTTATGAGCATCGTACATCAACTTCATCTCAACTAGGGCCAACTGAGCTTATCATGCAGGATGGACAAATCTCGAACATAACTCCCTCGTCTGAGGCGCATTTTGTATTACGATTAGAGCGTGATATTTTGCATAAAGACATCAGCAATAACATTTTATTTATTGTACACAGCCATATCACTAGAATTACCAGTCATTAATCCATGTATTTTGTCCCATTAAAATAATTGGCTACTACAGTACTACAAAAATACACTACCCTATCCCCAAGTCGCCCCAAAAACCCGAAAGCAGTGATCAACACGACAAGCTATTACTAATTGTGTTAATCAATTTACCGCTACTTGCGATTCTTGGCTAACAATTTGTCGGCTGTGCTGAAGGTCTTGCCTTTGCTAGGAAGAAAGCTGCTAGTTTACAGTTGTGTGTCGGATTAAAAATTTCTTACCCCATCCGAGCCAGTTAAAATTTCACATCCTCAAAGAAGAAATATAAATTACTCTATATCCAGAATAAGGAGAGACAATTTGCACGAAACATCCCTGCACTCATAGTTTGAATTTACGGTGTGAGAACATATAATGATGATGGTATTGACTAAACTGATAGCACTGTCTTGGACCAAAATAAACTCAGCAATCATTGATGCACCTGTATGCAAATGTCCTTGAAATATCAACTCTGAAATCAGAAACAATGTGTCTAAATAACAGTTCCTGGGGAGTGTCTTCCCGCAATGGTAATAACTATTGGACATCCAGCCTTTAAAAAAGTTCAAAATGTTATGTGCGTAAATGATCTATTTGTTGAACTACCACACTATGTGGGAGAGTTATATTAGGTCAAAACTTCGGATATTCCTTCACAAACGAGACACGTTTAGTGACGTGTGATAGTAAATGCAGACAAATGAAGCAGACTAATTGATACCAGTTAAGTCCAATCGTTTTTCGTCATTCATTAGTCAAACACACGGTTATAGCAACTATTTTTACAAATGCACCTATAGTATATGCATTGTAAAACTTCGGGCAAATAACATGTTGGAGAAGAGTGTAGACACCTAGGAGGACATTTGCTAATATTGTCGTACGTACTCCATTGAAATATTTATTTCCTTAAGTTTGTTATACATGTGTGCATGTAGTTTGTATTGCCTCATGAGGATTAGAATCAGAATGAATATTAATGGATGAGAGCATATCAGGGCGTTCTTTATAAAACGATTTGCAGGTGAAACAATATTCATGTGTAATGTAAATTCCATCACATCCAGGATGAAACAAAATTCTTAAATTATATATAGAAACGTTTGACGATTGCTTCTACTGTACTTTGTACAAAGTCATGTATTCTACAGTTAAATTCTAGTGTGCCTGAGAGTTAATAATAAGGTACCTTAATATCACTGTAATTATGAAAACACTAACATTTAATTTGATTGGTTTACATCAGAAACAGTACTCCAACTGCGAGGACATGAGAGACAAGGTGAGGAATTTATACCAAAGATAATTTAGAGTAACATTTTAATGTTGTATGGCAATGAATGTCAGACACAAATAATTAGGTTGCTTTATTAATTAATCTATAGCGATTGGCCTAAGCGTATGTCGTCATCAGTCTAAGCATTATCTGTGTGGTACCGATTGAAGGATTCTATTAATATTTACTTAGTCTGAACAGTCATATCAGCTGCAATCTGGATTACGCCTCACTCGCGTGACATACATTTGCTTACAGTTGTCCAATATTACACTCACATCCACTATGCAGGTGGTACATATTAATTACTTTACTTGAATGCACAGTTCAAGCTTATTTACTTTACACATTATACCTATTATTTGCCAGACCTTATACCCTGATGAGAATCTGTGCTTTTTGGTGTGTATCATATTTAGTAAAAATCAAATTTACATGACCGTGTTTATATCTTCTGTAATTTAGCGATTCAGTTCGAATAATAGGTGTAGTGATGTTTACATTTCTTGAGATTTAATCAAATATATACGAAGTTGTCACAGTGTACAATAATTATTATAATGTCAATAACAATGAAAGGACATAATGATCTATTGTAATATTCCAAGTACTTCGAATAAAAAATAGTATTTGGCGCATTATGTATGAAAACTAAGACAAAAAACCGACACTAAAATAACAAATACAATTTTCAGTTGACGAAACGAAACGATTCCTTTACATTAGATATAGTACTCCAATTGCGAAGTCGTGAGAGACATGGTGATCAGTTTATATCAAAGATAATTTAGAGTAACATTTAATTTTTGTATGGCAATGAATGTCAGACACTTACATAATTCGGTTGCTTTATTAAATTATCTACAGCGATTGTCCTAAGCGTATGTCGTCATCAGTCTAAGCATGATATGTGTGCTATAGAGTGAAGGATTATACTAATATTAACTTAGTCTGAACAGCCCTAGCAGCAACAATCTGGAGTATGCCTCACTCGCGTGACATACATTTGCTAACAGTTGTCCAATATTACACTCAGATCTACTACGCTGGTGGTAAAGATTAATTACCTAACTTGAATTGCAGGTGGTAGCGATGAATTACCTTACTTGAAAGCACAGTTCAAGATCATGTACTTTACACGTTATACCTATTATTTTCCAGACCTTATACTTTGATGAGAATCTGTGTTTTTTGGTGTGTATCATATTTAATAAAAATCAATTTTACATGACCGTGTTTATATATTCTGTAATTGAGCGATTAAGTTCGAATAATAGGTGTAGTGATGTTTACATTTCCTGAGATTTAATCAAATATATACGAGTCTGTCACAGTGTACAATTCTTGTACATGTCAATAACAAAGAAAGGACATTACGATCAAGTGTACTATTCCAAGTAGTCCGAATACAAAACAGTATTGGGCGAATTATGTATTAAAACTAAGACAAACATAGCGACAGTAAAATAATAAATACAGTTTTCAGTTCACGATATGTTTTAATACTACTATATTGATTTGGAAACGTTTCCTGCAGCATACTGCCAATACGATAAAACGACACATAAATCACCGCATATATATTCTGGCGTCAATCATGTCTTCACTAAATGAAATAATATATCATAATTACTGAAAATGAACACACGCTAATTAATTTTACCTACCATCTGATCTCTGGTAAATGTTGATTCGAGTGATAGAGTAAATACCTTCAAGATCTACTTCCCACCATGCACTGCTGTGACCTGCATCTGTGTTGCTACAGCTATTGTTTTTAAAGTTCGTTTCCTTTTTGCCGTCCACAGCCAAAGATGCGGAGTAACTAAAATTTTCCGTATCACCCCAGATTGCCATACCTATCTATGACGACGATTGCCTTGCTGGTTTTCCTAACGCAACATTGACTGCAAAGGAACATAATGTTGATTTGGAACAATATATGCAAAGCCTTCTCTTCCAAGTAGTGTCTGAAAATCCAGCATATAATATTTGTTTAGCATATTGTGTTATTGTTATATCATACTTAAATTTCCATGTAACGGATTTAAACTGGTTATAAAACTGATAATAGTACAGATATGGAAGCTGGAAAGTTCTTCAAAAGAGTAAGCTATGCATAAAACATAATTTGTTATAATCAGTATTGTTCTTTTGAAGACCTGTCCCCTGCAAAATGCATTAATCTTCATGGTGTTCTTTTTTAATATCGATGTTTGTGAACAATATTAGTTATTTTCTCCTTTAAGGTTTCTTAAAACAATTAACAAAGTGTGTAAACTACATCTCTAATATATTAATTTACCAATGCAAAGTAGTCTTAATTGCTGTATAGGTTAAATGAGCATTGGAAATCTGTTAAAGCCGTCATTATTTATTTCTATGTGCGTACAGTTTATTTGAAATGATAATATGTCCGACCTGAGCAGATACTATTTCTCTCTTTTGCGTTTTAACATAAATATAACTGAAGCAAAGCAAAAATAGTTGATCCATGGCTGTACGACCACCTCATTCCGTTTGTCCATTATAGTCTTTTTTGGAGCTGAATCTCAGAACCATAACAAATTAATTATCAGCATACGATCTGTATTTAAAAAGATAGCAATGATAGTAGAGCTCTGTAAAAAGAAATAAATCGGTTCTAGTGCAATATATCGCAATCATTCCCACGCGTTTCAACAGATTTTCCATTCACTTTTGTATATTGTTGTTTATATACTTTATTTACTTGTAACTCCATGTTGGGTTTAAAATCGTCTACCCATGAGCGTAACTCTAATATCGAGATTCTGCCAAAAGTCACCTCGAATTTAATCCGAGCTGTATGGTGGATTTTACAAAGTTAGGATGTTGGCAGTAATGGCTGGATCTTACCTTACGTTTCCAGATATTAAAAGGCTGATCATATCTGGAGTTAGCAGCAAAAATTACTTAAAACATCAGCTGTATTATTGTTCAGAATAAAGAGAGTAGTTGTTACATGGGGGCTGTGTTATCAGTGCTTTGTACTGTAGCACATACATCAAACTGAGTATGTCAAATATGTCTCATGGCAATGTACATTAATGTTTTCCCGAAACCTTTTCCTGTGCAACATAATGACTTGTCAAAATTTAAGAAAGTAAATAATATTTCAGTAATTTCTTTATCGGCTCGCAAAGCTGCAAGTAAATATCATATTCACCTTTATTGCGCTGTAAGTGATATCAAAATTGTTATTGTTCTATGTGAATGGCGTTATCTAAGACAGTTAATCTATTTGAATCAGCATTATCTTACGAGTGATGATATCAAGATGCAAGAATAAGTGCACGAAATATACTCGTTGAACGTATTTATAAAACATTTTTAACGAAGAATGTCCGGCTGAAAGTGATAGAGTGTATACTAACTTTGTAAAAACGATCATGCCAGGCACAAATAATATCATATCGAAATGTGTACACTTTTATCCTATTCCTATTTGTCCTGTATCACATATTCTGATTTCAAGTCACAGTCTGTTCCTATTGCTGATCCTGACAGAGACTAACTAAATATTCCACAAGACAATATCACGCGTATGTTCCATGTGGCTTCAATTACATAGCCATATGCCTTAATAATAAACTCGGTAAACTTGCAATGCAACACGGAGACAATATTATGAACATTTCATATACAACATGTTAAGAGAAGTCAGCGATAGAGTTTTTTTTCAGGCTGCTAAAAACAAATGCAAGCTACAGAGAAAATATTACTTTTTGCCTCGTGTTTGATCTAATGTTGCCAAATGGCAATGACAAACGAAGCTTGCATTTAAGGACACCAATAATATGCCCCAGTAATATTTTACATCGTAAATTACTATGAAAAGTTTGAAAAGAAACCAACCTACTTCCAAAATAATACACATGAAAGGTTGTTACCCGTTTTACTTATATGAACACGCCATTTAAAAAAGCCGGTGAAGAACACATATATTCAATTATATTGCAAAAAAAATTTCTATCGAGTGGATCGTTGTGTGGATGTGCAAACTGACTTATCCATATCACTGTATGACGCCTTCGAAAACTTCTGATACCAATTAAATACCGATGTGTCCGACAAGGACTAAGTCCATGTTAGCAAAATCTAGAAAAAAATTGATTGGTACACAACATTAGCTAGTACTACCAGCTGTAAATGAAATCAGATTTGCTGCTAATGCAGATGTGGTGCAAAACGTTCAAGATGTGTGCATGTTAAAGTACAACCTGTGTCCTAATTTCAAATTTGGAATGGTAGAAATTCAATGCATTGCAAATGCACTTAATTAACGTATGGCTGAAAACTTTTCTTCATTTTAATGCGACTATAAAAGCAGCTGAACCAAAGTATTTTAAAGGTTCTGACTAGTTCTGTCTCTGGAAAGATGATGAAGCATATCAGAAAAGACAATGTTGTGAAAAAAAATCATGCAGATGAATTCTTTATATCAGTTCTCGGCCTTCTTAATTTATGAACACAATCGTGCGATATAAATTATCTGCATACGACGGAACTCGTTTCATACATGAAGACAGTGTTAAGACGCAAGCTCAAGGTAACTTTAAAACTAAAGAGGTGATGTGATTGAGCCAAATATTTTCGTGGAATGAACATAATCTCCTTTAAACGTGTTATGTACCAAATATATTATCAAAGCAATTGTATGACAGCTAGGGCAAACTTAAACTATACAAGTAATTGTTTAAGTTTGAAAAAAGAATGAGCTCCGGGTTAGCGATAGTAAATCTTAGTAAAATGCATGCAGGTAGATCATCCTGCTTCATTCAGTGATTTCTTTCGTTTTGTTATGATTCAATGTTTGTCGCTTCTACTGGTCGTACGCATTCAAACGTCGTTCCATCCTCAGCACGATAGCTCCTGCTAATTTGGTTTTCTGTAACTGTATTCAAAACAAAACGCTGTGCATACAGGGTACGTTTCCCATTTCATAATATGCAATAATACTGTATCTAATTCCTTTCTCAAATGTGACTGTAGCAAACACTAGCAACGATAAAGGTCAAAGACACAACACAGGACAAAACAAACTGCAAGCTGCGTCAACAAAATGAATAAGAACAAGCAGATGTGGACTGGGGAAAAAGATTTATTTCTTATGCAGATACAACATAACTAGATGGATGAAGAGTGTCTAGCGTGCTGTCAGCATTACACATTGAAGTGAAAACGTCTTGGCCAATAGACTCGACGTTTGTAGCATGTAGAAGACGTGTTGTCACCTTGTGTTTTCCAAATTCTCCATTACAATTAGTTATCTCCCTTGATACTGCCTCAATGTTTGCGATCCTGCTATCTGATACATTCCCATTAATATTATTGAGATTATTATCTCTTGAGATGAAAAACCAAACCATTCGAAAGATAATCAGCGTTCATTCATTTATATCATCAGTCTATCCTGGAGACAGCGATAATAATATATATGTTTTTACTTGCATTTGTTGGCTTAATATAAATCACAGAAAGAGTGATTTTTCCATGCCGTGGTATATAAGTATATTTCTCTAACATTTCACTTTTCTATATGCCGATAAAGACACCTTGTATGCGCAGTCATGATTATGACATATTTCACGAGAAGTAGGTTTATACGCGCTTGTTGTCAGCATTAAAATGACTTTTTCCTTGATACCATATGAGTGAAATTAGTATTGGCAAAAGCAGTCTTTCTCTGGGTGCTAACCCTGACACATATTTTGTTTCCTCATCAACTAAAGAATACACTGGAACTCGATAATCTACTTGCACCCAGTCGCTAGTGTCAGGCGGAGGCGAGATTTTAATAATTAGTCTTTCAACTTCCTGTAATCTGGTTGTTTGCGTTCGAATTGGAAGTAAAACAAGTAAAACCTGTCTCGCAGCCCGAATGTCAGGCGAGAATACCCAAGGTTTTAAAACAAAATGCCCTTCCACAGCTTTATAACTTAAGACCTAAACTTGCATTCAAATATTTGCTATACAAAGCATTCAAATAAAAAATAAATTATTAGGTGCATGCGCGTACCTGTGTACTTGAAACATAGATTGTAATCAAAGGAATCAACTCTTGTGAGCTAAGTTTTCTACCCAAGAATGTACGTTAAATGAGCAAGTGGTAATATAAATGTTAGTTGTTTTTATAAAATCAGTATATAAGTTTGGTGTTCGCAGGCTTAGTCATCATTTTGGTCTAATATCAGTATATATACACCATCATATACCACCATCATATATATATGATGAAAGACTATGCAATGGCATTGATAAGGAAATATTAGGGATATTAACTTTACAATTATTGACACTATTCAGTTTTCAGAAGCATATAATTTTATACGCGAGGGCGTTAACCAAATAATTCCAAATCTTAAAAGTGTTTGTGCTATAATTTTAGATAAAATAACTGTGTGTAAGGTCTTCTGTTTATTTGTGTTAATATTTAATCTGCCACATTCGTGTTTTTTTAAATAAAGCAATATGAATATCACAACACCCGCGTTAAAATTGGCAGGATTAATTCTAGTATTAATAGATTTGCTTTTACCAATTTATTTGCTAAACTGAAAGATAATGTTTCATGTACAACATTTTAGATCATATTCATTTTGCCACTTTATGCGTTTCGCTCCCCAAATTGTATTCATTGTTTGATTGCTATTATTTCTTGTCGCATTTTAAACAACAGCCTCAATTTTGACTAGTCTAATTAGATTTGGAGTATGATACAAATATGTGGCGAATAATACAATTTACATGTGTTGAATAGAACTTGGGAAAGAAACATTATAATGGTTTCAGGTCATCGTAGTAATTCAATAATTAACTAAGTAGTCCCAAATGCTCAAAATATGTACTACGTACATATTACACTATGCTCATTGTGGTTATGTCATGGGCGTAAACATTATGTTTTCATCCTCCATGTATAAAGTGTGTTAAAATATATTTTTAATTTCATCTTTTTACAATCTATGTATTTGTTGCATCTGCAATAAAACTCACAATTAGTCGTATATGAAGCGAATAATTTCAACATTGAAGAAAGCAATCTAAACTTGACCACACCGATACATTTACGTAACAATATACTCCACGATTCACATTGCGTCACCTAAAGTGCACACGGTCTTTTTTATAAGACTTCATATCATCTATCTCCTCATTAGAATGATATCATTAATGAAAGCAGATGTTTACGTTATTCAGTCTTTAAGTTTTCAAGAGTTTCTGTAACATTAAAACAAGGTTTGAGTTCATATTTTACAGCGTTTATAATTGTTTAACAACGTACACAAACAATACAGAGAATGCTAACCTGAAGCTGTCTTCCTCAAGATATGGACTTCATCAGCAGACTGATTTAAGCTATACTCACTGCCACCCTCTCTCGATAGATTGTTCCTTCCAAATGCAGCGTAGCGCGTTCTCAAACAACACAAAATTAATGTGTTTCAAACCGTACTGGACACTAAAATAGCTGTTAGTTCACCCTAAGGTTACTGATAAGAATGATATTTGTGGACTTCTCTATCACATTCGGTGTGAAGGACAGGGTGAAATGTAATATCATCACGATTATATTGGGGAATAGGAAAGGACAGTGAAAGCGAGAATCAATGAACATAGTATACCAAGCTCAAGCTCGTCTGAAGTATTACGGCACATCCACAATATTTGCCCTGGCCATATTATAACTTGGAACTCATTAAATGTCTTAGATCGAGAACAACCATTGGGTGGTGTATTAAGGAATCGATTTTCTCCAAACTTTGATTTATGTTGGTTTTTTGTTGCTGACGTAGTAACTATATGTCTGGAAATAAAAGTGCATTATGATTTGAACGTATAGTTCTACCATTGAATACAATCATTAGCTGCCTTTTATTTAAGAGTATTTGGCTATTATTGGGGGAGGGTTATTTCAAGATGTGTTCAGTCTGATTATCTCGAGAGCAATGTGAGTGTTCTTTTGGGAATCAAATGTATGGTGTGTTGAAACCGTGTCACTGTCCTGCACTGTTTCATCATGTAAATATGTATGCACTAACCTTTTACTTAACCGATGTTTTTTACAGAGAGCGAAGGATTCATCCATGTTTTGATATTTCTTCGGAAAACAGTCTTTTCTTCGTACGGTATTACATTTATGCACCGTGTTTTTCTTACTTTATATACAGTTTACCTGAACGTTTCCTGGCCATAAACCTAGTGGATATATAAGAGCATAACTTGAATATTTAGCTTTCTGTTCTTTACAACAAATGGAACAGCCTGGAACGAGTAGATGTGAACCTTGTAATAACTTGACGTCTCATCGGAAACAAGGATTAGCCATAAGTATGAAATAAATGTCCATGTCACTTTTTTGTCATAACATATACAGTACATATTTAAGCCACGAAGCGAGAATGCTAAGTGATCGATGTCTTAATGCCATATATATCTTACCATCAAAATTAGTATCATGTCCATTTACCATATGCAAAGGTAAACTTGACACAAGAACTAGAACCATCAACGAACGCCTTGCTATAGTTTCCATATCTGAAAGAAATGAGGAATACCATTCATAGAATAAAGTGACGTAAACATGCACATTATCATCATATAACTGTATAATGTGTGCTTATTTTTATAACCTCTCCAAAGTGTTTTTAACATTTAGAAACACAACATTGGTTTAATATTCTGTGTTTACAGGTTATTATGAATAAGTTTTATTTGTTTTCTCCTGAAGAGGAGCTTGGTTATATGTAAACGATGGGAAACCTAAAGCGTCTGTCTGATATACTTATCACGTTTTAATTTGAAAGTTATTTTACAAAGTTCGTGTATTATATAGGATATACATACTGTCCTATGTAAAAGCTCCATTGATTGTGCAAATTATGTCCTTCATAATAGAGACATACAAATGCAGATCAGTAGAAAAAATGATGTGATGAACATTTTATAAATTTGTTAGTTGCTTAAAGTGTTCACACTGCAAGGCAACTGAGATCAATTCCTGATGAGACTTACGAAAAAGTCATCTTGCTTTTAGTTGTAAACGACAGTTTTGTCAACTGCGATACACTGCGTCTGGAACATGTTCAAGGCATACAGGAATGTAGAAACCAACGTTATCCACGCCATGCATCACTAATCTCTAAACTGAAGTCGAAACTTTTTTGGCGGAAGGGAGTGAAAAACATACATGTCATCACAAACTACCCTATAGCTCAATGTCCTATTTATACTCACTTGTACTAACTAAAAAGGTTTGATCATCAATAATGCGTAGTTTAAAATTGGATTAGAATCATTAAATTCACTAGCAAAACAATATTATATGGTCAGAACTATGATTCATTTAGCTAGTCATTGCGCAAAATGGAATGCTAATTGATGCTCTTGGTATGGCCATCACGACACCATGATCTCGTTTGTCAATTAGTCTACACGTCGTGTCTGTGATCAATATAAGTTCTGTTCGCAACTGAAGACATAATTTGCTTCATATATTACTATTTTATCTTTAGATATGCGTCTCTCAGATCGTTGAACTCCAGAGTATTATCAAAATGATTACATAAGATTACGTTCACTGTGTTCTCTAAGGTAGAGTAAGCTGAATTTGAACGTTGATTTGGCCTTATGCCACTGGGTTTAAATGTCCAACGTCGCATCCTTTGTATTTAGTGAAATAAATGCCGACACACTCTAGTCTCTTGCATAAACTTTCTTTGCCATGGGTACAGTTGGTATCACATTGTCCAAAACATTTTTGATAATACTAATGAACAAGGGTTAATAAAGTTGTCCGTGCAATACACGCTCTTCGACCTTTCATTAGAGTATAGAGGCAACTGAACATATTATGAATTCTAATTCTCTTGGAGGACGTTGTTCTGGTCAGTATTTGACTGATATCTTTTCTAGCGTTAGGTACAATTTCCGCTTTAAACTTCCACGATTTTAGTTGTATAAGAGTTGATATTTGACATGAAATGGAATAAGGTGCTAGTTTTATTTGTTGCAGACTTACTTGTATTATATTTACGAAATGTTTTCCTTCCAACCAAATGTTGTAAAAATTATACATCGCGATGATTGTCGACTTCCGTCAAGTCACTGTCGTGCAAAGTACCCAATCTGTAATGTTTCAACAACAACGTAGCATCGTGATATATCTTTTTGGCCTCATCTCTTTAAATTTGTAAAGGCTCGTGAAGAAATATTTTGCGACGATTGGGTAACGATAATTATCTATGTTTTTGTGTCGAAAGCGTTGTTCAAGCACAAATCCACTGATATGTAAAACGAATGCGGGTAAGTAATGATAAGAATTTCCCTCTTTCACCGCAGCCTCAATTCTTGTTCATTAAGAGAACTTTGACCGAACGTTGAATGCATAGGATTGTTGACAAGAGTAGCTTTTCTTTCACCTGAACTTGTATTGGTGTTGCTCATTTAGATGTTTAGGTACGAGAAACTATTACTGAGATCAATGTGAACTTTTGTCTGTTCTTTGATTTCCATCTAGATAATACTTTGGTGGTCAAAGAAGACACGCGATGAAATTCTACAATTCGATTTATTTGCGTCTATATCGATGTTAGTGGCATGTCACAGGGATTGCGATAAATCTTGAAACATTCGCACCAATATCAATTATGTTGTTATAATACCGAAACGCATCAACCTGTCGGACAGTACGACTTTTCTTGTTCTGTTTAGGTCTTGTTTGTACGGTCTAAAGAGTTTTCGACGTTTGTTTGGGTTTTGGTGTGACATGGATGTAGGATAAATGCCTTTGGTAGGACAGTGAAGTGAAGGCCATGGGAAATCTTAGCGACAGGGGACCAGCGTGAATCAACACCTCTTTCTTCCATATATTAAAATTTGTTTAAGACTTTGAAGATAGACGAACGCATGTTCTAATGAATACAGTGGTAGTGTAAAATTGCTTCACGTTCGGTGTTATTAAACGAAAGTCCAAATTGATCATATCTCCCAAGCCATCCATTTCTTTTTAATATATTGATACACACCGAATTATCAAATTCAGTCAATTCGATATGTGATCAACAAATGTAAAAATGGCCACTGTAGTACTTTACTGGACTTCCTAGTGGCACTATTTTCATAGAGGAGAATGTAGACCATGGGATGATTGTGCATACAGATTCATGGCAACCCTATAAGTAGTTCAGGATAGGAATTTTAAGAAACCTGTGCTGAGAGAGAGATGGAAAACACAGCATCTCTTAAGCTCCTCTAATGTATGACCAGTAAAAGTGAATACAATCTATGAGAAGATATTGTAAATTAAAAGCATGTTTTTAAATTTTACAAAGTGATGCATAAAAATGTTTCTATATATTTCTCACTTAAGTCTGTACAAATATACATATGATAAAGGTAAATAATTAGGAATGTGATTTACATATTACACAACTGCACACTATACATACATAACTCTCAATTTCCTCCAGTCTCCCTTTGTGAACAATATTCCGTTTCTTGATTTATTTCTCCTTAAAATGTTCAAACTGTGCTTTCAGTAAATGCAAGCTCTGTTCTCCTTCTGAATATAATTAACAAAAATTTATTCATCAAGCATCAATACCCCACAACATTCCATGAAATAAACAGCAGACAAAATGGAACAAAATTTGAATGGTGGTTATACTAAAAGACATATATAATAATGCACAAGTTAACAATATATGCCAATACCGATGTTAAGGTATTGCATGAACATAAATTATCTTCACACAATATGGCTGGCCCTAACAATGAAACATTTTTTTAAACTGCACAAATTAAACAAGCAAATGTAACTGCATAGAGTACAATCATCATACATGTTCTTCAAAGATTAAATCATTCCATAATTATGTTACAGGTGTAAACAGTAAAGATATTATGAAAGAAATATGCTCATTATGACATAAAAGGATTATGACAGGTCTGTGTGTGTGTGATTTGGATTTTTAATGTAGCGGTAACAATTGTTCAGTCATATCGCTATGATGTCTGCAGTGTGGCAGTTTATAGTGATGTCTAGCAATGAGGCATTATGACGCAGACATGTAACATAATGTCCCACCCAGTCACATTATCCTGACAAGGCCAACCAGTCCTAACACTAACCTCTTAATGATGAACGCTAAGTGAGGCAGCTGTTAGTATCATCTTTGTAAGTCTTTGGTATGACTTGGCCCGGGATCGAACCCACGACCTCCCGCATCTGCGGTGGACGCTCTAACCACTAGGCCACCGGAGCGGTACCTATGAAAGTTCTACAGACACTTATCCTTGCCAAATATTCAAAGTCTCAGCAAGATAGCAGTATCCAGAAGTGGTGTAAACATTGTGATGCAACGAGTTTTGAAGAGATGCATAACATCTAACAGAGTAAATAACTGAAAAGAGTACAGTGAGTATATGAAACCAGAATTGTGTGAACATGTAAAGCTTGTGGATAATGATGAGTGTTGTTGTTGTTGTTATAGGGTTTAACGCAATTTTTCAGCACAAGATAGGCTATACATGGCGGCCAGTATTAATGGTGGAGGAAGAACCCGGGAAAGAACGCGACCCACGAGAAGCTACCGGCAAGCTTTCTCACATATCCACATTTTCCAAGCCAGAGACTCGAACTCACGCTGACAAAGGCGAGATGGCAGTGACTGTGACGGAGAGCGCTTTAGACCACTCGGCCACTCGGGGCCCCCAATGATGAGTGTGGCGGTATACATTGTGAACTGAAGAGCAAAGTTTTATCTGAACAAAATGAATACAGATCACTGAAAATTTAAGTATATAGTTAAATTGTGTCGATTATTATTCCACGTATGTAAACATGATATGTTTCTTACTTGGATAAATATGCTGACTGGTAATGAGATAAGTCCTGTTCATTTCCTGTTTTATGGCAGAGCATCACAAGTAGTGCCAAGACAACTGTAGTGAAGTCCTTTTACTAAAGACACACCAACATAGCTGACCAATGGAAGGATTCGAACGCATATGCTTACTTTACGTATATGTTTTTATTAAAGCTAACATTCAAATATTAAGTAGAAACACTGAGACTTGCATGTCCTAGATAGCCACTTAAAAATTATTTCAAAATCATCTTTTTGTAACAACAAGGTACTATCAGGGTATATATGGCCTTCATGAGACCTCACTGCCCACGGCCCAGTTTGTCAAAACCGATAACACTTCCTTCCAGGAATTAAACGAAGCAATGCACAACATATATTTGATAATCATACATAATACTATAATTGTTTTGTACAAGAATAACAATCACTCAGTGATTTTAAAATGAGTTGTAGGCAATGACCTGAATTCAGTGAAGAATAAGTTTAAAAAATGATCAGCTACAAACCTTTCGACAATGTGCTCTCGGTAGCCACTGACACTGGGGTTGCTAAAATGAAAGTAATAACAGTGTATGATTAAGTAACATAAATATAAGTCTCCTGAAATAGGCTCAATTTTTTTTAACATTTCATGTTCCACTTCTAAATTATATACCGTACTGCACTATTCTGAATATAACAAACACCGTAGCCTTGTTACGTATATTCAATTTGAATTGTTTGTTAGTTTTTTTTATTAGTCTTTATTTATTTATTATAAACTACGGATAATTGTATTTTGGACTCGACCTTGTCCTAAATGAAGTTCTTTTCTTTACCTGACTTGAATCCTTCATTTTTTAAATTCTGTAAACAAATCATACATTGCAGATATTTCCTTTATGAGTATGGGTTAAGATTATTATCTTGGCCTGAGTCAAAGACATTGTGTCTACTATCGTCTTTATTAGAAGTTGATTAGCAGACCCTCTCATTCTAACTAAGATTTTATCTTGTAAACGTTCGGAATCTTCCAGAATTAAATTTTGCATTAGGTCATAGCTTGTTTTGAGAACATTCTAATAGTCACCTGAAGTCAGGTAGTAGAAGACTATATAATCTAGTTTAGTGGAAAAATTATGTAAGATATGAGCAGATTAAGTGTTATTTCTGTAAGTTCCAGGTATTCACTTGGGCTGGAATTATTTAATTCAAGTTATACTTCATGTGAAATACAAAGTACTCCAATAAACAATATTATTGGAATTAGAGACTTAGATTTATAGTAAAATAATAAAATATAATAGAGACAAACAGTCATACATATAATTATATTGTTATAAAGGATATACAATATCTCAATTAAAAAAAAAATTATACCATTTTTTTTATAGTTCATTGGCATTAAGGCCAGTAAGATACAACGTATCTAACTTATGAACCCAGTACGCCAAACGCAATATCTATTGGCATGAAATTTTTATATGAAAGCGATGAATATTCATTCTCTTAAAAACTTGTTGAAATGTTTGTCCTACATATTGCATGCTGCATTTTTTACAAGTTATCGAATAAATCACATCAGTTGATATGTAGTTAATGTTATCATGCAGAGAAAATACATTTGTATTAGTGATACTAAAATAAGTACTTTCTCTTATGTTTGCACCTTGAGAGCACCAGTGTCCGTTACATTTAAATGCTGAAAATTGTCTTTTTATTTTCTGTCTGTTTAATTCTAATTAGAAAATGTTGCAAATTCTTTGGTCTTCTTTAAGTGAAAATTGGTTTATAAGATTTTCTAATTAGAAGATAACTGCAATAAATAGACATATTATTTCTTTACTGAACTATAAACTGGCTGATATTACTTTATAAAAAAAATGTATATTTTCTTTCCTGTCTCAGCCTCAGCAACAACCTGCCAGTGATAATCAATATGACCCAAAGAATCGAAACAAATTAAAAAGTTATAAACAATTGTGAGAATAAAGACAATAAATCTTTTCAAGTTGTACGAAATTTTAAATATCAGTTAAAATATACTATAGAAGTGTTTCCTTTCATTTAACATGTGCAAAAAATATCTTAAGCATAAGTTTGCTCCATACACAATCCCAGGAAAAAGATCTCTTGAGATTTCAGTTTTGACGATTCAGATTTTCATCTTTACTCATGCAAGTTGTATACATCTATTGAGACCCCTGTAAATGTAAAGTGGAAGGTTTTTATATAAATGTAAGATGAAACGTACCTTTACCCGGCACAGCAGTACTGCACTGATGACAAAACTGGGCTCCATCTTAGAGCTTTTCTGCACATTCAATGCAAAACATCTGAAAGTGGTGAAAACATGTTAATAATTTACAGACTTTTTACAAACAAAAATATGGCAACATAAGTTGAAATCAACCTATAATTTTCAAAGGTCTATGCACATTTAGACACTATAGTTTCTGCTCACCCTATCTGCACCTGGTAACCCATACTAATTGTTTTTTCAACAAGTATGAACGATGTAAATTAAGAGAAATGTACAGAAATATGCAGAGCTTACAAAAAACCAGGAACGGCATTTCAACTTTTTTCAGGGGGGAGGGGGGAAATTTGATTGGGGCTAAGGGGGGGGGGGGCAAACTTAACGGGCTTTTTCATTTTTGTATATAGGCGACAGAAAATTTACAGCACATGCAAATTCGGGAAGTGGGGGTGACAGATGCCCCCCAGCATCGCTGCAAAAAAGCGTTTACAAATCACGCAATAAGGTTCCACCCCCTCATGAGATACTTAATTCAGAGGTCGGTCTAGTACTAGTATTAGTATCCTTTTAGCAACCTCAACCATAACTGATCAAGTTGAGGCTACGACATTGTATTTTTTTTAAAATTATATAAAAAAGGACTGTCCAGTATTGTACTAGACTCAGTACAGGTATATGAAAATTTTTTAGTCAAAGCAAAATATTTGCATTATAAAAAAGCAAGTTAATATTAATCACTAATGGAAAAGATCATGAAACAAATGCTGAAAACTAATGATGCTGACACTCTGACCTTGACGTGGTTACTCAACACAAACGGCTGGAAAATACCTTTTAGCAAATGTTGAAAACGAAACAAACTAAGGTAAAAGACATTGATGCGGATAAGATGATAATATTCCGAATATGACAGCACGTGATTAAAATCTCGTTTATGAGTTGAAATTTCGTTCCGTTCGTTAATTAAATTAGAGCTGAAGATTATCAGCGGCGTTACTATCGAAGGAGCAGGAGATAATAGCTTAGTAGATCTCGTTTATGTTGAAATCTTGTTCGAATCTCGTTCGGTAGTAAAGACGGATATCAAAATTACAGCGGCGTTACTGTGGAAGGAGCCGGTGATTGTAGTTGGTAGACTGAGCTTCACGTGTTTCTGGAGCAGTAAATTGTGATTTTTATTAACGGAGCCGTAGATTAAAAGTGTTTTAGGAGCCGCTAATTGTAGTAGAAGCCGCTAATTGTTGTAGGAGCCACTAATTGTTGTCCATATCAAAATATAGGGAAAACATGTAATCACCGTCATTTTAGGAGCCGCTAATTGTTGTCGGAGCCGCTAATTGCTGCCCATATAATAATATAGGGAAACATTTTGATCACCGCCGGGTACGTGCGGCTTTCCATACTTATCGGCTCCTAAAACACTATTTAATAAACGTTAATAAAAATCACAATTTACGGCTCGAGAAACACGTGAAGCTCAGTCTAGAAACTATAATCACCGGCTCCTTCAACAGTAATGCCGCTGATAAATTTCATCTCCGTCTTTACTACCGAACGAGATTCGAACGAGATTTCAACTAAAAACGAGATCTACTAAATATAATCACCGGCTCCTTTAACAGTAACACCGGTGACAGTTTTGAATGTAGGCTGTACTACCGAACTCGATTTAAACTCATAAACGAGATTTTAGTCATGTGTTTTTAATTACGGAATACCTTTATTTATCCGCATCAATGTGTTCTCACTTGGCAGAGTGAACATTTAACGAGTTATATATAACTTAGAAGAGCAAAGGTCAGTCATCCAATATTATTCGTGCAAGATATTTTTCCAATTAACAAAGAATATAACTAATTTGTTGGCGAAGGTATGTTAAGAAAACAAATATCATGGTTAAACCATCAAGAAGTCATGTATCTGTATAATACAAGACCTCAAAATTAAGTATCTCAGGGAAGAGTGGGGTAGGGGTTATCGCGTAATTTGGATTGAAATTGAAATTCTTCTAATGAACTGGCGACTAAACAGCTTTGTAATTACATGGTGCAGTCTTTGATCGTTCTTGCCTGTTTATATTTAACTAGTTGTTAATTATCATAAGTTAATACGTATATTATAATCAGCCCCATGGGCCCTACTTTCCTTGCCTCTGTAGCATATGTACGTAAGTAAAAGCGTACGACACCATCCCTTTGTTCATTTTAAGAAATGTCACGAATTTCTGACCTTTACCCTCAAACACCTAATATAGTTTTAACACTTAATCCATATATGCTTGGGCGAGTCTATTTTACACAACAGGAATGATGTAGTTTATAGTGTTCTCTAAGCTTTGGATAATTATGTACATGCCATTATGTAGTGATGTAAGGACACATTTCTGAACCCAGATGTTGAGGGGTGGGTGGGCAAATATTACAATTACACATTAAACTCTCTGGATGCGGACGATAATGTTTATCCACTGTGCAAGTAACATGCACCCACCCCTTCTCTATTTTGGCAATGGGAAATGAGCATTGGTTTCCTTATGAACTGGTTAAATGACAGTAATGATTCTTAATTTTTTATTTCAATATACAGGATTAACTTCCACGCTTTATATTTACTTTTCATTTGAAACGATTACGCTAATCAATGAGCTGCATCTGTATTTAAATGATAAAATGGTGTGATCACTTTAGAATTAGTTGTCAGGCAAACTTATGTTTACTCCATGAATAAAATAAGTTTGCTAAAATATTTTCACAGGGCCAGAAACAAGGAAGATCAGGAAAAAGAAATTTCATATAAAGTGGATGGTTAAAATGTTGGCTTTAATTTATTTACTTAGATTGCAGTTATTGTAAAGAATATCCCAAATTGGCATACGTTCGAAATTAAACCAGTGTATTTTTAGTTAGAAGATGCACTTTGTGCATGAGACTGCAGATCTGATGAAATATTTTAGGAAAGACCTAAAGACTTTCCTCAATCAACTGGAATTAACAGCAAAAATGAGGGCATACAGGCAGTCGCCACATCCATCTCCAGTAGCAAAACATATACACATTAAGCAGCGAAATATGTATCGTCAACCAATATTTGTGAAAAATGTAAATCCTTTTACGAAATAAAGTTGTATATTATTTCCTTTCTTATATCTATGGAATAAAGCGCATACATTTTATCAAATCTTTGGAAGAGATTACATTATTGGGACTTGTAAAAAGTAAGGTGAGGCAAGTGAATTTTATGAAACTATTTGTCTTGGACAAGTATGTGGAAACAATATTTGATCAGCCCTGATACCCCATTTATTTTCGTAGTTAACACTGTTTTTGCAAATTTGGTAACAAAATGTATAGGTTGAGTTTTCGGTTATTAAATTTAGTTCTTCATAAATTTCAAAATTATTGCAGTTTATGTATTACTCCATCTTTCAACTTAAGCTAGGTAATTTCCAGTTCATTTGGTTTCTTTCTTGAGAAAATTACATGGCGTCTATTCTTTGGGATATTTGAACGCCACACTTAAGCAAAAAGCTCCTTTAGTTCAGTGTTGACAATTAGTAATAATAATCTTAATAAGACTTAAAATGGCGTACAGTGTAGTTTAACAATGACTGATGAGACCGGTGTTTCGATAATTATGTGGCTTCCCATTGGTTGCGCGAGGTTATGTGAATAATATTCACTTTGCTTAATTAGACGCAAAATCAATAGTGTATGCTGTCACGTGCGGTCTATTGTGAAATACTGTCACAACAAATGTTATATGCAAGGAGAAAAGCAAGCACTCTTTGGAGTTATTCACATTATTGTGTTTATTTACATTATTGCATTCCTGTTTTAAGTCTACAGACGTACTTATGTTTTACTTAGATATTTTTAGACAGGAACAACATTTGTTTGGACTGTTCAGTGTAAATAGAAAGCTCTCATTATTTGGACTTAAATATTAGTCTGGATCTGTTATTGAAGGATTTCAGGACAACGCCATCTTGACAACTACAATGTTCTCGGAGGACCAGTACATTTCCGGTATTGAAATTTATGAGGAACATTTCTTTCATTTAGGACTTCCACAGACCAATACAAGGACTAGCTTGGATTCACTTCATAAGACTTTATGTTCATTTCGAATTTTTTATTTATGACTTGATAATTAAACTGTTACATTTTATAAAAATAGTTGGTTTTGCATTTTTTTTTTGTTACTTAATTTTGCAATCATTGAGTCGCAATATAAACTTGGTGGCTAACTGGGGATAAGAATTTCAGAGAAATTGAAATTGTTTTGAAATTTAAGTTATCTTAGTCCCTAATATTTCTGACTTTATATAGTGAAACCAACAAGCTTTTACGATGTAAACTAAAGTGGAGAATTGTACTTTAAATCCTAGCCAGTAACAATCAGTCTTCAAAAGAGGACGAATACCTCCAACGTTCCAGACAATATGATCTTTCATGTGCAAAGCCATGTTTGTTAAAACAAGAAATAAAAAATATTTTGGTTCACATTTGGTAGAGAAGAATATTTTGGAGAAAAGTGCATTAACTCTGGCTCAAACTTGCAAGTTATGGAATTGAAATTAAAATTCAAGAACAAAAAAAAGTTAAGAAAGCTTGAAAAAGAGGAAAGAGAGAAACAAATGCAAATTCAAAAAGAAGAGAAAGAAATGGAGAAGAAATAACAATTGCAAAAGGAAGAAAAAGAAATAACAATACAAATGCAGGAAAAAGAAAGGGAGATGGAAATGCAGGAAAAAGAGAGAGACAGATACAAAAATAAGAGTAACAAATGAAACTGCAATTAAAGAAAGAAGAGCAGTACCTAAACCTGCATTGATACTCACAATACAAGGGACAGCAATCTCACATTTCTCCTGCGGCCGATAAGGATTTGAAACCAATCTTTTGAGCCACATGTTCAGTGTCATAGTTTAACACCAAAATTAAGATCAGAGATTCGACATTTTGACTTCAAATTTAACTTGAAACCCACCAGTGGTAATGGAAAACTTGAAACAATGTCACATCAAGTCATACCTGTATGAAATCAATAGGAAGGTGATTAATTTTCTCAGAAATGGAGAGTATTATAAGCATTATGTCTTAATCCGTGACAGACTAGACAAAGCTACAGCACAGATGGAACCTGACCCGGTACTCACTATTTGTATTTGCATTACTAGTCATATGATTACACAAATCTCACAATACATCAGAAATCCAATAGTAGTCGCATGATATCAACAAGCTTATATCTAATGTATAAAAAAAATAGATTAAATGAAAGTCAGAAAGCTTCTGTAAGAACCAGAAAGAATATGTTTATGCTGAGAAAACAAACAGAAACCTGTCGCTGTGCACATGTCAACAAGGTAGTCACATGATACAACAAAACATGGTCATTTTTTTAATAAATATACAGAATTCAGTGTTCATTCATTATAGTTTCTTTATTACGAACAGTTTACAACTTTAGTTTTCATTTAATATTTTTCTTTTGTTTCTACATCTGAAATGGGTTATTACTGACATCATGTGACAACTGGACCTATGATGTCATGAGTATGTTGGTTGTGATATTTGTGTACCCATGCGACTAGCAATGCAAATGGTGTGTATCATGTGAAATTTCATCAACGCCATTGTTTCATCTTATCTTTAAGCAGATTAAAGACAAGTATTATATTACTTGCATTTGCTAAGAAAATAAATATTTTTTATATCGGTTTCATGTAGATATGACTCGGGGTAACAGCATTAAGTTTGCTAGGCCATCAGGTATGTGGCTACGCTTTGCCGACAACATGACTGGTTTTCAAACCTTTGGTGTCAGAAAAAATATCAATATCAAGCTGACCGTGAAACAACCAGTCTTCCAATCTAGTCCAGTGAGTGTTTAGTTTGACTCAACAACTATAATTATGGTAAGCACCCTTATGATCCATACTGCAACCTCCGAATATTCTGGGCAGAACTCAATAAATTTAATTCACAATCAGTTACAACTCAATTACGTAATTGTTTATGTCATCAAGTAGTTGCAAACTTTGTTGACTTTCATCAACATTTGCAATCTTCGAGGAATTTTCATGGTCAGAAAAGAAATTATCATTTCTTCCAACTTTTTCCTAATTTCCAAGGAGCGTGGGAGCCCTGTATACTTCTTCAAATGTATATGTATCGGTAATGAAGTCAATATTAGCATTCTGGTATATTTAAGAGCTTGATGCAATGACAAGATCAAGTGTTACTGGAAAGTCTTGTTATATATGATCCTGTGACAAAAAGTGTTAATTTGTGTTGATGAAACAAAAATTGGCTGATGTAGATTCTACTTGCACTTGTGTCAATAGTTGATGAACTTTTATCCCCCGTTAAGTTAGCATTTATTATTAAACGACAATTACATTGGCTTAGACTAATGAATGCCTTTAGATGTGACATTATATGTCTGTAATCATGCTTGATTATCTAGATTGTTCTGTATGACAAATTACATTTTATTATATGGCAATCGCTTAGGGAGGACTGTGTGCAAGAATAAAAAGCTTTTTCTTGCATCTCACTCTCTCAGCTCCTCTCTCCGAATTGTATTTATTGTTACCTTAACATAATGTCATTATTGAAAATTTATTATAATTTATATCGGCTTTTGTGATGGAAGCTAAAATTCTTTATTCACAATACCATAGTTATTTTAAGTGTACACTATTTGCTTTTAATTTCTTGTTATATGATAGTGATGTGAGTGGATAAATATATTCATTTTTAAGCGCATGATGTAAAAAGCAAACATGTTATTTGTCATAGTAGTAAAGATAATAATTGTATGGATAATAATTATAATTCAATTTAATTTGTTCTGTTACATCTGATGCTACAGTTTTGTAATCACTTCTGACAAAACAACAAAGTTTTTAGTAGTATAAAAGTCTTCGGCTGCATTTGGTATCTGATAAGTCTCTGTTGCTTCATGTATAATTCTAACAAAATCTGGAACAAGTTCTGTATAATTATTTTGACACAGTTCGTTCAAGTCCTGAATTTCCTCTGTCACTGGTGCTTAACAGTTCTCTGCTCCTGAAAAAACATTGTATTAAGATTAAATATTTTGTATTGATGTAAAGTTAAACCAGCATTAACAGCCACATTCACCATGAGTCTATTCCATCCCTGACGTGTGGCAGCATTTTTTAATGCTTCTTTCAACTGACTTATTTAAATAAACATGTCTTAAGAGACCATGTTCTTTAAAGTCTTTGAAATAACAGCTTACAACAGGTTCTAATGCATTGTTTGGTTACAATATAAAAATAATAAATGTACAAAAGCCGCTGTAAATTACCATGTACTGTGTAAGTAGACTTCCTTCATTTTTAATTCAACATTTTAGAAAAAAAACTAATTTTAGTACATGAAATGATATGGACACCAGGAGGAGCATATGAACAAATTCTACAAGTCCATTCAAACACGTTATCGAGTCTCTTATTTCACAGAGAACACCAGCAGTTATCTTTGTCAGAAGAAAGTGTAGTTTCTCAAACAAACAGAAGTTAATATGACCTGGATCATTTTATTCTTCCGACTGCTTGGGAGCTTGCTGACCAAGTATGCAGGCTACATAAAACAGTACGAGCCTATTATGCAAAATGAAAACAATTCAAAAGATGTTGCCTCTTTTATTTTTGCAGCATAAATCAGTATTTAACACTTGCTATCCAATGGCAGTCAACATAATAATAGGTTATGTTATTTCTAAAAGCTCATATTTTAAAAAGAAATATGGATATCAATGTGTCCTTATATCACAAATTGTTGATATTTCAAAATGACAATAGATGCTTCGGAAAAGAGTTCAGCATATTTGCTGCAAATTTGGTGCAATGCCATTAACTACATCCTCCATTTTTTGTTGATGTATACTATGACTGTTCCACAGTCCTACCACGTCTCTTAGATGTTTCTGAATGAGCAGTACATATACAAACCGCAGACACAGCTTGGAATAGTGATACAGAGTACATGTATATTTATGTCTATAATCAGAGCTGATGACTCAAATGTGATCACAGAAGAAATGTTTTTAAGAAAATGTAAATTTGGAGAAACAAAGGGGTTTCCTTTAACAAAGAAAAAGGCATCTCCATTTTGTGTTTATGTGGTTTGGCATATTTTCATTTCGTGCATGTGTACATACATGTAACAAATATCGCAGGTGTTTTAATCTGGCAATTTTAGGAAATTTGCCGAATTAACTTGAACAACTTATATCATCCTGTTCAGTGGAAAAAGAACACACATGCATAGAATAATAACTTTTGTATTACATCCTATTTATCTATATTGATGATGTTTTAACTTGTAAGGATTCCGAAAAGTGTATTCTTTCATTACATGGTATGTTTGACAATGCTCACAAGACATTTTATATATATATATATATATATATATATATATATATATATATATAAATAAATGGTTTTTAAAACGTCAGACCTCAAACAATAATGCTGACCCAAATGTATATGTGATTGTGACGCAAATGTATATACGTGATGGTGGCCCATATTTATATGTGATGGTAACCCAAATGTATATGTGATAGCGACCCAAATGTATATGTGATGACCCAAATGTATATGTGATGATGACCCAAATGTGTTGTGACAGAGTTCCAAATGTACTTGTGATGATTACCCAAATGTGGTATGGCAATGACCCAGATGTATGTGATGATGACCCGAATGGGTGTCTCCAAAGATATGATTAGGACAAGACAAAAATGAAGCGGCAAGCAATTGATATACTAATTGATCCAATTTCTGCCATCTTTTCATTTTTTAAAACTCATACAAAGTATTAAAGTATAACAAGGATTCACATTAATTGTACTTGCATTCATAGCATCATACATATAGAACACTTACAGAGCAAAGTCTTTTATTTTCAATCAGATGAGCATGCTGATCTGAGGTTAGAGGTATTATGCCTCAAAGATCTTAAAGAGAAAAAAGTGAAACCAACAAGTAAAATTCAACAAATACTTTATTTTCACAAATAATGTGAAAATTTAAAAGCATCTTACATTATGAAATCAATCCGAAGTAGCTACCACAGATCCAAAAGGAAACAAAAGTGTTCCAAATGAAGTACAGTGGTGTTCCAAATTGATTCCAATCTTGAATGTGCTGTAGTTCCAACAGTCTTAAATGTGCCGATGTGATAATCTTATCTATCACAATTATATAATCTAGAGTGTCCTTGAAGGAATTCGCTCTAATCCCAAAATAGTGATCAAGTCCAAAAGTATCTGTAAGCACTTTGTTATTCCAGTCAATAACTGAAGTATATAAATCAAATTACAAATTCCAACTGAACACAACTAAAAGACAGATTTCACGTGAGAGATGTTAGGAATGTGTTAACTATGTTGATCACAACCTTTATATAAAATTAATCACAAACTTTATAGAGAAACCTAAGACAGTAAGAAGCATAGGATGTGGGTACTTTTCCCATCAAATTCATAAACAAGGTAAGGTCTGTTTACTTTTTAGTTTTACTTTTTAGCAAATTACCTGGCAAATGAGAACATTTTTGTCTAATGGACAAAAAAAAATTCTGAACTCAAAGACAAGTAAACATGTTTACAAATATCATCTCAGATGATAATCTACAAATCACGGACAAAAGTTAGCTTTGCAATATCTTGCTTACATATGAAGTTTACAATCGTGGACAAGAGTTAAACAATATATACGATATATATAAATACAAAAGGGCACTTGCAATGGTTTCTAACCGACCTGTATTACCTTCTTCCAATTCAAAACCTGCCTGGTTTACATGTGATGCACCATATACGAAGGCATTTTCAATGCTAAGAAGGACATCTGCACTGCAGCAACCATGCCATTTCCAGTGCGTAGATAACCTCTCACTTTTACTGGACATCCTGAAAATTAGGTTAGTATAATATTATTAGCATCATATATAAAATGTTTTATAATTTTTATCGGCTTTTGTGAAGTTCTTTTTTGCCTTTAAATACTGTCTGTATTTTACTAATGTACAGGAAATGAAAAAGATCTGTTATTTTACTAAATTTTTACAAACTTTATTGGAATCCAATTTACCACATAAACTCGTCATGTAAACTTGTGACATAGTGTTAGTTGCACAAATTGTTTAGTGTACAACAGCATTGTTCTGTTATCAAAAAGTCACTAAGAAAATTACTAGTTCACCATGAGGATACTGTAAGTAATATACTTTTTTCCCTATAATATCAAAACCAAATGCCAATACCGTATTTGCTTCAAGGGCAATTAAGAAATAATAATTAAGATCGATGAGCAAAACATTTATATGATATGGGTCATAAACTTTCTAAATCTGCCCATCTGAGCAGATACTGTAGCGGAGATAATGCAAGTTTTATACAAAATAGTAGGCTTTACATGTGTGACACCAGGCCTGCAAACAAATAGATGTATCATTTATGACTGACCAATCAACCAATTATATCTAGCTTTACTTACATCCATAATCCAAGAAGAGATGATGACATAGCTCACTTAATCCTGAATTTGAATATCTCATTTAAAGTCTTCAAGTAATTCAATTTTTACAGTAACACTTTGTTTTGGCATATAATTTCCTTGTATGGGTGTATAAAACAGTCATTAAAAAGGTATACCCACCTTTAAAAGCTTGAGTGTGAACAGTAAGACATAATAAACAATGCAATACATTTACTCAGTTTACAGTTCCAAGTCAAATACATACCTCTCAAGTATTTCATTTTAAAAAAAAAATGACAATAGTGAGAAGCCAATTATTCAAAATTTTAACTGCAATTACAATAATATATATATATATATATATATATATATATATATATATATATATATATATATATATATATATAAACTTGTAATTACTTTTTAATTTGCATTATGTGAGTTGATATTGTTTTGATTTACCATGGGATTTAACAACTGTATTGACAAAGTACTAGGCAAATATATATGGTCATCTATTAGTTATTTCAGCTAGTAGCCATATTATCTTCTGCAAAAAACTGAAAATAAGATTGCTTAAAAATACATTGTATCACACAAGGTGGGGTAATTTATACTTGTATCATAAGAAGACATCCATTGTCAAGATAAACTGTATGTACATAACATAAATGAAATATACTAAAAAGCTGAAGAATGAATGGAACAAATTTGCATAAACCTTCGCAGCAGAATTTTCAGCTTTCCCATTAATGTTGCACTTTCACTTAACATAGGAAACATCTGTTACTAAAATAGTATCTTATAAAATAATTACTTTTACATTTTAGTCCAATTGTAAATACAATTTATTTAAATGAAAAATGAAAATGTCTTCCCAATTTTATGGTATTACATTTTAGGTCCTTGTGTACGTGTATGTGTGGTGTATGCATGTGTATGTTCACTGTGTCATGTAACTTCTAAACAGTTCAAGATATAAACAGTTCAATATGCTAACTATGGGACATGATTTATGAGTGGTCTAAAATGTACCTTTGGTTTTAAAATTTTAAATCATCACAGAAGGTCTTAATGGTTCTACCTATAACTTAATATAATTTTAAGTTTTAAATATTTGCTATCTGGTTTATATGACCATGGGTTACCTGGGTCCCAACTTTAGAGACTTTTGAGACTGCCCCATCATAATCACTTATGTATTTTCCGTGCTATTTTTGTTTTGTTGACTTAAGGTATAATAACAAAGGTCAGTTATTTAGTGCTGTGGCAACTGGAGTCAAGTGTCTTTCCAAGGACAGACTGGTCCTATGGTAAGATAAAAAATCCACCACCCCCCTTTGTCGACCTGAATCTGGCACACTAATCACTGAATGCCTGTGGCTTTATGTATGTATGCATGTATGTATGTATGCATATATACATAACTATCAATACATCAATGTATGCCAATACCATAAGGTGTCAAATTATCATACCCATCTGAAGAAGGAAATATAACATCACATTAGGAAAATATTTAAATAAAGAAACATGTATATTTCAAGACTTAAAAGTGTGCAGCATAGCAACATTGTCCCTATCTTTTTCTCACTTTTGTCAAACACCATGATATATTCATACCCATGGCCCCAGACTGGACCCACAAAGAACGGGAAAAAATAAAATTCTGATAGAGTTGAATACATCATACAAAGCCCAATCGTATCCCAAACTTTGACATTTCTGTTTTCAACATTATGTACTTAGCTGTATGACAATATAAAACTCTGTAAATTTAAGATATAATTACATGCATATAAAACCCTTTATAACGCGTTGCTCACGGGTCCAAAGAATAACATCAAAATATAAGCTGGATCGAGTTAACACATTTTTTGAAAAAACTTCCTTACAGAAATTGTGCATTATAAGTTCAATGTCATCAATTTAACTAACCTCTTGATCATACAAATCTGCTATGGATATGAAGAATTGGTTTCTCCGATAGCATGTATTTAGCTGTTAAAAAGAGAGGTCGCCTTGTATTAAAAAATGGGAGCCATGCTGCCATCGTGTCATAAGCAGAATCACGTTATAATGAAGCAAAGAGTCAGATGTATTCAGCAAAAAGATAATTTCCATGCCTGAAAGGTTACATAGTTACAATTTCTTTCTTTGTCTCACAAAATGCTATTTTTCTTGCTGTAAGTATAACATCTATAATCACATACATGTCCTGGTGGGAAACCCTGTTGTATCATGCATGAAAATAAAAAAGAAATATATAGGAAGGAAATAATTTTACCAATAATTTTCTTTAGAACTGTACAAAGGAGGAAAGGTTACATATCATACAATGCTGTGGCATTCAATTGCAAGCCATCTCTCACAGAATGCATGTAATAACATTTTTTTTACTCACCAATATGCCTTATATAATTTGGACCCTGAAAGAGATAAGTACACTGACCATACAAAACCATTTCAAAATAAAATGTACCAGACACATACAAAATACAGTCCTTGATAAAAATGTGAAAACACTTGAAAACATGCTTTAAAAGTGGAAATGTCTGAATAAGACTGAACCATTTTAAAAGCTTATACTAACATCACATTTTCTGATTAATTACCTATACATTGGTTTGGGGTGTACTGAGAAGAAATGCCATAAATTAAACAAGCTACATAAATAGCACTGTCTGTTGAAAAATACCGATTGACAAACTATCATAAGTAGGTACAATATCCATGTGCTACATTTCATGACTAAGTCACATACCCCCTGAAAATTCAATTTATAATCGTGACACACAAAAATGGGACAAATGTTAAATGAGACTAATGCAAACCATGTATAAAAGCTTTTTTTAAAACAACAAATAACCGACAATCACTCTGCTTTATTATGATAAATACACTTTTATTTACCTATATTATGGATAGATTTTCCAACCAAACTGATGTAACATCATAATTGGAGGACTTTTTCACATGTAATCTAATGCTAACAATAATCAAATATATCCTGTTATCAAGTGACCCAGCTGAAGAGATTTCATTGTTAAGAAATAATTTATTGCAATATTTCATGTTTGCATGGGGTGCAATTTATGTGAATACTGGTTAAAAAGATTTGCAGTACTGTCCATTGTAACTCACTTTACCGTTATATTGTTTTTCATGCAGCCTTCTTCTCTTTCTCCATTCTACACCATTATTATCTAGTTCTTGTGCAATTCCATCGGCAAATTCTCTGCAAATCAAATAGTAATGTGCAATTTATAGTATCAATGTGGTCTGTATTCAAAGTAAAATAAAGCGTAACAGAAAATAAAAGAATGGCAAAAAAAATCTAACAATGAAAAACAATACAAAAGATAATAAAACATAGGATGCCTCATATAGTGCAATCATTCAGCATAAATTCTTACATGTTTAAAATTGTCCTAAAATAATGTACAGCAACTTGGTTAGGTCACCAAGGAACATCCTGCCAACTTCTTTTAGGACTTCACAAACAATTTTCTAGGGTGATAGCTGGGAATAAACCCTTAATGAATACTAAAGTTGTGAATTCTTCCTGATACAAAAAGGTTGGGCACAGAAGACCACCCACCACCCTCCTTCATCACAAAATTACTGCACCTTGCACAATATAAACCCACTGTATTTCCTAGTGGTAATAATGAAAAATCCAATGGAACTTGTTTCCAAATATTTTGCATTCTGCAATGGATGCAGTAATGGCCTTATCAAACGTGGGACCCAATTTAAATCTTTTTGGCAAGCCCCTGGGATTTAAATGAAGGGCCATCGATGTGCACAACATTTGGAAATAAATCTTTATATAAGTTTTATATGATACTGAATTTAATATATTCTTCCATCACTTTAATATAGATTTCTCTATTTAGAAATATTTTTCAAAATTACTAATGCACGGGGACCCTGTGGGCACTGGGCTCAATCGATCCAGTGGGCCTGATGTCTGCCCTGAATGAATGTACACATTTTATTTTATCATGAAATAATGCACAACTTTCGGGTCAATAAAAATTATATCTTTAAGTCACCTGGCTAAATCCCTACACACAGGCCCATTTCATAACAGTGAAATAAACATTAAAACACAAAATACCATAACAATACTTTACAAAAACATTTATTATTTCTGCAATACGTTTATAATGTTTGTGATCAAGCCATTAAAAAATCTCCAACCTGACAAACTTAATGACTTTTACTGACTGAAATTTGTATTATTTCCCCGCTCCCCCATATCAAAGCATATGCAATGAGGGGCAAATACAAACTCATACATGGGCCATTATGATACAAAATGCTGGGATTGTTTGCGATAATAATAATATTATTATTATCATCACCACTACTGTAAAGAAAATAGAAGCACCATAGTATTATTAATAATAATAAAAATAATAATAATAATAATAATAATAATAATAATAATAATAATAATAATTATTTGTACTTGCTGTAAATTTCAATATCAACGTGATGGTGTGTGTTTTGGTACAAATGGTACAAAACAAAAAAAGAATGTAATTATAATTAACCCATGTCAATATTTATAATTGACCATAACGTGATTTCTGGTTTGTATCATGCATGTTTACATAAAACATACTGCAGACAGGAAGTTATATCAACAGTTCAGACCAATGAAATGCCAAGGTACAAAATGCATGATACAAGAAATTTATTTAATGATCATAGCAAAGACAACATAAAAGTACCAACTCAGGGTCAGCTATCATGCAAACATATACAGTCATGTGAACAAATTTGAATACCACATTTACACTGTGACTGATTAATCTGATATTCCTTTTTAAAGGAATGTCTATAATAAAGGTTACTCACTCTTTCACTGAGGCGTGATAATCATTTTTCAGAAAGTCATGAGTATCAGTTGAACATAGACGAAGTAAACCAGATTTGCAAGTGCTTCCTTGAATATTAAGGGGGAAAAAATGACCCATGTCCCCCATACTAAAGACAATTGTGGATATATTTTGAAATGAAAGGACACAATAACCCTATTATTTGTGCGAGTACATTACGACATAATGGAAATGTACAAAATTATTTAAAACCTACAGAATATTATAAACTACATCATTCCTGCTGAGTAAAAACAAGCAAATAAACACTAAGTGTTACAATAATATTAGGTGTTTAATGTAAACGTTAAGTCATTCATGATATTTCTTAAACTGAATAAAGGGTTGGTGTTGTGTGATTTTACTTACATACAAATAACACAGAGCCAGAGGCAAAGAAAAACAGTGCCCACGGGGGTGATGATTTACCTTTTAGCCCATGCTAGTCACGAAGTAGTGTGTATGTTTATGAGTGTTAATGTAGCTTGAACAATTTTTCAGTCTTATCGTTACGATGTCTGCAGAGTGGCAGTTTATAGTGATGTCTAGCACTGGGGCATCATGCCACAAATATATCCCACCCAGTCACATAATCCTGACACCAGGCCGACCAGTCCTAACACTAACCTCTTAATGCTGAGCGTCTATCGAGGCAGCTGTTACTACCCTTCTTACAAGTCTTTGGTATGACTCGGCCGGGCTTCGGACCATCGACCCCCGGCATCCGAGGCGGACACTAACCCTTAGGCCACTGGAGCAGTCTTGCCTTATCTAGTTAACGACTAGTTAAATATAAAGAGGCAACAGTCATCAACTATTACACCATCTGGTTAGAAAGCTGTTTACTCGACAGTTCATTTGAGGAATTTCAATTTAAATCCAACCTGCGCGATAAGCTCCAAGGGGACAGGGTCCAGTTTTTATGTACAAATTTAATGCCGCAATCAGCGACCTAGTATAAAAAATCATAAAAAATCAAATACACAAGTGACGTCAAAAAGGTCCATATTTTTAGATACCTATATTAAAACAAAGCATAATAATAGTATTCACTTCACCAGAGAAGTCAATGGCAGTTCACAGCAGAAGAGGTTTATGCACCCCAACCCCTATTTTATACATGCATTTTTCACACCCAAATGCCATTTTTGACAGCATGTGGTGCTCACAGTGCAAACGCAAGCCCTTTCCCTGGATGAAAATTTCGAAAAACATTGTCTACTAAATAGTTTGATGCAATTCAGAATAGTTGTCATCCAAGCCGTTGTGATTTTTATTAACGGAGCCGTAGATTAAAAAATTGTTTTAGGAGCCGATAATTTTAGTAGGAGCCGCTAATTGTTGTAGGAGCCGCTAATTGTAGTTCATATAATAATATAGGGAAAGACTGTAATCACCGTCATTTTAGAAGCCTCTGATTGTTGTCGGAGACGCTAATTGTTGCCCATATAATAATACAGGGAAACATTTTGATCACCGCCGGGTACCTGCGGCTTTCCATAATATGGTGATCAAATTTTTTCCCTATAGTATTATATGGGCAACAATTAGCGGTTCCCACAACAATTAGCGGCTCCTAAAATGACGATGATTATAATCTTTCCCTATATTTTTATATGAACTAATATTAGTGGCTCCTAAAACACTTTTAATCTACGGCTACGTTAATGAAAATCACAATTTACGGCTCCAGAAACACGTGAAGCTCAGTCTACAAACTACAATCACCGGCTCCTTCCACAGTAACGCCGCTGTAATTTTGATCTCTGTCTTTACTACCGAACGAGATTTGAACGAGATTTCAACTCAAAAACGAGATCCACTAACTATAATGACCGGCTCCTTGCTCCTTCAGTAGTAACGCCGCTGATAATTTTGATCTCCGGCTGCATTACAGAACGAGATTTAAACTCATAAATGAGATTTCAATCACGCACTGTCATATTCGGAATACCATCATCTTATCCGCATTAGTGTGTTGTATCCTAGAAGAGGGAGAATTATCGATTTATGTTTTAGACGAGTGAAGGCCAGAGTCATCCAATATCATTCGATGCAAGGTATGTTTTCCAATAAGCGACTAATTATAAATATAAACGTTTTGGGCAGGTATATTATAAAGAAATATCATGGTTACACCAACCGCCCCTGTGATCTGTACTGTAGTATAATACAGGAAAGACCTCTAAATTACGTATCTCATGGTGGGTGGGGTTGAGCTTATCGCGCAGGTTGGATTTAAATTGAAATTCCTCATATGAACGCGGTGAGTAAACAGCTTTCTAACCAAATGGTGTAATAGTTGATGATTGTTGCCTCTTTATATTTAACTAGTCGTTAACTAGGATGGGCAAGACCGCTCCAGTGACCTAGGGGTTAGTGTCCGCCTCGGATGCGGGAGGTCGTGGGTTCGAAGCCCGGCCGAGTCATACCAAAGACTTGTAAGAAGGGTAGTAACAGCTGCCTCGCTAGACGCTCAGCATTAAGAGGTTAGTGTTAGGACTGGTCGGCCTGGTGTCAGAATTATGTGACTGGGTGGGATATATTTGTGGCATGATGCCCCAGTGATAGACATCACAATAAACTAAAACAATTCTTAAAGCTACGTTAAAACTCCAAAACATACACACTAGAATGTGCTAATAGGTATATCATCACCCCCTTGGGCACTGTTTTTCTTTGCCTCTGGCTCTGTATTATTTGTATGTAAGTAAAAGCACACAACACCAACCCTTTATTCAGTTTAAGAAATATCATGAATGGCTTAACTTTTGCATTAAACACCTAATATTATTGTAACACTTAGTGCTTATTTGCTTGTTTTTACTCAACAATAATGATGTAGTTTATAATATTCTGTAAGCTTTAAATAATTCTGCACATTTCTATTATGTCGTAAAGTACTCGCACAAATAATAAGGTTATTGTGTCCTTTCATTTCAAAATATTTCCACAATTGTCTTTAGTATGGGGGACATGGGTCAGTTATTTTCCCGTTAATATTTACGGCAGCACTTGCAAATCTGGTTTACTTCGTCTATGTTCAACTGATAATCATGACTTTCTGAAAAATGATTGTCGTGCCTCAATGAAAGAGTGAGTAAAAAAGGAATATCAGATTAATCAGTCACAGTGTAAATGTGGTATTCAAATTGGTTCAAATGACTATATGTCTGTATAATAGCTGGCCCTGAGTTAGTATGTTTATGTTGTCTTTGAAGTTTGATATGATCATTAAATAAACTTTCTTGTATAATGTATTTTATACCTTGACATTTCATTGGTCTGAACTGTTAATATATCTTCCTGTCTGCAGTATGTTTTATGTAAACATGCATGATACAGACCAGATATCACATTATGGTAAATTATAGATATTGACATCGGTGAATTGTAATTACATTTTTTTTTTTGGTACCATTTGTACCAAAACAGCCACCATCATGTTGATATTGAAATTTACACCAAGTACAAATAATTATCATTATTATTAAAACTATTATCAGTAGTGGTGATGATAATGATATTATTACGGCGAATAATCCCAGCATTTTTATCATAATGGCACATGTCTGTGTTTGTATTTGTCCCTCATTGCATATGCTTTGATATGGGGGGAGGAGGGCAATAATACAAATTTCAGTCAGGAAAAGTCATTAAGTTTGTCAGGTTGGAGATTTTTTAATGTCTTGATCATGTATAAATGCATTGCAGAAATAATAAACGTTTTTGTAAAGTATTGCTATGCTATTTTGTGTTGCAATGTTTATTTCACTGTTATGAAATGGGCCTGTGTGTAGGGATTTAGCCAGGTGACTTAAAGATATAACTTTTTATTTACCCGAAAGTTGTGCATTATTTCATGATAAAATAAAATGTGTACATTCATTCAGGGCAGACATCAGGCCCACTGGATCGATTGAGCCCAGTGCCCACAGGGTCCTCGGGCATTAGCAATTTTGAAAAATATTTCTAAATAGAGAAATCTATATTAAAGTGATGGAAGAATATATTAAATTCAGTATCATATAAAACTTATTTAAAAATTTATTTCCAAATGTTGTGGACGTCGATGGCCCTTCATTTAAATCCCAGGGGCTTGCCAAAATGATTTAAACTGGGCCCCACGTTTGATAAGGCCATTACTGCATCCATTGCAGAATGCAAAATATTTGGAAAGAATTTCCATTAGATTTTTCATTATTACCACTAGGAAATACACTGGGTTTATATTGTGCAAGGTGCAGCAATTTTGTGGGGTGGGTGGTCTTCTGTGCCCAAATACAGCCATAATTACAATGTAAATACCATATACTGTTAGTTTCCAATCTTTTTGTATCAGGAAGAATTCACAACTTTAGTATTCATTAAGGTTTTATTCTCAACTATCATCCTAGAAAATTATTTCTGAAGTCCTAAAAAAATTTGGCAGAATGTTCCTTGGTGACCTAACCAAGTTGCTGTACATTATTTTAGGACAATTTTAAACATGTAAGAATTTATGCTGAATGATTGCACTTATTGAGGCATCCTATGTTTTTTTTTATCTTTTGTATTGTTTTTCATTGTTATAATTTTTTTTTTGCCTTTCTTTTATTTTCTGTTACGCTTTATTTTACATTGAATACAGACCACATTGATAATATAAATTGCACATTACTATTTGATTTGCAGAGAATTTGCCGATGGAATTGCACAAGAACTAGATAATAATGGTGTAGAATGGAGAAAGAGAAGAAGGCTGCATGAAAAACAATATATCGGTAAAGAGAGTTACAATGGACAGTACTGCAAATCTTTTTAACCAGTATTCACATAAATTGCGCCCCATGCAAACATGAAATATTGCAATAAATTATTTCTTAACAATGAAATCTCTTCAGCTGGGTCACTTGATAACAGGATATATTTGATTATTGTTAACATTAGATTACATGTGAAAAAGTCCTCCAATTATGATGTTACATCAGTTTGGTTGGAAAATCTATCCATAATATAGGTAAATAAAAGTGTATTTATCATAATAAAGCAGAGTGATTGTCGGTTATTTGTTTTTTAAAAAAGAGGCTTTTCATACATGGTTTGCCTTAGTCTCATTTAGCATTTGTCCCATTTTTGTGTGTCAAGATTATAAATTGAATTTTCAGGGAGTATGTGACTTAGTCATGAAATGTAGCACATGGACATTTTATCTACTGATGATAGTTTGTCAATCGGTATTTTTCAACAGACAGTGCTATTTATGTAGCTTGTTTAATTTATGGCATTTCTTCTCAGTACACCTCAAACCAACGTATACGTAATTAATCAGAAAATGTGATGTTAGTATAAGCTTTTAAAATGGTTCAGTCTTATTCAGACCTTTCCACCTTTAAAACTAGGTTTCAAGTGTTTTCACATTTTTATCAAGGACTGTATTTTGTATGTGTCTGGTACATTTTAATTTTGAAATTTTTTTTTTTTTTTTTTATGGTCAGCGTACTTATCTCTTTCAGGGTCCAAAAAATATAAGGTAGATTGGTGAGTGAAAAAAAATGTTATTACATGCATTCTGTGAGAGATGGCTTGGAATTGAATGGCACAGCATTGTATGTTATGTAACATTTCTTCCTGTCACATCATAGCTGATGTGGCATTTGTACAGTTCTAAAGAAAATTATTGGTAAAATTATTTCCTTCATATATATTCTTGGTAAAAATATTCCTTTATATTTTCATGCATGATAAAACAGGGTTTCCCACCATGCCATGTGATATGTGATTATAGATGTTATACTTACAGCAAGAAAAATTCGCATGTTGTGAGACTAAGCAAGAAATTATAACTATGTAACCTTTCAGGCATGGAAATTATATTTTGCTGAATATATCTGACTGTTTGCTTCATTATAACGTGATTCTGCTTATAACACGATGGCAGCATGATTTAACAGCTAAATACATGCTATCGGAAAAACCAATTAGTCATATCTCTAGAGAATTTATATGATCAAGAGGTTAGTTAAAATTGATGACATTGAACTTTCAATGCACATTTAATGTAGGGACGTTTTCCAAAAAATGTGTCAACTCGATCCAGCTTATATTGTGATGTTATTCTTTTGACCCGTGAGCAACGCGTTATAAAAGGTTTTAACTGTATGTAATTATGTATTACATTTACAGAGTTTTATATTTTCATACAGCTAGGTACATAATGTTGAAAAACAGAAATGTCAAAGTTTGGGATATGATTGGTCTTTGTATGATGTATTCAGCTCTATCAGAATTTCATTTTTTCCCCTTCTTTGTGGGTCCAGCCTAGGGTCATGGGTATGAATATATCTTGCTGTTTGACAAAAGTGGGAAAAAGATAGGGACAATGTTGCTATGCTGCACACTTTTAAGTCTTGAAATATACATGTTTCTTTATTTCAATATTTTTCTAATGTGATGTTGTATTTCCTTTTTTTCAGATGGGTATGATAATTTGACACCTTATGGTATTGGCATATATGGATTTATTGATTGGTATGTATCCATACATACATACAACCATATATACAACCATACATACATACAACTATACATACATACAACCATACATACATATATACATACATACATACGTACGTACGTACCTACGTAATTACATACATACATACATACATACATACATACATACATACATACATACATACATACATACATACATACAGCCACAGGCATTCAGTGGTTAGTGTGCCAGGCTCACGTTCACAAGGGGGTGGGTTTTGTATGTTACCATAGGACCAATCTGTCCTTGGCAAGACACTTGACTCCAGTTGCCACAGCACTAAGTAACTAACCCTCGTTATTATACCTTAAAGCAACAAAACAAAAGTAGCAAAGAAAATACATAACTAATTATCATGTGGCAGTCTCAAAAGTCTCTAAAGATGGGACCCAGGTAACCCATGGTCATATAAACAAAATAGCAAACATTTAAAACTTAAAATTATATTAAGTTCTAGGTAGAACCATTAAGACCTTCTGTGATGGTTTAAAATTTTAAAACGAAAGGTACATTTTAGACCACTCATAAATCATGTCCCATAGTTAGCAAATTGAACTGTGTTTATATCTTGAGCTGTTTAGAAGTTACATGGCACAGTGAACATACACATGCATACACCACACATACACGTACACAAGGACCTAAAATCTAATAACATCCATTGGGAAGACATTTTCATTTTTCATTTAAACAAATTTTATTTACAATTGGACTAAAATGTAAAAGTAATTATTTTATAAGACATTATTTTAGTAACAGATGTTTCCTATTTTAAGTGAAAGTGCAACATTCATGAAAAAACTGAAGATTCTGCTGCGAAAGTTTATGCAAATTTGTTCTATTTATTCTTCAGCTTTTTATTATATTTCATTTATGTTATGTACATACAGTTTATCTTGACAATGGATGTCTTCTTATGATACAAGTATAAATTACCCCACCTTGCCTGATACAATGTATTTTTAAGCAATCTTATTTTCAGTTTTTTGCAGAAGATAATATGGCTACATGCTGGAATAACTAATGGATGACCAGATATAGTTGCCTCGTACTTTGTCAATACAGTTGTTAAATCCCATGGCAAATAAAGACAATATCAACTCACATAATGCAATTTATAACGTTTATATATATATATATATATATATATATATATATATATATATATATATATATATATATATATATATATATATATATATATATATATATATGTATTATTGTAATTGCAGTTAAAATTTTGAATAATTGGCATCTCAGTATTGTCATTTTTTAAAACCAAATACTTGACAGGTATGTATTTGACATGGAATTGTAAACTGAGTAAATGTATTGCATTGTTTATTATGTCTTCCTGTTCACACTCACTATTTTAAAGGTGGGTATACTTTTTTAATGACTGTTTTATACACCCATACAAGGAAATTATATGACAAAACAAAGTGTTACTGTAAAAATTGAATTACCTGAAGACAGTAAATGAGATATTCAAATGCAGGATTAACTGAGCTATGTCATCTCTTTTTGGATTATGGATGTAAGCAAATCTAGATATAATTGGTTGATTGGTCAGTCATAAATGATATATCTACTTGTTTGCAGGTCTGGTGTCATACATGTAAAGCTTACTATTTTGTATAAAACTTGCATTATCTCCGCTACAGTATCTGCTCAGAGGGGCAGATTTAGAACGTTTATGATCCATATCATATGAATGTTTTGCTCATCGATCTTAATTATTATTTTTTAATTGCACCTGAAGCAAATACTGTATTGGCATTTGGTTTTGGTATTATAGGGGAAAAAACTATATGACTGACAGTATTATGATGGTGAACTAGTAATTTTCTTAGTGACTTTTTGATAACAGAACAATGCTGTTGTACACTATACAATTTGTGCAACGAACACTATGTCACAAGTTTACATGACCTGTTTATGTGGTACGTTGCATTCCAATAAAGTTTGTAAAAATTTAGTAAAATAAGAAATCATTTACATTTACAGTATTTAAAGGCAAAGAAAGAATTTTAGCTTCCATCACAAAAGCCGATATAAATTATAATAAATTTTCAATAATGACATTATGTTAAAGTAACAATAAATACAATTCAGAGAGAGGAGCTGAGAGAGTGAGATGCAAGATAAAGTTTTTATTCTCGCACACATTGCCATATAATAAAATGTAATTTCGTCTTACAGAAAAACCAAGGTAATCAAGCCTGATTAAAGACTTGTAATGTCACATCTAAAGGCATTCATTAGTCTAAGAAAAGGTAATTGTTGTTTAATAATAAAGGCTGACTTAACGAGGAATAAAAGTTCATCAGCTATTGACACAAGTGCAAGTAGAATCTACATCAGCCTTTCATCAAAACAAGTTAACACGTTTTGTCACAGGATCATATATAATAAGACTTTTCAGTAACACTTGATCTTGTCATTGCATCAAGCTCTTAAATATGCCAGAATGTTGATATTGACTTCATTACCGATACATATACAATTGAACAAGTATACAGGGCCCCCATGCTACTATGAAATTAGGAAAAAGTTGGAAGAAATGATAATTTCTTTTCTGACCATGAAAATTCCTTGAAGTTTGCAAAAATTGATGAAATTCAGGAAAGTTTGCGACTGTTTGATGACAGAAACAATTACGTAATTCAGTTGTAACTGATTGTGAATTAAATTTATTGAGTTATGTCCAGAATATTCGGAGGCTGCAGTATGGATCATTAGGGTGCTTAACATAACTATGGTTGTTGAGTCAATCTAACCACTCATTGCACTAAATTAGAAGACTGGTTGTTTCACGGTCAGATTGATATTGATATTTTTTCTGATATCAAAGGTTTGAAAACCAGTCTAGCATCACAAGACACCAACATTTTGTTGGCAAAGCGTAGCCGCATACCAGATGGCCTAGCAAACTTAATGATGTTACCCCGAGTCATGCCTACATGAAACAGATATGAAAATTATTTATTGTCTCAGAAAATGCAAGTACTAGAATAATTATGTCGTTAATCTGCTTAAAAATAAGATGAAACTATGGCGTTGATGAAATTTGACCTGGTACTCGCCATTTGCATTGCTAGATGCATGGGTACACAAATATCACAACCAACATATTCATGACTTCATAGGTCCAGTTGTCACATGATGTCAGTAATAACCCATTTCAGATGTAGAAACAAAAAACAATATTAAATGAAAAGTAAAGTTGTAAACTGTTAGTAATAAAGAAACCACAATGAAAGAACACATAATTCTGTATATATTTATTCAAAAAATAACTATCTATGATTTGTTGTATCATTTGACAACCATTTTTGCTTGATGAACTGTCCAGATTGAAGTGACAGCGACAGGTTTCTGGTTGTTTTATCAACATAAACATATTCTCTCTGGTTCTTACAGAAGCTTTTTGACTTTCATTTAATGTATTTTAATTTTTTTTTTTACATTAGACAGAAGCTTGTTGATATCATGCGACTACTATTGGATTTCTGATGTATTGTGAGATTTGTGTAATCATATGACGAGTAATGCAAATACAAATAGTGAGTACCGGGTCAGGTTCCATCTGTGCTGTAGCTTTGTCTAGTCTGTCACGGATTAAGACATAATGCTTATAATACTCTCCATTTCTGAGAAAATGAATCACCTTCCTATTGATTTCATACAGGTATGACTTGATGTGACATTGTTTCAAGTTTTCCATTACCACTGGTGGGTTTCAAGTTAAATTTGAAGTCAAAATGTCGAATCTCTGATCTTAATTTTGGTGTTAAACTATGACACTGAATATGTGGCTCAAAATATTGGTTTCAAATCCTTATCGGCCGCAGGAGAAATGTGAGATTGTTGTCCATTGTATTGGGAGTATCAATACAGGTTTAGGTACTTCTCTTCTTTCTGTAATTGTAGTTTCATTTGTAACTCTTGTTTTTATATCTGTCTCTCTCTTTTTTCTGCATTTCCATCTCCCTTTCTTTTTCCGGCATTTGCATTGTTATTTCTTTTTCTTCCTTTTGCATTTGTAATTTCTTCTCCATTTCTTTCTCTTCTTTTTGAATTTTCAATTGTTTCTCTCTTTCCTCTTTTTCAAGCTCTCTTAACTTTATTTTGTTCTTGAATCTTAATTTCAATTCCATAACTTGCAGGTTTGAGCCAGAGTCAAAGCACTTTTGTCCAAAATATTCTTCTCTACCAAATGTGAACCAAAATATTTTTTTATTTCTTGTTTTAACAAATATGGCTTTGTACATGAAAGATCATATTGTCTGGAACGTTGGAGCAATTCGTCCTCTTTCAAAGACTAACTGTTCCAGGCTAGGATTTAAAGTACAATTATCCACTTTAGTTTACATCGTTAAAGTTTGTTGGTTTCACTATGTAAAGTCAGAAAAATTAGGGACTCAGATAACTTAAATTTCAAAACAATTTCAATTTCTCTGAAATTCTTATCCCCAGTTAGCCCCCAAGTTTATATTACGACTCAATGATTACAAACTTAAGTAACAGAAAAGAAGCAAAACCAACAATTTTTATAAAACTTAACAGTTTAATTATCATAGTTATAAATAAAAAATTCGAAAGGAACATAAAGTCTTATGAAGTGAATCCAAGCTAGTCCTTATACTGGTCTGGGAAGCCCTAAATGAAAGAAATGTTCCTCATAAATTTCAATACCGGAAATGTACTGGTCCTCGAAGAACTTTGTAGTTGTCAAGATGGCGTTGTCCTGAATTCCTTCAATAACAGTTCCAGACTAATATTTAAGTCCAAATAATGAGAGCTTTCTATTTACGCTAAACAGTCCAAACAAACGTTGTTCCTGTCTAAAAATATCTAAGTAAAACATAAAATACATCTGTGGACTTAAAACAGGAATGCAATAATGTAAATAAACACAATAATGTGAATAACTCCAAAGAGTGCTTACTTTTCTCCTTGTATATAACATTTGTTGTGACAGTACTTCGCAATAGACCGCACGTGACAGCATGCACTATTGATTTTGCGTCTAATTAAGCAAAGTGAATATTATTCACATAACCTCGCGCAACCAATGGGAAGCCACAGAATTATCGAAACACCGGTCTCATCAGTCATTGTTAAACTAAACTGCATGCCATTTTAAGTCTTATTAAGATTATTATTACTAATTGTCAACACTGAACTAAAGGAGCTTTTTGCTTAAGTGTGGCATTCAAATATCCCAAAGACCAGACGCCATGTAATTTTCTCAAGAAAGAAACCAAATGAACTGGAAATTACCTGGCTTAAGTTGAAAGATGGAGTAATACTTTAACTTCAATGATTTTGAAATTTATGAAGAACTAAATTTAAGAACTGAAAAGTGAACCCTTACATTTTGTTACCAAATTTGCAAAAACTGTGTTAACCACGAAAATAAATGGGGTATCAGGGCTGATCAAATATTGTTTCCACATACTCGTCCAAGACAAAAAGTTTAATAAAATTCACTTGTCTCACCTTACTTTTCACAAGTCCCAATAATGTAATTTCTTCCAAAGATTTGATAAAATGTATGCGCTTTATTCCATAGATATAAGAAAGAAATAATATACAACTTTATTTCGTAAAAGGATTTACATTTTTCACAAATATTGGTTGACGATACATATTTAGCTGCTTAATGTGTATATGTTTTGCTACTGGAGATGGATGTGGCGACTGCCTGTATGCCCTCATTTTTGCTGTTAATTCCAGATGATTGAGGAATATCTGTAGGTCTTTCCTGACATATTTCATCAGATCTGCCCTCTCATACACAAAGTGCACCTTCTAACAAAAACTACACTGGTTTAATTTCGAACCTCTGCCAATTTCGGATATTCTTTACAATAACTGCAGTCTAAGTAAATAAATTAAAGCCAACATTTTAACCATCCACTTTATATGAAATTTCTTTTTCCTGATCTTCCTTGTTTCTGGCCTTGTGAACATATTTTAGCAAACCTATTTTATTTATGGAGTAAATATAAGTTTGCCTAACAACTAATTCTAAAGTGATCACAACATTTTATCATCTAAATACAGATGCAGCTCATTGATTAGCGTAATCGTTTCACATGAAAAGTAAAAATCAAGCGTGAAAGTTAATCCTGTATATTGAAATAAAAAATTAAGAATCATTACTGTCATTTAACCAGTTCATAAAGAAACCAATGCTCATTTCCCATTGTCAAAAAAGAGAAGGGGTGGGTGCATGATACTTGCACAGTGGATACAGATTGCCGTCCGCATCCAGAGAGTTTAATGTCTAATTATAATATTTGCCCACCCACCCCTCAAAAACTGGGTTAAGAAATGTGTCCTTACATCACTACATAATGGCATGTATATACTTATCCAAAGCTTACAGAACACTATAAACTACATCATTCCTGTTGTGTAAAATAGACTCTCCCAAGTATATATGGATTAAGCGTTAAAACTATATTAGGTGTTTAAGGAAAAAGTTTAGCAATTCGTGACATTTCTTAAAGTGAACAAAGGGGATGGTATCGTACGCTTTTACTTATGTGCAGAAACTACAGAGGCAATGAAAGTTGTGCCCATGGGGCTGATTATAATATACATATTAACCTATGGTAGTTAACAACTAGTTAAATATAAAGAGGCAAGAACCATCGAAGATTGCACCATTTAATTACAAAGCTGTTAAGTCGCCAGTTCATTAGAAGAATTTCAACTTCAATCCAAACTACGCGATAACCCCTACCCCACTCTTCCCCGAGCTACTTAATTTTGAGGTCTTGTATTATAGAGATACATGACAACTTGTTGGTTTATCCATGATATTTGTTTTCTTAACATACCCGCGCCAACAAATTAGTTATATTCTTTGCTAATTGGAAAAATACCTTGCACGAATAATATTGGATGACTGACCTTTGCTCTTCTATGCTATATATATATATATATATATATATATATATATATATATATATATATATATATATATATATATATATATATATATATATATAACTCGCTAAATGCTCACTCTGCCAAAACAGAACACAATGATGCGGATAAGATAGTGGTATTCCGTATATAAAAACACATGATTAAAATCTCGTTTATGAGTTTAAATCGAGTTCTGTAGTACAACCGGAGATCAAAATTATCAGCGCGTCACTGTTGAAGGAGCCAGTGATTATAGTTAGTATATATCGGTTTTTAGTTGAAATCTCGTTCGAATCTCGTTCGGTAGTAAAGACGGAGATGAAATTTATCAGCGGCATTACTGTTGAAGGAGCCGGTGATTGCAGTTGGTAGACTGGGCTTCGGATGTTTTGGAGCCGTTAATTTTGATTTTTATTAACGGAGCCGTAGATTAAAATAAGTGTTTTAGGAGCCGATAATTGTAGTAGGAGCCGCTAATTGTTGTATGAGCCGCTAATTGTAGTGCATATCAAAATATAGGGAAAGATTCTAATCACCGTCATTTTAGGAGCCGCTAATTGTTGTCGGAGCCGCTAATTGTTGCCCATATAATAATATAGGGAAAAATTTTGATAACCTACTCGGCCCTGCGGCTTTCCATACTTATCGGCTTCTAAACAGATCTAAACTTCTCGCGAGTTTTATCCGCCACCATAGGTATAGACACCACGAATCAGATCTCGTTCATCCAGAGAAGATACGACGAGCACCAACAGATTTTATTAGGTTCCAGCGCTCGACGTTATTGTCCCCTTCACGCTCCATGTGCCCTGGACGATCGCTCACTCACTCACGCGCTCACTTATGATAAACACGCAACAGGGCCACAGAAAACCAACGATGTCACATTGTGACACTTACAAAACTGCATCTTGAGGAATAGGAACACGTTTCCATTGTGTTTGCTTTTAAGCTGAAGAACTTTAAATTTACATATTTACAAATCTAACGGCTTTAACATACGTACATGATAATATAAATCATAGTTTCGTAACATGTTATTTCGTACTTTTGCAATTGTTTTTTTTTTGTATTCATTTAGGAAACACAGACATTTTGGGGCCTTTCATACATTACATATTTCGTTTACAGTTAAGAAAAGAACGTATTCTTCCCTAACATACCTAGCTAATGTGATATCTAATTCTTAGCGACATATATTCCCCCTAATGGGGAATATGATTGGGGGGGGGGTATAATCGGGAAAAACGATGCAGATACTAAAATGTCAAATTCTGATAACAAAATCGACTGCACAAGAGTAAAGAAACAAACGAATGAAACTACATGGCACGCTTGAAAGACAGAATATTGCAAGAAAACGCTTTTATATATTGACAGGATTATATATATTTCTATATATATATATATATATATATATATATATATATATATATATATATATAACTCATTTGTCATTCACTTGCTTTTGTATATCGCTTCTGGTCAATTCCCAGATTGCGTATAAATACCTAGTAGATTTTATTGCATTCCTCTTATCCTATTAGTATATCATCGCTGTTATATATATATATATATATATATATATATATATATATATATATATATATATATATATATATATATATATAAGCATAGCGTCGGGTGGAAATAAAATAGCCAGTACAAATTTGAAAGATTGTCACCCACTAATGTATCCTCTCTAGTTTTCAATGCCCCGTCTAATGTACATTGCCAATCGGATCAATGATGTTTGTTTGAAAGATTGGTAAGCTAACTGATTTATATATACAATAATATTTCATTAATTTATTATCTGCGGTGTGTTTCAACGTATGCATCTGCATGCATTACGTCGTGTTTGATCAAGTATAAAATATGTACTAAAATAACATCTTTCATGGCCTTCGCTTAGAAAAAGAAAATACAGACTAAGACAGAAACTAATGATAGTTGTATGGTGCCTGTAGGGTAGCGACAAGAGATCGATACACCTAATCTATATGGAACTGACATCCGGTTTACGGCAAGAAACCAGATGGGCGAATTTGTTAACTTTGCTCAGCGGGTAGCGATGTACATTACATAAACGCAATATACGATTCTGACTAACACCACACTTCTAATACAACTATCTCATATTTGATTTATTAAAATTGTTTTAAATGACGAGAAGAAAAAATATATCTCATTATAATATTAACCAATTCTTATGTCATAAATTTTAAGGACTTGTTCACATAAATAACCATCTTAAAACGTTTGCACTCCATCAAGTGATTAAGTAAACAAACAGGGTCTTCATAAAATATGAGAGCAAGCCACGTGCTGTTTGATTATCGGAACACCTGCTTATACGTATTCCGGCTGGAAGTTTCAGCTATTTAGTCTCCTTAAATAAGCCAGCAGTGTCATTTTGTCACATTTACATTTGTTATAGAACATGCTGAGTACAAGCATTATCTCAGTTTTCACCCTCTCACTCTTATTCTTCACTCGACCATACCAATCACTCACTCACACACATACATTATAATCTGCCACTATATATAGCTTTCTAAATTTATTGGAGCTTGAAAGGTCATAGCTCCATAAAAGATCAAGCCGAGTGGATCTGCAGAAATATTTGGATAGCTGTTGATGCACTAGATATATCGATGTGTTAAACTGTATTGCTTTGATTGTGATATAAAAGAGAAAAGGGAAAACACTTGACAATTCCAAGACTGACTATTTATGTAAAGGTTCCGTTTTCGTATCAACATTTCTTTTCTGAACAATTTGTCCTCGATAGCTGTGTAAAATGAACACACACATCCCCATATAAATAAATATATATATATATATATATATATATATATATATATATATATATATATATATATATATATATATATATATATATATTAAACAATATAATAATCAACAAAGTGCTCATTGGCACAGCGTACACATTAAATTAAACCTATGTTTTAAACGAAAACGTCGGGATATTTGATCAATTTTAGTTTAAACATATACATAATAGTCCATGCTATTATTTTGTTTAGCTTATACAATACAGTTATTCCGTTATCTCCTTGCTTATAAAATACAGTTATTCCTTTATCTCCTCGTAAGGTAAATTGGAGAACCTGTGAATGTGATGATTCGCAAATAATAACATCTAGTTTAGAGACACTAGCAAAAGGTTCTTAAAGGAGACTAGCAATCAAAATTTTCCTTTTACGTATGTAATTCTTTACAGATTTTAATTCGACTGCAATGTTTATAAATTAAATATCGTAAGCGGGTAGTGATTATATCTGCGTGGAAGATACCATGATTCCGTAAATTGCCGAGTTTTTCCGAGTTTTAATGAGACGACAGATCACGTGGTACCGTGACGCTATACTACCCAGTCCTTGAATACAAACATGAACATTAGCGAGCGAGGCAGAAAAGTGGAGACCACATTTGGGTTGCACATTCAAAAGTTGAATCTGCAGTCTGATATAATAGTTTATGTACTGTACTGGTAAGTGCTAACAGAAATTTGTTAGGCACAGGCCCCGGGCTGGTGACTTAAATAAACTAAAAGTCCTGAATGACATTCCACAAGCCAGGACAGTTCATACCTGTCAACTCTCAAGCCGGGAGAAAAACCTCCCGATTTTGGGGATACTTCTTCATTTACCTCCCGATCGCGCAATTTTTCGCAGCGAAATCTCGATTATTACATTATGTCTGTCAATTTTCATTTGTCAGAAGAAAAAACCCCAACACCAAACCATTTATAAATAGATATAACGTATGCTATCCACAGTCTAAACTGCCACACTGCAGACATCGTAGCGATATGGCTGAAAAATTGTTAAAGCTATGTTAAAAATTCAAATCACATGCACACACGTCTAAATCCGGCACTGGACTAAATAATTAATGTCATACAACAGCTTTTATCTTTTTTTTTCTTCTTCTTCAGTAAATAGAACGTGAAGATTAAACAGTATTCAAGTAATTTTGAGATGTTTTTAAATAACTACAACCGTACTATAGTAAAAAAAACAAAAACAAAAAAGAAACAAAACAAAAACAAACGAATCAGCTTAAATGCATGATTACTTTGAAATTGTATCTGCAAACAAAATCGCATATCCATTTCTGCCGAAGATACTCGGCCAGTTAACACCTGACATTCCTCTACCGTATATGAAAAGTTTAATTACCATGATTAAATTACAAGGAATAAAACAAAATATACCATGCAGTATATGTGGCCCTAAAGAACTAATTCTGAATAAATATTTTATTCAACAAACAGTGTTACATGCATTAAGACTTAAACCTAAGGAAATAAGGTGGGGCATAAAACTTGAGAAAAACTGTTGCCACATGTACGGTAACTTGTGACTGCAGATTTGAACTGTGAAAATGAAGTCCATGGCGTCGTAAGTAACAACAAAATAGGCACATACACACACTGTTAAACATGGTTTCTTTGAAGTATGACCAAAGGGCAGTCCTTTTCACAAGATCAATGCAAGGATAAGGATTATGTTCATTAGTCACACCGGTTTTATTGCTTGCGTACTTAAATCAAAACTTTAGCTATTTTTGCAATTTAGCCAGAGCTGACCAGAATATGTAACAGGGGTTTGTCATGGAGGAATAATAAGGCGTATCTCATGGCGAAAAGGCAGGTCCCATGGAAATTCAGCTCCTAGAAGATAGGCCAATATTTAAATATTGGCATTACGGTGGCAGATGATACTTCAGAATAAGGTTTTCTACTATAGTACTTTATTATTATTCTATATTGCCATTGGTTTCTGGTCTCCTTTAAGTCATCATTCATTTTTCTTGTTTCTTCTCCAGCAGTAATCACTGGAGTGCTCTATATAATCCATTTCAATCAGTTTGAATCAGTTGTTGAATTAGTTTTATGATTATATGCATTGTCAACATCAGTTTGAAACATACCGCCGCTGATACTCACTCATATGTTTGCCCCCATATCTCTCTCTCTCTCTCTTTATATATATATATATATATATATATATATATATATATATATATATATATATATATATATATATATATATATATGTATGTATGTATATATGTGTGTGTGTGTGTGTGTTTGCACGCGTGCGTGTGTGTTTGTGTGTGTGTGTGTGTGTTTCCGTGTGTGTGACTAAAAGTGCTTGTTTGCTTTCAAGCAAACAAGTTAGATGTTACCTATCCGTGCACCGGTATTTTCACCAGATAATTTGTTATCGGGTATGTATGAAATATATTTGGAACAGCAAAGGGTTATAAAGGACGTTGCTCCGTAATATTTTTAAAAACCGCATGAATACAGACAGAGAGAGAGAGAAAGGGAGAGGTGGGGTAGGAGAGAGAAATTATTTTTTTCTGCGGCCGGTGCTGACGTTATAGGTAATGTTTTCTGCTGAATTAACCAGTTGTAAACATGATGATAGGGGACAGTCTTATTGCAATTGATATATAATACAAATTTAGTAAACCATCTAGGTCGAAAACATCACTAGGCCAGGCGTCACTAGGATATGTTTGTTTTACATTTGTAATGTTAATTCATCATACAGGTTCATTTCTTCATTAAAAAGCATAGAGATGATCTCACACGCATTATTTTATCTGTCCTAGGATGCCTTTAAAATCTGGCATATCATTCGATGTCACATGTTTAAACGGTTTATGTTTATGGAGCAACCCCAAACTCGTTTCCCCTCATAGCACCATCGGTTTCATATTTCCCATTTTACATTGGTAAGAATCGACGGGCTTACACTAACAGAAAAGAATGAAAATCACTAAGTTTAGTATTATTCAACAACTAATTTATTTTCCTAGAATACAAAGTGAAAATGTAAAAAGAACGTACAGTAATGTGAATTAAATCGTAAATTGTCAAAACACTTATATTACAATCCAAAAGTATATTGTGTTCCGAATGAATTCCAATAAATTATGTCCTGATATGCCATTAGCGTTGTATAATCTCTATATGATCTCTGTAACATATATCGTGTTGCATCGAAATGGCATCGACACCATTATAAGTCTCTTGACCGGGCAGCGGCTGATAGTTTTCATCCAGTTACTGTTCTAAGGGATTCCACGGTTCGATATTTTTATGTCCAGGCAAAATCCATCCGCCACGACATGAATTATTTATTTCGATCAGCGCATAAACGTCCACTGTGCCACCAAGAACTTGTCGTCTCTCTCAGCAGCATTTACAGTCTTCCACGCACAGATTTCTTTCCAGTCAAAGGTCTTTGAGGCTCATGTCGATGGGACAGTGCCTACAATGGTACCTTTTTTATACAGAGCTATGACACTAAGTTGCACCCATCTTAGTTGCACATAGTCTATATTTTTGTGCGACATGGCTTTATATTAAATCTATCATTTGTGGGATTTTCTTTTGTCGGGTTTATTTCGATAGCGAATGGACGAAGCCACGATGAAACACTTTTGTCCGAGATTTCCGCCACGAAAATTTCTGCGACGGGCAACACCATTTCTCACGAATGTTTGACCTAAGTTTTATGAATTGTCTGTACAATGATGTTCTTTTTTCCATTGAGTACGTCCATCGTCACGAATCTGTCATAGGTCAACAGCGCGTAGCACACGTAATCGCCACCGGGATTGGCAATAATTCGCCGGATTTCGATCGGCGTGGAATCTTTGAGAAGCTCGGAATGCTTGGAAACATCGAAGTGAAATATGTGATACAAATTTTTTTTTTCAGCAATACCTGCGTTCACGTGTCCATGTGCTTCTGTATGGTTTCCATCAGGATCATGTACGCACGAAAATAATGTATGGTTCAGTCCGCTAAATTCCACCAGAGTTCTCGCTCTGGATATTGCTTGGATTGATGCGAACATGAATATATACAGATTGAGATGGTTAAACACTGGTCAGAGTGGATTCTAATTTGAGCATGTAAGCAGTAGGAGTTGTACATTTTGGTATCAACAATGAAAATCACCTCATGATGAATTTGACATCTGCCACTTTGTCTGGTCTGTGCATGTACTGTGTGGGACCTTCTCTTTCCAGAACAAGCTTATGCTTCACTCCTCTGAACAACGTACGGATATTCAAGCACATTCCGATTATGCTGCTCAGTTGAAGCATCATGCAGATATTGTGACCACAATTGGTGATTTAAAGCAGCATTATGTGTAAAATTGGTTCTTAAAACATCTCCAGTAAGTTCAGAAGCTTTAGCCACAGCAGCCGCTTGAAGGATGTCTGCGTTGGCACTGACTTCTGAATTCGAAGCAGCTGCAGTGTTTGTATCTCTACCCCACCACATGTTGGTGACGCATGTTCGCATCTTGTCTTGATGAGATTGAGGATCGTCCTGGTTTGGGTACGGTATCCATTGATCTCTTCCATGATTTGATTGTTCAGTTGGTGCTTCGCCGACGTGAATAATGACTATCTGTTGTTCTGCAGTGTGGCTTGAGATCTTGCAGAAGAGGCTGTTCCGATCGCTACTGCTTTGGTTGCGTTGAGGGCAACTGGAACTGCTTTTGTTGAAATCCCTAGAAAGACAATAAGGTTGATATAAGTCTACCAACGAATTTACATCACTGTACGCGTGATCGTCTCATTGTTTCTAAATTATCACTGAATATTTTTCACGTGCATATAATAGGTGATTTTTTTGTTATTATAATATACGGCATTTCCGGACTAAGCCACATGGTGATTTTCGAGATCGTGTCAGTGTATAGGATGAGAAAATAAATGAAGAGAGTAAGACGAATTTGAATGATCCATCATGGGGTGACTTTAATCGACGTGAATCACGTTGTATGCCCAAATGACAGACGACAACGACAACTGGTGATCGACCAGTTGATGAGGAGTCTGTTAACGTCGGTGATGTTCACGGGAAGACCTTAATCTTATTCATTACTTTATGATATAAATATTACAAGAGTAAAAATCGAGGATGGATCCGAGTGATTTTACATTGTAGGATCTAATTTCCCGAGAGATTGCTTCTGGTTCTCAGCGTGGTATACTTAGACTTAATTTGTTTTTCGGCAGTGTGACCGTTGTCAGTGATCAGTCTGGAGATGTCCGTGGCAATGTCGGTGATGTTGTGTCTACTAGGAGAGATCGTGATCGTATTTCGCTGAATCGATGTCGATGATGCCACGTAGGAAAACCTATTGTTGGTCGCTGTGACGTTAAGCAAGCTGTTCCATTTCTCGGCTGAGATCAACCAGATCTCGTACAACGACTGCTGGTCTAATTCCGACGAAGGATGATTCTTCACCCTGGAAGTGACCTAACGCGAATTAAACAAGAGCTTGGTATCGTCGAGAGTCATGTCGGAAAACAACGTTTTCTACCTAAGTTGTTTGCTACAAAAGACGGGTAAACTTTAGATATGTCATAGTACATTATCTGATGATGATTTGACGTAAACAGCTTGCTTACCACGATATGAGTGAGAGTATATACCATCCCGTTAGCAATTTCCAAGCCGAAATCACTCACCTGTGTAGACGCGATGAACATTTTGAACTGGGAGACAATATCGGCTTAATTTTTTTAAGTAACGGATGCTGACATCTATTCCACTTACCTTTGTTAGGCTCATTCACTCCCCTTGTTCCTGTGACGTATGAATTAAATCTACTAGTTATACCTGATTGGTCTTGCTGTGATTTTTGTGCAGACTGCTGATGTTCTTCCAAATGCGATATTTACCTTTTCTCTTTTTGCTCAGCGTTAGCGCGAATATCATTGTTTAATTTTTGATCCATCAATTATTTAAATTATCTAAATCGTTTCCTCCTCCTCCTCCTTATATGATAGACTTGTAATAGCTCTCCATATATATTGTTTACCTCTCGCTAGTATGCTGCGCGATGCCACTATGTTGAAATAAGCCTACTCTATGGTTGCTATCTTATTTTAAAAAATTCCCATAGCTGGATTTTGTTCATCATGAAAATTAACGAGCCATGTCAGTGATGGAGCTGGTTCCGAATAATTAATAAAGTGGATTAGTTGCCTCCGAGACTGAATGCTTCATACTCACTATGGTTAGTAACGTTTACTTCCTCCTCATGCAGATTCCCAAATCTATCATTGGTCTCTTCCTCCTTTACTTGCATCTCCAATAGCTCTGATTTCATAAGTATTTCTTTTTCCATCTTCTCCAGTTTGGCTTTTTATTTCTTTCCATATCATATCCATTCTGGTATTTTCCTCTTCCTTGTCTTTATTCATCTTATCCAGTATTTTAGTTCTTTCGTCACATCCTGAGTGTATGCATTTTTTCCTGGTTGATTTAACTTTAGGTGTTTATGCAGTGGCTTGTGCAGCTTCTTCCGGCACAGGCATTAGTTCATCCAGCAGTCGTTGTTGTGACTAATGAGTCGTTTTGAGCTTGTGCAACAACTGATCCTGCATGATATCGTATGTCGTTGCCAGTTCGTAGAGATAAGTCAGACTAGGCTTGAACAGTCCCCCTGCGACATAGCGCTGAAAGGACTGCTGACCTATCTTGTCTTTGATAACGCGTTTTCGTAATTCAGCCTGCAGCTCGATGCACCTTTCGAGGACATCTTCATGCTGACGACGATTGGTGATCTTTTCGAACGGCATGACGACGACCACTTTCTTGCAAGGACAGTGTTGTTCATTTTCTAATCAGTGATATACAATGCATCAAAGCCTTTTTGATAGCGTTCCGGGATCGTTTCCGCATTGCAATGAAACGTCACATAATCATGTTCGGAGGACGATGTCGCCGATTAATAACGGTCTTTGATTTTTTTCTCGGTGATGCCGCTGAAGTGGTCTCTTACGATTGCGTCGATGTCCCTATTACTGAGAACTATAAACTGCGCAAAGCAGTCCCTGTTCCGTCGGATGTATCTAGGAACATAGTAGTCCGACTGAGTGAAATAAATCCTGTTAAAGTGCTTGTTTCTCGACAGCGACAAAAAAGAGCAGATTTTATTCACGTTATCGCTATCAAGTTAATATCGTCAAACCCGAAAATCATATGCGTGTCCAAATCCAATTTGTCTACGGGTTCTACCTGTTCCGGTACTGCTAGGGTAAAAACATCGTCTTTTTCCATGACATCGTCAGCAACGCTGTCGCGGAAAAACAAGGTAAGCAACGCAGTTGCCAAACTCATGCAGATTCATATATTTGTCCTGGTGAGGAATTGAGCGCATAACTAATCACGCGAACGTACAACAACATGTTTTTCAGGAGCATGATTCGATTTACCACGACAGGATCCACCCATAATCGTACGATGGTAATCATGCATCAAAAATGATGCTGGTGAGTTTTCGTGTTTGCCTTCGTGTCAAAATTAATGGTGTTCATTTTCGGTATACAATTCAGTCCGTGAATCATTTATTTGAATTGATCTTATCTCTATGTTGATGAATTTAAGTGGTGAATTCGCAATTCCACAACACATACAAAAATGCCAAAGCAAAGACGCAGGACAGTTCTATCAAATATAATTCACGGGATCATGTCGGTACTACAACAATCTGACTACTCTGGAGTTAAAGCAGATAGTATTCTTAACTTGGTTATGCCACTTAGTCGAGACAAAAATGTACTTAAAACTACTGCACCTTGAATGCACAGCTGTGCTCATGCAAACCAGAACTAAAAAGACACAAATGCAATAAATGACGAAACCAACAAAGGTTATGAATACATTATCGAGAGGTTGGAAAAATACACATAATGCTTTGTCTGGATGTTTGAATGTAATTTTCACTGATGTTCACAAGACGATGTACCTGTCTCTCCATATCAATCGCTTTGAGGATCCATTTATATACATACGTCAGCGTGGGTTCCAATTCTGACCGTATGACATGTATGAAACATCAGTAAGCGATGTTTGGTATGGGCGACTTTATCAGAGCCATATTCAAATAGCGACAATGAAGACCATCCTCGAAAATACCCGAAGAACCTGGGTGGACTTAATTTTGGTTAGATTGAATTTCCCGAACACGTTACTAAAGCAACACTGAACAAATCTGGAACATTTATCACAGGTATTGCTGTTAATGTATTCATTTGGGAAAGAGGATTGTATCCGCTTTCACATTTCTCCCATGGACATCATTGAAACATTAGACGAGTCCAGATTATTTTGATTTTACTGATTTATGTGATTTATTCAAATACGATATCTGATTACGCATGGATGAAAAATCTAGCCCTGTTGCATAACCAACACTGGAAGCAGTCAGATGGGAACTTTCAATGCAGACGTTGATTGTATGTATGCAATATCCAACAAGAACTCACTGACCGTGATCTTTACTCTCATGGGATCAGTGAAAATCCTCAGAGAACAATAATAACAGAAACTGGTAAGACATTCTCAAATGTGCTGCCTTACAACGAAAGACAAAATGTACTTATATCATCCACGGGGACTTCGAATGTATCCATTATGAACTAAAAGGATTCGTCACCAATCTGTCCTAACATAATTCCCCTGTGGATTATAATAAAAAGTAGTTACTTGTGATGGGAAATCTTAGCCAATAGTGTTGCATAAGTGGCTGGGACTAGGTTAAGGTGGCCCTGAAATCACGTGAAGCTACAGTGAAATTGATTCGACAACAACTCAACGACTCTTAAGGTGAACCCATCGACTACTTTTTGTTACGAACAGACTCTGCAAAAAACCGATTAGGAATATATTTGGTCAAACCAATTTTAGCGAATAAATGAGAAACGTTTTTTAAATCGATCGAATTTTCCTGATACATTTAATTCGTGATTCGGATGTATCAATGATATCCAAAATCAAGTTTTTGAGTGCATTAGAACTACTTTTATCGTATTCGGAAGAAACATTTTTAAAAGAAACCGGTCGACACATCGCCGCAAAATATGTTAATCCTATCGCGAAGAACATGCATTTAAACACGTAATCAAATTTGATCAGTTTAATTTGACCTGGTAAAGATAGTCTCATACTCTCATGATGCGATCAAAGAGTTCATCCAATTTACCCTGTTGCGCCTCGTCAAAATTAAATCATTTTAGTTTATTTCAGACGTGATACTTGCCATTCTACCACAGCACCAGTCGTTGACGTTACACAAACATTTTGACTTCATCAGGTTCTTGACCGTAATCACCATTATTATAAAATATTTCCGGAATACATTTCAGATCATTATTCGCAATCGCGATAATTTAGTTGAAATGGTTTAGTTCTAAAGATTCAGGAATATCCTCTTCTAGGTCAGCTTTTATTATGATGCAATCAACACAACATATCTATATATATATATATATACAACGGGATAGTTCATGCAACGATCCCATGTATTTACTGGTTATGACAATAGTTTCGAAGATCACTTTGAGGATGTACCGTTAGCGATAGATGACACTGGAATGATCGGAATTGTACAGGTGCTCTTTAAAGAATTGAAAATACATAGCTGAATTCTGTTGAACTTTATAGTCCAAGCTGCGTTTAGCAAAGTACCTTAGGATGAAATAGACGGGAATTTCGCTACGTCACAACGAGCGGTGTTTTCCGATCAAATATATTTTTAAGGGTGATTCTCTTAAAACTTTCAGCGAAAAGGATCGAGATGCATTTTCGTGGATGTGACTAGTGTCGTTGTCAGCACGAGTTCGCAGCTTCCATTATCCGAAAAAATTAGAGTAGGTTAGGGTTTTTTAATGTTAAAAATAACGATAATCAATATTGTTTGCGGACGGTGATATTATTACATCCGATTGCGGTTTACCAAGAGCGTTTGAATCATTTTATCGCGTATCACGATATGCTAGATGTTACATGAATTAATTTTCCTATGCAAATAGACGATAAAGGATATTTTGAAAAGCGAATTGTTATCTGAATCGATCTATTTTGACATAACGTTAGCGTTTATTCACAATGTCATGTCAATAATGATCTTGATTTTTTTATGAGTACACCGATGTCCCTGCGAATTGCGCCGATAATCGCGATGGACATTATTTCTGAATCAAAACGTTTTAGCGTATCGTGAACAAGCAGGTAAGTAAAAGTAATGTTCAATATTCCTCTAGGAAAGTGTTTATCAGCTTTCATTAAACCAAATAAACAAAAAATGAATCGATCACCGATTCGATTGCATAAGAATCATTGTAATTGAACCACCTCCAGAAAAGCAGGAAGAAATACGGTTTGTCAATGTCGAACGACAAATGAGAATCCCTTTTGTGATTTATGCGGATTTTGAAGCGCTAATCATAACTGGTCTTGGTGCTGACCAGGATCCGATAAAATGTGTTAACCGAGGGTTTATCAGGAACACATCCCTGGTGGTTACGCATATAAAGCAGTGTGCGTTAAATTATATCGCGGGCTGGATTGCGTCAAAAACTGCTGGAGCGATCTCATCATAGAAGTGAATCTCATCGACAAGATTTGTCGAATACAATATGTTTTGATAAAATCAGTTCCGATAGCGCTGTAGATTGTTTCATCAGCAGATCTCCGTATAATTTAGACCGTGTCAGAGATAATTGTCATTATACTTGAAAATACCACGGTGCTGCTCATAACGATTGTGAAGTCCATTTTTTTTTTACCGCATTGGTTAGTTACTCCACCACAGATGTGCGAGGTCGCGGATTCAAGCCCCGTCTATATCACATAAAAGACATACAAATGGTACTAACATGCTAAGACTTGTCAGCCTGGTGTAGGGATAATGTGGCTGGGTTGGACATGAAGCTACATGTCTGCAGCATTAAAGTCCAGTGCTAGATATCACTATCAACTGCTACACTGCAAACGTCGTAATTGTTTTAAAAGTTACGATCATTATCAAAATAACACACACAGAGACCGCCAATTTTTAAACCTTAAGCATTTCGTGCCATATTTTGACGCGTATTTGATCTTGAAATAGTTCAATAAATGTCCACAAAACATCAAATGCATCCCCAAAAAACACGGAAATAAACATTTCGTTCTCGTTAAGAAAACTGAGATTCATCGATAATATCCATTTTATAGCGGCACCACTAGAACATCTGGTCAAACTCACAAAATAATTTAAGCATATTGCAGAACGTATCGGTGATTAAACCGATGTCTTGACTCCGAAAGGAGTTGATCCTTACGAGTGCAAAATCTGATTGGGATACGTTGGCATAGACTTCATTACCTGAAAAAGACACGTATTACAGTAAATTAAACAGTTCTAGAATCTCACATGGGTTTACAATCATGCACAGTGCGTTTGGAATGCGTTTGACTTAAAAACTCTCTCGGATTATCACAATTTCTATTCGACCACGGACAATTTACTGCTGACAGATGTATTCGACTATTTTAATCATTTATGGATTTGATCCTTGTTGGTGTTATTTGTCGTCGGTACTTTCGTGTGATGCCTCATTGAAAAGTAATGGTTTCACCTTACATCTGTTGAAAGAATTGGATATGTTCAATTTCAAAAGGAATTCGAGAAAGTATAAGCGTGACCACACACAGACACTCTGTTGCATACAATACGTAATTTTGAAGTTTTAACCCGCTTAAACAGTCAATTTACATCATTTGATTTGTTCCATATCACGTTGTATAAATGGGCAATCCCACAACCGATGTCCACTGGAATGTTTTCGCGTATGAATTCTGAAATGTTTACCTAAAACATGCTCAAAGCGATGAAGATTCCGGATGCTTTGTAGAAGTGGATCTGTATTATCCTGAAAATTTACAAGAGTTGTATAACGATTATCCGTTATTACAAAAATATCTAATTGTCACTGACAACACGTTGAGTCCTTATGAAGCCAATCTCAATCGAAATTAGATTGCGACATTAACACGGCAGCTAATTTAGTACGGAAGGTCATTAGAAAAGTTGGTATGTGATTCTTTATAAATATCTTTGACATTGTGTTTAGCTACGTGTCAAATTATTAATGATATATCGCGTATTAAAATTTTCTCACAGCAAATGGCAAGAAATGTATTTGAAAAAGCATTGCACTTATTAGAACGCGATAAGGACAAAATGTTAAAGTATTGTTCAAGGATACGGATAGTTTATGTTATGAAATCAACGAGGAAATATGTTTATTTGGACATGTCCGACGACAAAGAATCAATTCACTTGTCCTATTATTTTAAAACCAATGCATTTCTTGGCAATTACAATACAAAGGTGATCAGAAAATTTACGATCGAGAACAGCTCGGTACCTATCGGTATATTTGTCGGTCTCCGTAGCAAAATGTGTTTGGTCAAATTAGATAGGAGAGAGGTGGACAAAAACGCTAAAGGACTCAATAATTTTAGATACAAAAATGCATACGAAAATTGTGTAGAACATACATGCAACAATCGATGTTTTCTCGTCTTTACGATAATTGATGATAGTTCGTGAAACACTACAATCAACGACATGTAAGAGCACCAGAATTACTACACTAAACCACTGTTTTTTTTTTTTTCTTTCAGCAAGTGTACTTTTCAGATAGGAAAAACATTAATTACAGTTAAAATTATAATGTTTACTTGAACTGTCAGCTGATTGCTGCACGTTCAACAACAATTTTCCAACTTCTCCAACATCCAACATTTTGCCAGCATTCTTCCAACTTTCATCAGTTTTCTCGCAAATTTATAATATATTTAAGACCCCGGAAATTCTGAATCGGTATCCAGAAGCCGGTGCACAGCAAGGAGGTAACAGGGCGTATCCAGCCCGAATGAATTGGGTATGTACAGCAGCACGAAACAAACAGGTTTGAGAGTTGATATAGCAAGACATGCGTGTCTACTTTAATTTTAGATTTCAGTTACTTTTACAATTTACTTAGTATTTATTTAATAATTATTTTGTCGCATTAACATTCTCGCTAGGTAAATAATTTAAAGGAGACCAGAAACCAATGGAAATATAGGATAATAATACAAGTACTATAGTAGAAAACCTTATTCTGAAGTATCATCTGCCACCGTAATGCCAATATTAAGATATTGGCGTATCTTCTAGGAGCTGAATTTCCGTGACCTCGTATGCAAAATTTCCGCGCTTATTCGGTTACTTTCGGGATGTGACGTCATAGTTTCGACTTCAGCAGCCCAAGTGGGAGTTGTCAGAGTCAAAGTCAATACCATTTTGCGTTGCTTACGGGTGTAATAGAACATTAAGAAAAAGCCTGTGGACAACATTTTTTTCTTTTCGGAAAGATAAAGGCATAATGAAAGAATGGATACATTATTACAAACGGGTCAATTTCAAAGCAACGCCATACAGCACTCTGTGCTCGTTACATTTCTCAAAGGACTGTTACGAGAGGGATTCTGAAAAAATGGCAGCTCAAGGATACGCAAATGCTAGGCTTAGACTAAACGTTGGCGCTGTTCCAGACATAACGTTGAATATTTTAAATCCTGGGAAAAAAGCTAAACGTGCGAGTTACGAAAATAGGCAGAAGGCCGAGTAAGTGACAACAAAATGCAACAATCAATTCACAGATATTTTATTTACGCCAACAGTGCTAAAAAATAAATCTGATAGCCCGACACCCTGGGCCCCTCTGGTTTTAGTTCCGGCCCATCCTGTATTCAAAGTGAGGTGCCCGTCAGGCTTGTAGAAACAAAAATTGTTTGCCTGAGGAAACTTTGATCGCGCTGGTGAAATGAATAAATGTATTTTCAAGATGTTGACATACATGCCTTAACACGGCACAATCTAAATCAAATCACTACTGTCCAAGGTGAAATTTAGATCTGATTTTAATCAAATGGAGGCTTTGCCAAAAATAAGATTCTAAACCTGTCGTGTTTCGAGAAAACACACTTTTCAGTAATCTTATAAAAAATTACAAATTTAAAAACAAAAATCATTGTATACATATAGTATGTATAAACGGTAATCTGCAATGATTGGAACTGATATAAAATTATTCCTTGGGCAGTTTAAATATCAGGGATTAAAAAAGAAAAGAGGTCAAAGTTTCACATTAAATAGCTGACACTATAAACTGGGGGGAGGGTGACTATTGACCCAAACTCCAACCCCTTGCCCCAATGTGCGAGCGCCCATGGGACGTACCTTTTCTCCATGTGATGCACCTTATTATTCCCCCATGACAAGCCCATTTTGCATATTCTGGTCAGCTCTGGCTAAATAGCAAAATAGCTAAAGTTTTGATTTAAGTACGCAAACAATGAAGCTTGTGTGACGAATGAACACACTCCTTATCCTTGCATTGATCTTGTGAAAAAGACTGCCTTTCGGACATACTTCAAAGAAACCATGTTCGACAGTGTGTGTATGTGTAAGTACCAGCAATTGATTGCCAAAAATTCGATGCCTATTTTGTTGTTAATTACGATGCCATGGACTTCAGGTTTAAGTCTTAATGCATGTAACACTGTTTGCTGAACAAAATATTTATTCAGAATTAGTTCTTTAGGGCCACATACTGCATGGTATATTTTGTTTTATTCCTTGTAATTTAATCATGGTAATTAAACTTTGCATGTACGGTAGAGGAATGTCAGGTGTTAACTGGCCGAGTTTATTTGGCGAAAATGGAGATGCGATCTTGTTTGCAGAGAAAATTTCACAGTGATCATTCATTTAATCTAATTGGTGACAATTTTATTCTTTTAAATTTTATAATATAGTACTGTTGTAGTTGTTTAAAAACATCTGAAATTTACTTGAATAATGTTTAATTTTCACGTTCTATTTACTGAAGAATTGAATTTTTAACGTAGCTATAACAATGTTTCAGTCATATCACTACGATGTCTGCAGTGTGGAAGTTTAGACTGTGGATTGCATACGTTATATATATTTATAAATGGTTTGGGGTTGGGTTTGTTTTTCTCTGACAAATGAAAATTGACATACTGAATGTAATAATCGGGACTTCGCTGCGAAAAATTTAGAGATATTACGAGATCGGGATGTAGATGAGGAAATACCCCCAAAATCGAAGACTTTTCTCCCGGCTTGAGAGTTGACAGGTATGATCTGTCCGGGCCTTTGGAATTTGAGTCAGGCTTGAGTTTATTTAAGTCGCCAGCCCGGGGCCTGTGCCTAAAAAAATTATTTTAGCACTGACAATTACAGTACATAAACTATTATATCAGACTGCAGATTCAAGTTTTGAATGTGCAACCCAAATGTGGTCTCCTTCCGTCTGCCGCGCTCGCCAATGTCTATGTTTGTATTCAAGGACTGGCTAGTATTGCGTCACGGTACCACGTGATTTGTCGTCTCATCAAAACTCGGAAAAATCGGCAATTCACGAAATCGTGGTATCTTCCATGCAGTACAATCACTACCTGCTTACGATATTTAATTTATAAACATGACAGTCGAATGAAAATCTGTAGTGAATTAAATACGTAAAAGGAAAATTTTGATTTCTAGTCTCCTTTAAGATACATCCAGCTGATGATGTAATTTCACTAATTAAAGTAGAACTTCAATTTCTCGTATCATTTTAAAACAACACTTTCATCACTTCTATTTTTTTATGTAGGATCCTTTTTTATGCGTTTAAGATATTTATATATGTGACATTTAGTTCCTGTTCTTTTTAAAGTTTTTATTTGTAAGTCCCGGCCGTAAAAATTGCAGCTATAAATCTTATTTTGGGTGATCATTGGTGACATTTTCTCACCACATAACGCCCCTTTTTTATTACTCTTGTATGGTCATAAATGAGTGCAATTTTCCCGCACTTACTACAATTCTGCTATATTGATTTGGTGTGGTCATTCAATGAGCCAATTTTCTCTTCAGGTACCATGCTTTGACAAGTGTGATCATTGGATGAAAATAATTATCTCCTCATTACACACCTATTCATTTCTGCAAATGTATATGTGATCAGTGAATGCGTATATTTCTCTTCACATATCACACTTTTCTTAGACTGAAACTCGCGATCTGATGAGCTTTTTGTGTTTGTCGGACGAACATGATTTTCATCCCGATACCACATCGTACTTCAATAAGTCATCGGTTAGGACGCCATATAAGGGACACTACTCCTTTTATGTATTGGAACAGTTTCGGGATAGGTTGTCTTCCCTGATCCATCTCAATTTGTATTTGACATTATCTGCAGGAATTCAAAGTGATTAAGTTGTTTTCACACCAGTATTGTATATTATATGAATAAAGAGGGTCTTCTCAATAGTATCTCCCATTTCCACAGTCAGAAAGCAATAATAAACTAAACAGAAGCCAAGTCGCACATATATAGAGAGTTGGCAATAATTTCACCTGCATAACATTGACTGCAAGCAAGGATAGAAGTCACTCGTACAATATAAATGCCTTAATATCAGATCTGATATCAAAGTTCTCATCGCCAGAAACATGATATAAATGTAGGTGAGTGTTGATTATTCAGTGTTGCTGCTCCATAATTTATTTGAATTTTGCATCTCGAATAAATGTGTATAGTATGCATACAAACGTCTAAATCTGTCACACTTAAAATCCAGTTCATTGCATAACTTGTCTTTAGTAAATAAAGTGTCAGTCGTCGGGGACCGTTGTATCCAAAAGTGGAATAGAAATAAAGTACCAAACGGTGAAAACCGTTATATATAAATACGCTGAATAAAGTGGTATTATCTTCCAGTGAAAACAAAATATTCATTCTTGAAGATGGTGCTACAACTTGAATTGATTGAAATATACATACATTGTTAACATAAATCTAGAAATAACTACGGTAGTATATACAGCTCATCATTAAGTACACATGACATGATAAACACTTGTCGTTAAAGTCAGCATGAATAAATCGCTTTATTTGTAAACACTGAGCGTAGTGCCGTAATTATAAAAGCTGCTTTACTGTTGGTGGATTTAATGACATGTGATTTGTATATCATCTTTTCGGAAACGTTTTTGTATACTACTTACCATTGTCTGTATAAGATTTGACAATACGCTTAAGAAATGCTACATTAGTTGAGGAAACAGAAAGTTCGTCCGTAATAATAATTTAGAATTCCAATGAAGAGACGATTATTTAGTGTAGTAATTCAGGACAACATGCATACATTGTTAATCCAATAATTTTAAATTCACCGTTAAATCTAAAGATTGTGATACCCTTTAGGGCATGATTAGATCCACTCTTGTCTGTCAAGTGCATGTGACCAGAAAGGAAGTACCAAAAAAGGAAGTGCATTGTGATTATATACGCCATACATATGATTAAATTGGATTCAGAATAGTTGTCGTGTTGTAATCGTATAAGTAATTCCAGAAATCTGTATCCTATCCAAAATAAGATTGTGAGATATTTAGAGGTATGTTACAATGTTCATTTAAAATTTGAATTTCTCATGGGCAAACACATCTTTAGATATCAACTTCATGCAGTTGACGTGGGCTTGACATGATCCTATTGCAATATAGAATAACTCATAGATCGCTAACTCAGAAATTACTTGCAATTAAGTGAAATCCTTCGATACACACTTTTCAGTGACTTCATGGTATGTTAACACACTTTGTGACGTGTTCTTCTTTTATACCTTTTCACTTCTTTAAGCGATCTCGACATCAAGTGTACATATATAGGCATTGCGTTTAGATGAAAATTCTGTGTTAGTTACTGTTAAACATTCATAAAAGGACCAGCTCTACGAAAATCTATGTTACTTTGCAGGTTAGAAATAATCTTTATGAACTAAAAAAGCATTCTCAGGTGCATATCCATACGCATTATTTTATAAGTGAAATGTTTGATAATGATTATGTTTAAGATACTACTTTCATGTGAAGTGATAATTCCATATCAGTACGATATATAGACATACCCAGGGCCGGCGTCTGACCCAGACAGACTAGCTGGCGCCCTAGGCAAGGTTAGATTCTGGAGCCCTAACCCCACCCAGGAAATTATCAATGTCCAAATGTATAAACAATTAAAAACAAAAAAAAAAAAAAAAAAAAAAAAAAATGCGCCCCCCTGAAATCAGCGCCCTAGGCGGCTGCCTAGTTTGCCTGTATGGTAGCGCCGGCCCTGGAATACCTTAGTGACCATTATCACTAGACGACCCTCTGACAGTCAAGTTTGCAATACACGAGGTTATAGGTTAATTCGACTGAGCGACTGTTGAAAACATTGGTTAATTTGACGACTCTTTATAAACTTTTTCTCTTTATCTCTTTATTAGCCTTCAGTGTAATAATCCGTTTTTTTGTGTATCAATTATATTTTTTATTTGCTGAGTGTGTTTAGTTAAATTGACAATAACATGAATGTGTACGTTTCCTTTCCCTGTCAGTCTGGTTTTCGATAGTTGTCGAAAGTGGGGAAGGGAACTGGAGTCAGACTACACGAACATGTGTCTAGTTCGGAATGGAGACAAGCAGTTATATCTAAATTTGGAGTATGCGTTTGACTGTGTTTTTCACCGGGAAATAGTATAACAGGTATTGTTATTTACCATTAGAATGATTTGGCAGATGACATTCTGTATTCGAGTTACCTTCCATTGTGGTTGTGGAAACATTGTGGTGGACGAGCTGAAGTAAACTAACTATGAAACATGGTCAAGAACGGTCGTTGTATTGACCAGGAAATTTAATTATGACCCCAGTAGTTGCAGATTAACTGTCATATAAAAAACCGCCGGACAATGTCTAAGAAGGTCGAGCTTTTGTCAATGTAATATAATGGAACTGTCACCTCTAGAAACCCGACTGCAGCTGAAAAGTTGGTCCGAGTTCAGCTTATATAAATGCGTCTAGGTAATTTATAGCAAACAATTCAGTGATCGGAGCTAACTGTAATAATCCAAGAACAATGATAATATGAAATAGGCAAGGAATGGAGTCTGTTTGGTGGTATCTGTTTAAAATCGCAGTTACATACACACTAATTTGAATATGACGTTTATGTTCCCTGTGTATTTCCTTATCCGAGAGCTTTTCGAACTGATTCTTGTTGCATCTACGTCTTCCGCATCCCTATTGTTAAAGAGGAAAATAGGTAAAGCAGAACCTTAGTTATGAATTGAGGTATGCATGTAATTATTAAAAAGAGTTTTATGTTTTAAACTACAATGTTACGCTATCAGTGCTAATATGATCATGATTAATATAGGCTTTGATATTGCTTTTCTTCAAATCCACTTAGTTAGATTAGACAACACATTTTCTAACCTTACCCAACATAAAAATGTGATTAAAATAGTATTGAGGTATGCCCGGTTCCAGAAGCATGCTTCCACTGACATTCATGAAATACATACATAAAATAATTAAAGCAAGCGAAAAACAAACAAATTGTTTCTTGCATTCAACCCCTCTGATATGCACACGGTAAATAATCATACATCAATACATTTGTCCGCATTCAGAAAAAGGCACTTGCATTAAATATTATTGTCATTTATTTCCAAAGCCATTAGTTCCAGAAGGTGAAAAACAGTCTGTGCTAATTTTGCTATATATTGTGTGTCCAGACAACACATGACATAAATAAAATAGCCATGTCGAATCTAAAGATACTTAAAGCATTTGTTTGCATCACAAATTTATGACAAAATAAGAAAATAAATCAGCAACCTAACTAGAAACGACATGCGCAATAGAAAGATGGTCTTGCGTGTAGAACACGATAGTTTTGTATGTACATAATGTTGTAATGTGTGATTCAGGTTTGTCCATAATTGAATGTTTAATTTCGGCCTATTTGACTGTTGTCAGTTTTAAAGATCTTTACTTGGATTTATATTAATGACCTAGGGTTTCCAGAGAGAAATTATTTTTGTCCTTCCGACTTTTGTCACGATGTTTACGAGAAGTTAAATTCAATAAGTGAACTTGTTTGCGAATTTCGTGGCATTTCTCATTTGTAGTAATCCATATCCTTTGCATGTATTGTGTCATAGGTCAGATAATAGTCTCTATATAAAGAAGTAGGTAACAACTTATCATTCCTGATTAAATAGCAATCTGTGGAATCTCTTTTAATTGTGGTCAGTTTTAATTTGGGAGGAATTATTTATTCAATGCATTTATTGAATTAAATGCGCTTATTGACCTAATGGAGTCAAAACAACAAACAGTTTAAAAATAGGTTCTGCGCCGTATCTACTTCGCTTTGGTGTTTGTATACACAAGGCAATCGAGTATTCAGTAGCTAAGACTGATATGAGCGTTTAAGAGGGTCACTGATTTCCGTCCAAATCACATGCGCAAACTAGTTTTGCATCATTTTTGTTTTTTCTCTCAAATTTCAGATGTGACTAAGAAATCCTGTTAATGTATACATACAAATATTTAGGATTGCTGTCGCGTGTTCAAAATATAATTCACTTAAATCATACATACATACATACATACATACATACATACATACATACATACATACATAACGGAAAGACAGAAGACATACAATAACTTATCATTAATAATACTGAGGTTTCAATCTGAGCATTTGACAATGGCATGCACCATTTTAGCAATTACCAGAAATAAGCGGTCTAGTGTGTCTTTAATATAAGGATGACATATATGCAAAGATTACATATCTATCCTGCTAGCATACGTAGTTCTGTAATATTGTAGATTTTATTATCACTCTACTGATTACCCTTTATTGTTCAATTTCATAAAATATATTCATTGAATGTATAAATCTTAATACGTTTTATTTTTTTCTTTGGAAAATGCACCCACCCACATAGACCCCCTTCTGGACCCCATATATATATATATATATATATATATATATATATCCCCTCAGTTGGTACACTTTATATGGTGTATGCTGTTTGATTAATTTTGTTTTGGTATGTCAACAAGCTAATATATCATATTCTGCCAACCTATTTGGTCCCAGTAAGCCAATACAATTCTTGCGAGTGTTCTCCTTATTGACATTTTTTTGTTGCAACCATGCGCATTTTCTTCACCGAACTTCCAGGAACTCCTTTATTTTATTGTTATTATCAACAGACCGCATTTGCAATCGATAGCCTATAATACATTATTACGAGGTATCGATCTTGAACATCACCCCAGGTCAAGTATCGTTTAAATATCGACTATAGGCGCAAACAAGCTCACATGGTATTACCTTCCATAGCCTAGGTAATGATATGATAACAGTATCTTCCTGTCGGGGGATCAAACATGTATATTGGTGCTTTGGCCTAGAGATATCAATTGGATTTCAGGAGTTGTCTGACTTAGAATGTAAAGCAACTAACAAATGGTGTGGTGATTTGTACATGGCCCAAAATAGTGGGGAAACTGACCTCAAAAGGATACCTTGGAAGAATAAAATCTAAAGTATGACTATGTACCATAGTGAAGCCATTACATGTGTATTTGAGTGAAAGGTATTTGTGCAAACACGGACCGGCAGGAAAATTGCTAACATTTACAGTCCATTTACTCCGTATGCCCCACTTGTCTTTATTATGTAGGAACAGTGTTCAAATTTGAACAATTTAAGCTTGCCGCCGCATCCAATGAAGTTTACAGACCCGAAGGATAGCAATATCAGCCCGATAAACCAAGATGTAGAAATTGTTATCACATCGGAACCTTTGATAGCGAAGATGACCTGGGTTATAAAGACAGTAATAACAAATAATGGTCTTCTAAATGACAGAAACATATCAAGCTACAATATTCTCCAAATCATAAAATGTAAATATCCGTTCAAAAAGTATGAAATTTGGAAAGCGACATACTTTTATGAATTCAAGTTAGCATAGGCATATCTCATCAGGCAATTCGCCGCTAATTTCTCAGTTACTATTTGCATACGAAACATTCACAAATCAATTTAATTTCGCTCACAATTAATATCATCGTATTTTAGTTAGACTGACGCATTAAATGCATCATAAGCATATGAACCAGTTGACACATAACTTATACATAATATCTGCAGCGTTATATATATATATATATATATATATATATATATATATATATATATATATATATATATATATATATATATATTAAAAAACTTTTTATTCCGTTGTTATCTATAAGCCTTAACACGCACATTCTAGCAATGGGTATCTAAGTTGGTCTAGACATAGCTAGTTTTCGTCATTGATCTTAATCTATATGTTGAGGTAAATATCTGACTTAGGATTTGCTAGTTCGGTACATTAATCTAAAAGGCGATATTCATACGTTTTCTCATTATGTAATGCAAACATACTCTCTACATACATTTAGCCACTTGAATAATGGTGTGATGGGGTGTTGTATGTACCCAATCAAAGATATATATTTGTATTCAATTATTCCTCTGTCTGTGTGTGTGTGTGTGTGTGATTTGGATTTTTAACATAGCTAAAGCAGTTTGTATCAGTCATATCGCTTCAATCCCTGCAGTGTGGCAGTGTTTAGTGATGTCTAGCAATGGGCATCATGCCGCAAACATGTAGCACCATGTCCTACCCAGTCACATTATCGTGACGCGAGGCCGACTAGTCCTAACAGTCTTTTGACTCGGCCGGGTTTCGAACCCGCGACTTCCTTCTCCGAAGCGAAAGCTAAAACTGCTTAGGAGACTGGAACGTTCGAAATTGTATCATATTTATACTTGTTTATCGTACTGCTTAGGCGTAGTGGTTAGAGCGTCCGCATCGAATGCGGAAGGTCGTGGGTTCGATCCCCGGCTGAGTCACACCAAAATATATATACAAAATGGTATTAACAGTTGCCTCGCTAGGTTTTCAGCATACAGAGGTTAGTGTTAGGACTGGTAGGCCTGGTGTCACTAATATATGTGGCATGGTGCCCCAGCACTTGACATCACTATAAACTAACACTGCAGACATCGTAGCAAATGACTGAAAATTTGTTAAAGTTGTTAAAAATCCAAATAACACTTGTTTACGTATTTTATACTGAACCGATAAGAAACTATTTACTAAGATAGAACTGTTTTGTCGCATAATATAAAACAATTTATTTGAGGGATAGATGCGTGAATAGGTAGTGATTGTTTTTGTTGCTATTTATGTTTCTCTCCACGTCTGCATGAATATATAGTTGATATGTATGTTTTTATGTCTGAATATGTGTATGCACACACACACACACACAAACACACACACACACACACACACACATATATATATATATATATATATATATATATATATATATATATATATATATATATATATATATGTGTGTGTGTGTGTGTGTGTGTACGTATGTATGTACGCACATATTAATGCACTTATGTGATCATTTGTAAATTAAATAGAGGCAGGATGTTTAAAAAAATCCTCTAATAAACGGTAATAAGGAAGCACTCGGATATAGATACATACACATTATCGGCACACATACATACTGAAAGTGACGGATACAAATAACATTCTATATCTACCCATTCGTCATTTTTATATCCATACTTGTGTACATATATTTAAACACAAACAAATATAATACACATATGCTTTCAATTATTATATAATATATATATATATATATATATATATATATATATATATATATATATATATATATATATATATATATATATATATATATATATATATATAATTATATATAGATATATATATATATATATCAATATACATTCGCATAAACTGATCAACAGTATGCGTTAATGGGGCCGATTTCATGTATGTCGTTTTCTATACAGGTTTTGGCTGACTTTTTCCTGACGATTGAATATATGCGTAAGATAAATCAAATACATCTTGTCTACATTATAACCGTCATAGATCTATATATCAATGGCATCATATCAAGTCACTGTTTCATGAAATAGTCCACCCTGAGTAAAACTCAGCTAACTTTTAAAGCAGATGATCAGTCGGCTACATTAGAGCCTACAATAAAATACTGATCTTAAATTGGATTGTATAAATCTTGCAAAGTTGGAAAATTTATTAAATTAGCACCTATTCTAGTTGAGAACTTTAATTTGATCGAAACCATAGCTTATATTCCTATGATTTATGTGACGCACTTGCTGATTATCTTATTTTAAATACTCTATTAAACATTGCTGGTAACATAACCTGACGCGCAAATGGCTTATAATCTAGAAGGTGATATACAGCAAAACCTGCTGACAGAATATGCCCGAGTTGAATAAAAATATTACACAATATTGCTTCTGTTGTGATACGATATTGTGTGACAGCAAGTGCAGCCTTATAATTATAATCAGCGCGTGATAGAATACCCAGTTTAATGAGGGGAAGTGACGCTGAGACATGGCAAAGGTTAACATTGCATTCGGCTTACTGGGACCAAATAGGTTGGCAGAATATGATATATTAGCTTGTTGACATACCAAAATAAAATTAATCAAACAGCATACACCATATAAAGTGTACCAACTGAGGGGTATATATATATATATATATATATATATATATATATATATATATATATATATATATATATATATGGGGTCCAGAAGGGGGTCTATGTGGGTGGGTGCATTTTCCAAAGAAAAAAATAAAACGTATTAAGATTTATACATTCAATGAATATATTTTATGAAATTGAACAATAAAGGGTAATCAGTAGAGTGATAATAAAATCTACAATATTACAGAACTACGTATGCTAGCAGGATAGATATGTAATCTTTGCATATATGTCATCCTTATATTAAAGACACACTAGACCGCTTATTTCTGGTAATTGCTAAAATGGTGCATGCCATTGTCAGATGCTCAGATTGAAACCTCAGTATTATTAATGATAAGTTATTGTATGTCTTCTGTCTTTCCGGTATGTATGTATGTATGTATGTATGTATGTATGATTTAAGTGAATTATATTTTGAACACGCGACAGCAATCCTAAATATTTGTATGTATACATTAACAGGATTTCTTAGTCACATCTGAAATTTGAGAGAAAAAACAAAAATGATGCAAAACTAGTTTGCGCATGTGATTTGGACGGAAATCAGTGACCCTCTTAAACGCTCATATCAGTCTTAGCTACTGAATACTCGATTGCCTTGTGTATACAAACACCAAAGCGAAGTAGATACGGCGCAGAACCTATTTTTAAACTGTTTGTTGTTTTGACTCCATTAGGTCAATAAGCGCATTTAATTCAATAAATTCATTGAATAAATAATTCCTCCCAAATTAAAACTGACCACAATTAAAAGAGATTCCACAGATTGCTATTTAATCAGGAATGATAAGTTGTTACCTACTTCTTTATATAGAGACTATTATCTGACCTATGACACAATATATGCAAAGGATATGGATTACTACAAATGAGAAATGCCACGAAATTCGTAAACAAGTTCACTTATTGAATTTAAATTCTCGTAAACATCGTGACAAAAGTCGGAAGGACAAAAATAATTTCTCTCTGGAAACCCTAGGTCATTAATATAAATCCATGTAAAGATCTTTAAAACTGACAACAGTCAAATAGGCCGAAATTAAACATTCAATTATGGACAAACCTGAATCACACATTACAACATTATGTACATACAAAACTATCGTGTTCTACACGCAAGATCATCTTTCTATTGCGCATGTCGTTTCTAGTTAGGTTGCTGATTTATTTTCTTATTTTGTCATAAATTTGTGATGCAAACAAATGCTTTAAGTATCTTTAGATTCGACATGGCTATTTTATTTATGTCATGTGTTGTCTGGACACACAATATATAGCAAAATTAGCACAGACTGTTTTTCACCTTCTGGAACTAATGGCTTTGGAAATAAATGACAATAATATTTAATGCAAGTGCCTTTTTCTGAATGCGGACAAATGTATTGATGTATGATTATTTACCGTATGCATATCAGAGGGGTTGAATGCAAGAAACAATTTGTTTGTTTTTCGCTTGCTTTAATTATTTTATGTATGTATTTCATGAATGTCAGTGGAAGCATGCTTCTGGAACCGGGCATACCTCAATACTATTTTAATCACATTTTTATGTTGGGTAAGGTTAGAAAATGTGTTGTCTAATCTAACTAAGTGGATTTGAAGAAAAGCAATATCAAAGCCTATATTAATCATGATCATATTAGCACTGATAGCGTAACATTGTAGTTTAAAACATAAAACTCTTTTTAATAATTACATGCATACCTCAATTCATAACTAAGGTTCTGCTTTACCTATTTTCCTCTTTAACAATAGGGATGCGGAAGACGTAGATGCAACAAGAATCAGTTCGAAAAGCTCTCGGATAAGGAAATACACAGGGAACATAAACGTCATATTCAAATTAGTGTGTATGTAACTGCGATTTTAAACAGATACCACCACACAGACTCCATTCCTTGCCTATTTCATATTATCATTGTTCTTGGATTATTACAGTTAGCTCCGATCACTGAATTGTTTGCTATAAATTACCTAGACGCATTTATATAAGCTGAACTCGGACCAACTTTTCAGCTGCAGTCGGGTTTCTAGAGGTGACAGTTCCATTATATTACATTGACAAAAGCTCGACCTTCTTAGACATTGTCCGGCGGTTTTTATATGACAGTTAATCTGCAACTACTGGGGTCATAATTAAATTTCCTGGTCAATACAACGACCGTTCTTGACCATGTTTCATAGTTACTTTACTTCAGCTCGTCCACCACAATGTTTGCACAACCACAATGGAAGGTATCTCGAATACAGAATGTCATCTGCCAAATCATTCTAATGGTAAATAACAATACCTGTTATACTATTTCCCGGTGAAAAACACAGTCAAACGCATACTCCAAATTTAGATATAACTGCTTGTCTCCATTCCGAACTAGACACATGTTCGTGTAGTCTGACTCCAGTTCCCTTCCCCACTTTCGACAACTATCGAAAACCAGACTGACAGGGAAAGGAAACGTACACATTCATGTTATTGTCAATTTAACTAAACACACTCAGCAAATAAAAAATATAATTGATACACAAAAAACGGATTATTACACTGAAGGCTAATAAAGAGATAAAGAGAAAAAGTTTATAAAGAGTCGTCAAATTAACCAATGTTTTCAACAGTCGCTCAGTCGAATTAACCTATAACCTCGTGTATTGCAAACTTGACTGTCAGAGGGTCGTCTAGTGATAATGGTCACTAAGGTATTCCAGGGCCGGCGCTACCATACAGGCAAACTAGGCAGCCGCCTAGGGCGCTGATTTCAGGGGGGCGCATTTTTTTTTTTTTTTTTTTTTTTTTTTTGTTTTTAATTGTTTATACATTTAGACATTGATAATTTCCTGGGTGGGGTTAGGGCTCCAGAATCTAACCTTGCCTAGGGCGCCAGCTAGTCTGTCTGGGTCAGACGCCGGCCCTGGGTATGTCTATATATCGTACTGATATGGAATTATCACTTCACATGAAAGTAGTATCTTAAACATAATCATTATCAAACATTTCACTTATAAAATAATGCATATGGATATGCACCTGAGAATGCTTTTTTAGTTCATAAAGATTATTTCTAACCTGCAAAGTAACATAGATTTTCGTAGAGCTGGTCCTTTTATGAATGTTTAACAGTAACTAACACAGAATTTTCATCTAAACGCAATGCCTATATATGTACACTTGATGTCGAGATCGCTTAAAGAAGTGAAAAGGTATAAAAGAAGAACACGTCACAAAGTGTGTTAACATACCATGAAGTCACTGAAAAGTGTGTATCGAAGGATTTCATTTAATTGCAAGTAATTTCTGAGTTAGCGATCTATGAGTTATTCTATATTGCAATAGGATCATGTCAAGCCCACATCAACTGCATGAAGTTGATATCTAAAGATGTGTTTGCCCATGAGAAATTCAAATTTTAAATGAACATTGTAACATACCTCTAAATATCTCACAATCTTATTTTGGATAGGATACAGATGTCTGGAATTACTTATACGATTACAACACGACAACTATTCTGAATCCAATTTAATCATATGTATGGCGTATATAATCACAATGCACTTCCTTTTTTGGTACTTCCTTTCTGGTCACATGCACTTGACAGACAAGAGTGGATCTAATCATGCCCTAAAGGGTATCACAATCTTTAGATTTAACGGTGAATTTAAAATTATTGGATTAACAATGTATGCATGTTGTCCTGAATTACTACACTAAATAATCGTCTCTTCATTGGAATTCTAAATTATTATTACGGACGAACTTTCTGTTTCCTCAACTAATGTAGCATTTCTTAAGCGTATTGTCAAATCTTATACAGACAATGGTAAGTAGTATACAAAAACGTTTCCGAAAAGATGATATACAAATCACATGTCATTAAATCCACCAACAGTAAAGCAGCTTTTATAATTACGGCACTACGCTCAGTGTTTACAAATAAAGCGATTTATTCATGCTGACTTTAACGACAAGTGTTTATCATGTCATGTGTACTTAATGATGAGCTGTATATACTACCGTAGTTATTTCTAGATTTATGTTAACAATGTATGTATATTTCAATCAATTCAAGTTGTAGCACCATCTTCAAGAATGAATATTTTGTTTTCACTGGAAGATAATACCACTTTATTCAGCGTATTTATATATAACGGTTTTCACCGTTTGGTACTTTATTTCTATTCCACTTTTGGATACAACGGTCCCCGACGACTGACACTTTATTTACTAAAGACAAGTTATGCAATGAACTGGATTTTAAGTGTGACAGATTTAGACGTTTGTATGCATACTATACACATTTATTCGAGATGCAAAATTCAAATAAATTATGGAGCAGCAACACTGAATAATCAACACTCACCTACATTTATATCATGTTTCTGGCGATGAGAACTTTGATATCAGATCTGATATTAAGGCATTTATATTGTACGAGTGACTTCTATCCTTGCTTGCAGTCAATGTTATGCAGGTGAAATTATTGCCAACTCTCTATATATGTGCGACTTGGCTTCTGTTTAGTTTATTATTGCTTTCTGACTGTGGAAATGGGAGATACTATTGAGAAGACCCTCTTTATTCATATAATATACAATACTGGTGTGAAAACAACTTAATCACTTTGAATTCCTGCAGATAATGTCAAATACAAATTGAGATGGATCAGGGAAGACAACCTATCCCGAAACTGTTCCAATACATAAAAGGAGTAGTGTCCCTTATATGGCGTCCTAACCGATGACTTATTGAAGTACGATGTGGTATCGGGATGAAAATCATGTTCGTCCGACAAACACAAAAAGCTCATCAGATCGCGAGTTTCAGTCTAAGAAAAGTGTGATATGTGAAGAGAAATATACGCATTCACTGATCACATATACATTTGCAGAAATGAATAGGTGTGTAATGAGGAGATAATTATTTTCATCCAATGATCACACTTGTCAAAGCATGGTACCTGAAGAGAAAATTGGCTCATTGAATGACCACACCAAATCAATATAGCAGAATTGTAGTAAGTGCGGGAAAATTGCACTCATTTATGACCATACAAGAGTAATAAAAAAGGGGCGTTATGTGGTGAGAAAATGTCACCAATGATCACCCAAAATAAGATTTATAGCTGCAATTTTTACGGCCGGGACTTACAAATAAAAACTTTAAAAAGAACAGGAACTTAATGTCACATATATAAATATCTTAAACGCATAAAAAAGGATCCTACATAAAAAAATAGAAGTGATGAAAGTGTTGTTTTAAAATGATACGAGAAATTGAAGTTCTACTTTAATTAGTGAAATTACATCATCAGCTGGATGTATCTTAAAGGAGACTAGAAATCAAAATTTTCCTTTTACGTATTTAATTCACTACAGATTTTCATTCGACTGTCATGTTTATAAATTAAATATCGTAAGCAGGTAGTGATTGTACTGCATGGAAGATACCACGATTTCGTGAATTGCCGATTTTTCCGAGTTTTGATGAGACGACAAATCACGTGGTACCGTGACGCAATACTAGCCAGTCCTTGAATACAAACATAGACATTGGCGAGCGCGGCAGACGGAAGGAGACCACATTTGGGTTGCACATTCAAAACTTGAATCTGCAGTCTGATATAATAGTTTATGTACTGTAATTGTCAGTGCTAAAATAATTTTTTTAGGCACAGGCCCCGGGCTGGCGACTTAAATAAACTCAAGCCTGACTCAAATTCCAAAGGCCCGGACAGATCATACCTGTCAACTCTCAAGCCGGGAGAAAAGTCTTCGATTTTGGGGGTATTTCCTCATCTACATCCCGATCTCGTAATATCTCTAAATTTTTCGCAGCGAAGTCCCGATTATTACATTCAGTATGTCAATTTTCATTTGTCAGAGAAAAACAAACCCAACCCCAAACCATTTATAAATATATATAACGTATGCAATCCACAGTCTAAACTTCCACACTGCAGACATCGTAGTGATATGACTGAAACATTGTTATAGCTACGTTAAAAATTCAATTCTTCAGTAAATAGAACGTGAAAATTAAACATTATTCAAGCAAATTTCAGATGTTTTTAAACAACTACAACAGTACTATATTATAAAATTTAAAAGAATAAAATTGTCACCAATTAGATTAAATGAATGATCACTGTGAAATTTTCTCTGCAAACAAGATCGCATCTCCATTTTCGCCAAATAAACTCGGCCAGTTAACACCTGACATTCCTCTACCGTACATGCAAAGTTTAATTACCATGATTAAATTACAAGGAATAAAACAAAATATACCATGCAGTATGTGGCCCTAAAGAACTAATTCTGAATAAATATTTTGTTCAGCAAACAGTGTTACATGCATTAAGACTTAAACCTGAAGTCCATGGCATCGTAATTAACAACAAAATAGGCATCGAATTTTTGGCAATCAATTGCTGGTACTTACACATACACACACTGTCGAACATGGTTTCTTTGAAGTATGTCCGAAAGGCAGTCTTTTTCACAAGATCAATGCAAGGATAAGAAGTGTGTTCATTAGTCACACAAGCTTCATTGTTTGCGTACTTAAATCAAAACTTTAGCTATTTTGCTATTTAGCCAGAGCTGACCAGAATATGCAAAATGGGCTTGTCATGGGGGAATAATAAGGTGCATCACATGGAGAAAAGGTACGTCCCATGGGCGCTCGCACATTGGGGCAAGGGGTTGGAGTTTGGGTCAATAGTCACCCTCCCCCCAGTTTATAGTGTCAGCTATTTAATGTGAAACTTTGACCTCTTTTCTTTTTTAATCCCTGATATTTAAACTGCCCAAGGAATAATTTTATATCAGTTCCAATCATTGCAGATTACCGTTTATACATACTATATGTATACAATGATTTTTGTTTTTAAATTTGTAATTTTTTATAAGATTACTGAAAAGTGTGTTTTCTCGAAACACGACAGGTTTAGAATCTTATTTTTGGCAAAGCCTCCATTTGATTAAAATCAGATCTAAATTTCACCTTGGACAGTAGTGATTTGATTTAGATTGTGCCGTGTTAAGGCATGTATGTCAACATCTTGAAAATACATTTATTCATTTCACCAGCGCGATCAAAGTTTCCTCAGGCAAACAATTTTTGTTTCTACAAGCCTGACGGGCACCTCACTTTGAATACAGGATGGGCCGGAACTAAAACCAGAGGGGCCCAGGGTGTCGGGCTATCGGATTTATTTTTAGCACTGTTGGCGTAGATAAAATATCTGTGAATTGATTGTTGCATTTTGTTGTCACTTACTCGGCCTTCTGCCTATTTTCGTAACTCGCACGTTTAGCTTTTTTCCCAGGATTTAAAATATTCAACGTTATGTCTGGAACAGCGCCAACGTTTAGTCTAAGCCTAGCATTTGCGTATCCTTGAGCTGCCATTTTTTCAGAATCCCTCTCGTAACAGTCCTTTGAGAAATGTAACGAGCACAGAGTGCTGTATGGTGTTGCTTTGAAATCGACCCGTTTGTAATAATGTATCCATTCTTTCATTATGCCTTTATCTTTCCGAAAAGAAAAAAATGTTGTCCACAGGCTTTTTCTTAATGTTCTATTACACCCGTAAGCAACGCAAAATGGTATTGACTTTGACTCTGACAACTCCCACTTGGGCTGCTGAAGTCGAAACTATGACGTCACATCCCGAAAGTAACCGAATAAGCGCGGAAATTTTGCATACGAGGTCACGGAAATTCAGCTCCTAGAAGATACGCCAATATCTTAATATTGGCATTACGGTGGCAGATGATACTTCAGAATAAGGTTTTCTACTATAGTACTTGTATTATTATCCTATATTTCCATTGGTTTCTGGTCTCCTTTAAATTATTTACCTAGCGAGAATGTTAATGCGACAAAATAATTATTAAATAAATACTAAGTAAATTGTAAAAGTAACTGAAATCTAAAATTAAAGTAGACACGCATGTCTTGCTATATCAACTCTCAAACCTGTTTGTTTCGTGCTGCTGTACATACCCAATTCATTCGGGCTGGATACGCCCTGTTACCTCCTTGCTGTGCACCGGCTTCTGGATACCGATTCAGAATTTCCGGGGTCTTAAATATATTATAAATTTGCGAGAAAACTGATGAAAGTTGGAAGAATGCTGGCAAAATGTTGGATGTTGGAGAAGTTGGAAAATTGTTGTTGAACGTGCAGCAATCAGCTGACAGTTCAAGTAAACATTATAATTTTAAATGTAATTAATGTTTTTCCTATCTGAAAAGTACACTTGCTGAAAAAAAAAAAAGACCAGTGGTTTAGTGTAGTAATTCTGGTGCTCTTACATGTCGTTGATTGTAGTGTTTCACGAACTATCATCAATTATCGTAAAGACGAGAAAACATCGATTGTTGCATGTATGTTCTACACAATTTTCGTATGCATTTTTGTATCTAAAATTATTGAGTCCTTTAGCGTTTTTTCCACCTCTCTCCTATCTAATTTGACCAAACACATTTTGCTACGGAGACCGACAAATATACCGATAGGTACCGAGCTGTTCTCGATCGTAAATTTTCTGATCACCTTTGTATTGTAATTGCCAAGAAATGCATTGGTTTTAAAATAATAGGACAAGTGAATTGATTCTTTGTCGTCGGACATGTCCAAATAAACATATTTCCTCGTTGATTTCATAACGAAAACTATCCGTATCCTTGAACAATAATTTAACATTTTGTCCTGATCGCGTTCTAATAAGTGCAATGCTTTTTCAAATACATTTCTTACCATTTGCTGTGAGAACATTTTAATACGCGATATATCATTAATAATTTGACACGTAGCTAAACACAATGTCAAAGATATTTATAAAGAATCACATACCAACTTTTCTAATGACCTTCCGTACTAAATTAGCTGCCGTGTTAATGTCGCAATCTAATTTCGATTGAGATTGGCTTCATAAGGACTCAACGTGTTGTCAGTGACAATTAGATATTTTTGTAATAACGGATAATCGTTATACAACTCTTGTAAATTTTCAGGATAATACAGATCCACTTCTACAAAGCATCCGGAATCTTCATCGCTTTGAGCATGTTTTAGGTAAACATTTCAGAATTCATACGCGAAAACATTCCAGTGGACATCGGTTGTGGGATTGCCCATTTATACAACGTGATATGGAACAAATCAAATGATGTAAATTGACTGTTTAAGCGGGTTAAAACTTCAAAATTACGTATTGTATGCAACAGAGTGTCTGTGTGTGGTCACGCTTATACTTTCTCGAATTCCTTTTGAAATTGAACATATCCAATTCTTTCAACAGATGTAAGGTGAAACCATTACTTTTCAATGAGGCATCACACGAAAGTACCGACGACAAATAACACCAACACGGATCAAATCCATAAATGATTAAAATAGTCGAATACATCTGTCAGCAGTAAATTGTCCGTGGTCGAATATAAATTGTGATAATCCGAGAGAGTTTTTAAGTCAAACGCATTCCAAACGCACTGTGCATGATTGTAAACCCATGTGAGATTCTAGAACTGTTTAATTTACTGTAATACGTGTCTTTTTCAGGTAATGAAGTCTATGCCAACGTATCCCAATCAGATTTTGCACTCGTAAGGATCAACTCCTTTCGGAGTCAAGACATCGGTTTAATCACCGATACGTTCTGCAATATGCTTAAATTATTTTGTGAGTTTGACCAGATGTTCTAGTGGTGCCGCTATAAAATGGATATTATCGATGAATCTCAGTTTTCTTAACGAGAACGAAATGTTTATTTCCGTGTTTTTTGGGGATGCATTTGATGTTTTGTGGACATTTATTGAACTATTTCAAGATCAAATACGCGTCAAAATATGGCACGAAATGCTTAAGGTTTAAAAATTGGCGGTCTCTGTGTGTGTTATTTTGATAATGATCGTAACTTTTAAAACAATTACGACGTTTGCAGTGTAGCAGTTGATAGTGATATCTAGCACTGGACTTTAATGCTGCAGACATGTAGCTTCATGTCCAACCCAGCCACATTATCCCTACACCAGGCTGACAAGTCTTAGCATGTTAGTACCATTTGTATGTCTTTTATGTGATATAGACGGGGCTTGAATCCGCGACCTCGCACATCTGTGGTGGAGTAACTAACCAATGCGGTAAAAAAAAAAAATGGACTTCACAATCGTTATGAGCAGCACCGTGGTATTTTCAAGTATAATGACAATTATCTCTGACACGGTCAAAATTATACGGAGATCTGCTGATGAAACAATCTACAGCGCTATCGGAACTGCTTTTATCAAAACATATTGTATTCGACAAATCTTGTCGATGAGATTCACTTCTATGATGAGATCGCTCCAGCAGTTTTTGACGCAGTCCAGCCCGCGATATAATTTAACGCACACTGCTTTATATGCGTAACCACCTGGGATGTGTTCCTGATAAACCCTCGGTTAACACATTTTATCGGATCCTGGTCAGCACCAAGACCAGTTATGATTAGCGCTTCAAAATCCGCATAAATCACAAAAGGATTTCTCATTTGTCGTTCGACATTGACAAACCGTATTTCTTCCTGCTTTTCTGAAGGTGGTTCAATTACAATGATTCTTATGCAATCGAATCGGTGATCGATTCATTTTTTGTTTATTTGGTTTAATGAAAGCTGATAAACACTTTCCTAGAGGAATATTGAACATTACTTTTACTTACCTGCTTGTTCACGATACGCTAAAACGTTTTGATTCAGAAATAATGTCCATCGCGATTATCGGCGCAATTCGCAGGGACATCGGTGTACTCATAAAAAAATCAAGATCATTATTGACATGACATTGTGAATAAACGCTAACGTTATGTCAAAATAGATCGATTCAGATAACAATTCGCTTTTCAAAATATCCTTTATCGTCTATTTGCATAGGAAAATTAATTCATGTAACATCTAGCATATCGTGATACGCGATAAAATGATTCAAACGCTCTTGGTGAACCGCAATCGGATGTAATAATATCACCGTCCGCAAACAATATTGATTATCGTTATTTTTAACATTAAAAAACCCTAACCTACTCTAATTTTTTCGGATAATGGAAGCTGCGAACTCGTGCTGACAACGACACTAGTCACATCCACGAAAATGCATCTCGATCCTTTTCGCTGAAAGTTTTAAGAGAATCACCCTTAAAAATATATTTGATCGGAAAACACCGCTCGTTGTGACGTAGCGAAATTTCCGTCTATTTCATCCTAAGGTACTTTGCTAAACGCAGCTTGGACTATAAAGTTCAACAGAATTCAGCTATGTATTTTCAATTTTTTAAAGAGCACCTGTACAATTCCGATCATTCCAGTGTCATCTATCGCTAACGGTACATCCTCAAAGTGATCTTCGAAACTATTGTCATAACCAGTAAATACATGGGATCGTTGCATGAACTATCCCGTTGTATATATATATATATATAGATATATATATATATATATATATATATATATATATATATATATATATATATATATATATATATATATATATATATATATATATATATATATAATATGGTTAGTGCTTGTCTAATTTACCGTCTGGATTCACTACTGAATCAAATTAGAGAATACGAAGGATGAGTATAATGGATTCATTACAACGCTGTGTTGATTGCATCATAATAAAAGCTGACCTAGAAGAGGATATTCCTGAATCTTTAGAACTAAACCATTTCAACTAAATTATCGCGATGGCGAATAATGATCTGAAATGTATTCCGGAAATATTTTATAATAATGGTGATGACGGTCAAGAACCTGATGAAGTCAAAATGTTTGTGTAACGTCAACGACTGGTGCTGTGGTAGAATGGCAAGTATCACGTCTGAAATAAACTAAAATGATTTAATTTTGATGAGGCGCAACAGGGTAAATTGGATGAACTCTTTGATCGCATCATGAGAGTATGAGAGTATCTTTACCAGGTCAAATTAAACTGATCAAATTTGATTACGTGTTTAAATGCATGTTCTTCGCGATAGGATTAACATATTTTGCGGCGATGTGTCGACCGGTTTCTTTTAAAAATGTTTCTTCCGAATACGATAAAAGTAGTTCTAATGCACTCAAAAACTTGATTTTGGATATCATTGATACATCCGAATCACGAATTAAATGTATCAGGAAAATTCGATCGATTTAAAAAACGTTTCTCATTTATTCGCTAAAATTGGTTTGACCAAATATATTCCTAATCGGTTTTTTGCAGAGTCTGTTCGTAACAAAAAGTAGTCGATGGGTTCACCTTAAGAGTCGTTGAGTTGTTGTCGAATCAATTTCACTGTAGCTTCACGTGATTTCAGGGCCACCTTAACCTAGTCCCAGCCACTTATGCAACACTATTGGCTAAGATTTCCCATCACAAGTAACTACCTTTTATTATAATCCACAGGGGAATTATGTTAGGACAGATTGGTGACGAAGCCTTTTAGTTCATAATGGATACATTCGAAGTCCGCGTGGATGATATAAGTACATTTTGTCTTTCGTTGTAAGGCAGCACATTTGAGAATGTCTTACCAGTTTCTGTTATTATTGTTCTCTGAGGATTTTCACTGATCCCATGAGAGTAAAGATCACGGTCAGTGAGTTCTTGTTGGATATTGCATACATACAATCAACGTCTGCATTGAAAGTTCCCATCTGACTGCTTCCAGTGTTGGTTATGCAACAGGGCTAGATTTTTCATCCATGCGTAATCAGATATCGTATTTGAATAAATCACATAAATCAGTAAAATCAAAATAATCTGGACTCGTCTAATGTTTCAATGATGTCCATGGGAGAAATGTGAAAGCGGATACAATCCTCTTTCCCAAATGAATACATTAACAGCAATACCTGTGATAAATGTTCCAGATTTGTTCAGTGTTGCTTTAGTAACGTGTTCGGGAAATTCAATCTAACCAAAATTAAGTCCACCCAGGTTCTTCGGGTATTTTCGAGGATGGTCTTCATTGTCGCTATTTGCATATGGCTCTGATAAAGTCGCCCATACCAAACATCGCTTACTGATGTTTCATACATGTCATACGGTCAGAATTGGAACCCACGCTGACGTATGTATATAAATGGATCCTCAAAGCGATTGATATGGAGAGACAGGTACATCGTCTTGTGAACATCAGTGAAAATTACATTCAAACATCCAGACAAAGCATTATGTGTATTTTTCCAACCTCTCGATAATGTATTTATAACCTTTGTTGGTTTCGTCATTTATTGCATTTGTGTCTTTTTAGTTCTGGTTTGCATGAGCACAGCTGTGCATTCAAGGTGCAGTAGTTTTAAGTACATTTTTGTCTCGACTAAGTGGCATAACCAAGTTAAGAATACTATCTGCTTTAACTCCAGAGTAGTCAGATTGTTGTAGTACCGACATGATCCCGTGAATTATATTTGATAGAACTGTCCTGCGTCTTTGCTTTGGCATTTTTGTATGTGTTGTGGAATTGCGAATTCACCACTTAAATTCATCAACATAGAGATAAGATCAATTCAAATAAATGATTCACGGACTGAATTGTATACCGAAAATGAACACCATTAATTTTGACACGAAGGCAAACACGAAAACTCACCAGCATCATTTTTGATGCATGATTACCATCGCACGATTCTGGGTGGATCCTGTCGTGGTAAATCGAATCATGCTCCTGAAAAACATGTTGTTGTACGTTCGCGTGATTAGTTATGCGCTCAATTCCTCACCAGGACAAATATATGAATCTGCATTAGTTTGGCAACTGCGTTGCTTACCTTGTTTTTCCGCGACAGCGTTGCTGACGATGTCATGGAAAAAGACGATGTTTTTACCCTAGCAGTACCGGAACAGGTAGAACCCGTAGACAAATTGGATTTGGACACGCATATGATTTTCGGGTTTGACGATATTAACTTGATAGCGATAACGTGAATAAAATCTGCTCTTTTTTGTCGCTTTCGAGAAACAAGCACTTTAACAGGATTTATTTCACTCAGTCGGACTACTATGTTCCTAGATACATCCGACGGAACAGGGACTGCTTTGTGCAGTTTATAGTTCTCAGTAATAGGGACATCGACGCAATCGTAAGAGACCACTTCAGCGGCATCACCGAGAAAAAAATCAAAGACCGTTATTAATCGGCGACATCGTCCTCCGAACATGATTATGTGACGTTTCATTGCAATGCGGAAACGATCCCGGAACGCTATCAAAAAGGCTTTGATGCATTGTATATCACTGATTAGAAAATGAACAACACTGTCCTTGCAAGAAAGTGGTCGTAGTCATGCCGTTCGAAAAGATCACCAATCGTCGTCAGCGTGAAGATGTCCTCGAAAGGTGTATCGAGCTGCAGGCTGAATTACGAAAACGCGTTATCAAAGACAAGATAGGTCAGCAGTCCTTTCAGCGCTATGTCGCAGGGGGACTGTTCAAGCCTAGTCTGACTTATCTCTACGAACTGGCAACGACATACGATATCATGCAGGATCAGTTGTTGCACAAGCTCAAAACGACTCATTAGTCACAACAACGACTGCTGGATGAACTAATGCCTGTGCCGGAAGAAGCTGCACAAGCCACTGCATAAACACCTAAAGCTAAATCAACCAGGAAAAAATGCATACACTCAGGATGTGACGAAAGAACTAAAATACTGGATAAGATGAATAAAGACAAGGAAGAGGAAAATACCAGAATGGATATGATATGGAAAGAAATAAAAAGCCAAACTGGAGAAGATGGAAAAAGAAATACTTATGAAATCAGAGCTATTGGAGATGCAAGTAAAGGAGGAAGAGACCAATGATAGATTTGAGAATCTGCATGAGGAGGAAGTAAACGTTACTAACCATAGTGAGTATGAAGCATTCAGTCTCGGAGGCAACTAATCCACTTTATTAATTATTCGGAACCAGCTCCATCACTGACATGGCTCGTTAATTTTCATGATGAACAAAATCCAGCTATGGGAATTTTTTAAAATAAGATAGCAACCATAGAGTAGGCTTATTTCAACATAGTGGCATCGCGCAGCATACTAGCGAGAGGTAAACAATATATATGGAGAGCTATTACAAGTCTATCATATAAGGAGGAGGAGGAGGAAACGATTTAGATAATTTAAATAATTGATGGATCAAAAATTAAACAATGATATTCGCGCTAACGCTGAGCAAAAAGAGAAAAGGTAAATATCGCATTTGGAAGAACATCAGCAGTCTGCACAAAAATCACAGCAAGACCAATCAGGTATAACTAGTAGATTTAATTCATACGTCACAGGAACAAGGGGAGTGAATGAGCCTAACAAAGGTAAGTGGAATAGATGTCAGCATCCGTTACTTAAAAAAATTAAGCCGATATTGTCTCCCAGTTCAAAATGTTCATCGCGTCTACACAGGTGAGTGATTTCGGCTTGGAAATTGCTAACGGGATGGTATATACTCTCACTCATATCGTGGTAAGCAAGCTGTTTACGTCAAATCATCATCAGATAATGTACTATGACATATCTAAAGTTTACCCGTCTTTTGTAGCAAACAACTTAGGTAGAAAACGTTGTTTTCCGACATGACTCTCGACGATACCAAGCTCTTGTTTAATTCGCGTTAGGTCACTTCCAGGGTGAAGAATCACCCTTCGTCGGAATTAGACCAGCAGTCGTTGTACGAGATCTGGTTGATCTCAGCCGATAAATGGAACAGCTTGCTTAACGTCACAGCGACCAACAATAGGTTTTCCTACGTGGCATCATCGACATCGATTCAGCGAAATACGATCACGATCTCTCCTAGTAGACACAACATCACCGACATTGCCACGGACATCTCCAGACTGATCACTGACAACGGTCACACTGCCGAAAAACAAATTAAGTCTAAGTATACCACGCTGAGAACCAGAAGCAATCTCTCGGGAAATTAGATCCTACAATGTAAAATCACTCGGATCCATCCTCGATTTTTACTCTTGTAATATTTATATCATAAAGTAATGAATAAGATTAAGGTCTTCCCGTGAACATCACCGACGTTAACAGACTCCTCATCAACTGGTCGATCACCAGTTGTCGTTGTCGTCTGTCATTTGGGCATACAACGTGATTCACGTCGATTAAAGTCACCCCATGATGGATCATTCAAATTCGTCTTACTCTCTTCATTTATTTTCTCATCCTATACACTGACACGATCTCGAAAATCACCATGTGGCTTAGTCCGGAAATGCCGTATATTATAATAACAAAAAAATCACCTATTATATGCACGTGAAAAATATTCAGTGATAATTTAGAAACAATGAGACGATCACGCGTACAGTGATGTAAATTCGTTGGTAGACTTATATCAACCTTATTGTCTTTCTAGGGATTTCAACAAAAGCAGTTCCAATTGCCCTCAACGCAACCAAAGCAGTAGCGATCGGAACAGCCTCTTCTGCAAGATCTCAAGCCACACTGCAGAACAACAGATAGTCATTATTCACGTCGGCGAAGCACCAACTGAACAATCAAATCATGGAAGAGATCAATGGATACCGTACCCAAACCAGGACGATCCTCAATCTCATCAAGACAAGATGCGAACATGCGTCACCAACATGTGGTGGGGTAGAGATACAAACACTGCAGCTGCTTCGAATTCAGAAGTCAGTGCCAACGCAGACATCCTTCAAGCGGCTGTTGTGGCTAAAGCTTCTGAACTTACTGGAGATGTTTTAAGAACCAATTTTACACATAATGCTGCTTTAAATCACCAATTGTGGTCACAATATCTGCATGATGCTTCAACTGAGCAGCACAATCGGAATGTGCTTGAATATCCGTAAGTTGTTCAGAGGAGTGAAGCATAAGCTTGTTCTGGAAAGAGAAGGTCCCACACAGTACATGCACAGACCAGACAAAGTGGCAGATGTCAAATTCATCATGAGGTGATTTTCATTGTTGATACCAAAATGTACAACTCCTACTGCTTACATGCTCAAATTAGAATCCACTCTGACCAGTGTTTAACCATCTCAATCTGTATATATTCATGTTCGCATCAATCCAAGCAATATCCAGAGCGAGAACTCTGGTGGAATTTAGCGGACTGAACCATACATTATTTTCGTGCGTACATGATCCTGATGGAAACCATACAGAAGCACATGGACACGTGAACGCAGGTATTGCTGAAAAAAATAATTTGTATCACATATTTCACTTCGATGTTTCCAAGGATTCCGAGCTTCTCAAAGATTCCACGCCGATCGAAATCCGGCGAATTATTGCCAATCCCGGTGGCGATTGCGTGTGCTACGCGCTGTTGACCTATGACAGATTCGTGACGATGGACGTACTCAATGGAAAAAAGAACATCATTGTACAGACAATTCATAAAACTTAGGTCAAACATTCGTGAGAAATGGTGTTGCCCGTCGCAGAAATTTTCGTGGCGGAAATCTCGGACAAAAGTGTTTCATCGTGGCTTCGTCCATTCGCTATCGAAATAAACCCGACAAAAGAAAATCCCACAAATGATAGATTTAATATAAAGCCATGTCGCACAAAAATATAGACTATGTGCAACTAAGATGGGTGCAACTTAGTGTCATAGCTCTGTATAAAAAAGGTACCATTGTAGGCACTGTGCCATCGACATGAGCCTCAAAGACCTTCGACTGGAAAGAAATCTGTGCGTGGAAGACTGTAAATGCTGCTGAGAGAGACGACAAGTTCTTGGTGGCACAGTGGACGTTTATGCGCTGATCGAAATAAATAATTCATGTCGTGGCGGATGGATTTTGCCTGGGCATAAAAATATCGAACCGTGGAATCCCTTAGAACAGTAACTGGATGAAAACTATCAGCCGCTGCCCGGTCAAGAGTCTTATAATGGTGTCGATGCCATTTCGATGCAACACGATATATGTTACAGAGATCATATAGAGATTATACAACGCTAATGGCATATCAGGACATAATTTATTGGAATTCATTCGGAACACAATATACTTTTGGATTGTAATATAAGTGTTTTGACAATTTACGATTTAATTCACATTACTGTACGTTCTTTTTACATTTTCACTTTGTATTCTAGGAAAATAAATTAGTTGTTGAATAATACTAAACTTAGTGATTTTCATTCTTTTCTGTTAGTGTAAGCCCGTCGATTCTTACCAATGTAAAATGGGAAATATGAAACCGATGGTGCTATGAGGGGAAAAGAGTTTGGGGTTGCTCCATAAACATAAACCGTTTAAACATGTGACATCGAATGATATGCCAGATTTTAAAGGCATCCTAGGACAGATAAAATAATGCGTGTGAGATCATCTCTATGCTTTTTAATGAAGAAATGAACCTGTATGATGAATTAACATTACAAATGTAAAACAAACATATCCTAGTGACGCCTGGCCTAGTGATGTTTTCGACCTAGATGGTTTACTAAATTTGTATTATATATCAATTGCAATAAGACTGTCCCCTATCATCATGTTTACAACTGGTTAATTCAGCAGAAAACATTACCTATAACGTCAGCACCGGCCGCAGAAAAAAATAATTTCTCTCTCCTACCCCACCTCTCCCTTTCTCTCTCTCTCTGTCTGTATTCATGCGGTTTTTAAAAATATTACGGAGCAACGTCCTTTATAACCCTTTGCTGTTCCAAATATATTTCATACATACCCGATAACAAATTATCTGGTGAAAATACCGGTGCACGGATAGGTAACATCTAACTTGTTTGCTTGAAAGCAAACAAGCACTTTTAGTCACACACACGGAAACACACACACACACACACAAACACACACGCATGCGTGCAAACACACACACACACATATATACATACATACATATATATATATATATATATATATATATATATAAAGAGAGAGAGAGAGATATGGGGGCAAACATATGAGTGAGTATCAGCGGCGGTATGTTTCAAACTGATGTTGACAATGCATATAATCATAAAACTAATTCAACAACTGATTCAAACTGATTGAAATGGATTATATAGAGCACTCCAGTGATTACTGCTGGAGAAGAAACAAGAAAAATGAATGATGACTTAAAGGAGACCAGAAACCAATGGCAATATAGAATAATAATAAAGTACTATAGTAGAAAACCTTATTCTGAAGTATCATCTGCCACCGTAATGCCAATATTTAAATATTGGCCTATCTTCTAGGAGCTGAATTTCCATGGGACCTGCCTTTTCGCCATGAGATACGCCTTATTATTCCTCCATGACAAACCCCTGTTACATATTCTGGTCAGCTCTGGCTAAATTGCAAAAATAGCTAAAGTTTTGATTTAAGTACGCAAGCAATAAAACCGGTGTGACTCATGAACATAATCCTTATCCTTGCATTGATCTTGTGAAAAGGACTGCCCTTTGGTCATACTTCAAAGAAACCATGTTTAACAGTGTGTGTATGTGCCTATTTTGTTGTTACTTACGACGCCATGGACTTCATTTTCACAGTTCAAATCTTCAGTCACAAGTTACCGTACATGTGGCAACAGTTTTTCTCAAGTTTTATGCCCCACCTTATTTCCTTAGGTTTAAGTCTTAATGCATGTAACACTGTTTGTTGAATAAAATATTTATTCAGAATTAGTTCTTTAGGGCCACATATACTGCATGGTATATTTTGTTTTATTCCTTGTAATTTAATCATGGTAATTAAACTTTTCATATACGGTAGAGGAATGTCAGGTGTTAACTGGCCGAGTATCTTCGGCAGAAATGGATATGCGATTTTGTTTGCAGATACAATTTCAAAGTAATCATGCATTTAAGCTGATTCGTTTGTTTTTGTTTTGTTTCTTTTTTGTTTTGTTTTTTTTACTATAGTACGGTTGTAGTTATTTAAAAACATCTCAAAATTACTTGAATACTGTTTAATCTTCACGTTCTATTTACTGAAGAAGAAGAAAAAAAAAGATAAAAGCTGTTGTATGACATTAATTATTTAGTCCAGTGCCGGATTTAGACGTGTGTGCATGTGATTTGAATTTTTAACATAGCTTTAACAATTTTTCAGCCATATCGCTACGATGTCTGCAGTGTGGCAGTTTAGACTGTGGATAGCATACGTTATATCTATTTATAAATGGTTTGGTGTTGGGGTTTTTTCTTCTGACAAATGAAAATTGACAGACATAATGTAATAATCGAGATTTCGCTGCGAAAAATTGCGCGATCGGGAGGTAAATGAAGAAGTATCCCCAAAATCGGGAGGTTTTTCTCCCGGCTTGAGAGTTGACAGGTATGAACTGTCCTGGCTTGTGGAATGTCATTCAGGACTTTTAGTTTATTTAAGTCACCAGCCCGGGGCCTGTGCCTAACAAATTTATGTTAGCACTTACCAGTACAGTACATAAACTATTATATCAGACTGCAGATTCAACTTTTGAATGTGCAACCCAAATGTGGTCTCCACTTTTCTGCCTCGCTCGCTAATGTTCATGTTTGTATTCAAGGACTGGGTAGTATAGCGTCACGGTACCACGTGATCTGTCGTCTCATTAAAACTCGGAAAAAACTCGGCAATTTACGGAATCATGGTATCTTCCACGCAGATATAATCACTACCCGCTTACGATATTTAATTTATAAACATTGCAGTCGAATTAAAATCTGTAAAGAATTACATACGTAAAAGGAAAATTTTGATTTCTAGTCTCCTTTAAGAACCTTTTGCTAGTGTCTCTAAACTAGATGTTATTATTTGCGAATCATCACATTCACAGGTTCTCCAATTTACCTTACGAGGAGATAAAGGAATAACTGTATTTTATAAGCAAGGAGATAACGGAATAACTGTATTGTATAAGCTAAACAAAATAATAGCATGGACTATTATGTATATGTTTAAACTAAAATTGATCAAATATCCCGACGTTTTCGTTTAAAACATAGGTTTAATTTAATGTGTACGCTGTGCCAATGAGCACTTTGTTGATTATTATATTGTTTAATATATATATATATATATATATATATATATATATATATATATATATATATATATATATATATATATATATATATATATATATATATATGTATATATATATATATATATATTTATATGGTGGTGTGTGTGTTCATTGTACACAGCTATCGAGGACAAATTGTTCAGAAAAGAAATGTTGATACGAAAACGGAACCTTTACATAAATAGTCAGTCTTGGAATTGTCAAGTGTTTTCCCTTTTCTCTTTTATATCAAATCAAAGCAATACAGTTTAACACATCGATATATCTAGTGCATCAACAGCTATCCAAATATTTCTGCAGATCCACTCGGCTTGATCTTTTATGGAGCTATGACCTTTCAAGCTCCAATAAATTTAGAAAGCTATATATAATGGCAGATTATAATGTATGTGTGTGAGTGAGTGATTGGTATGGTCGAGTGAGGAATAAGAGTGAGAGGGTGAAAACTGAGGTAATGCTTGTACTCAGCATGTTCTATAGAAAATGTAAATGTGACAAAATGACACTGCTGGCTTATTTAAGGAGACTAAATAGCTGAAACTTCCAGCCGGAATACGTATAAGCAGGTGTTCCGATAATCAAACAGTACGTGGCTTGCTCTCATATTTTATGAAGACCCTGTTAGTTTACTTAATCACTTGATGGAGTGCAAACGTTTTAAGATGGTTATTTATGTGAACAAGTCCTTAAAATTTATGACATAAGAATTGGTTAATATTATAATGAGATATATTTTTTCTTCCCGTCATTTAAAACAATTTTAATAAATCAAATATGAGATAGTTGTATTAGAAGTGTGGTGTTAGTCAGAATCGTATATTGCGTTTATGTAATGTACATCGCTACCCGCTGAGCAAAGTTAACAAATTCGCCCATCTGGTTTCTTGCCGTAAACCGGATGTCAGTTCCATATAGATTAGGTGTATCGATCTCTTGTCGCTACCCTACAGGCACCATACAACTATCATTAGTTTCTGTCTTAGTCTGTATTTTCTTTTTCTAAGCGAAGGCCATGAAAGATGTTATTTTAGTACATATTTTATACTTGATCAAACACGACGTAATGCAGGCAGATGCATACGTTGAAACACACCGCAGATAATAAATTAATGAAATATTATTGTATATATAAATCAGTTAGCTTACCAATCTTTCAAACAAACATCATTGATCCGATTGGCAAAGTACATTAGACGGGGCATTGAAAACTAGAGAGAATACATTAGTAGGTGACAATCTTTCAAATTTGTACTGGCTATTATATTTCCACCCGACGCTATGCTTATATATATATATATATATATATATATATATATATATATATATATATATATATATATATATATATATATATATATATATATAACAGCGATGATATACTAATAGGATAAGAGGAATGCAATAAAATCTACTAGGTATTTATACGCAATCTGGGAATTGACCAGAAGCGATATACAAAAGCAAGTGAATGACAAATGAGTTATATATATATATATATATATATATATATATATAATCCTGTCAATATATAAAAGCGTTTTCTTGCAATATTCTGTCTTTCAAGCGTGCCATGTAGTTTCATTCGTTTGTTTCTTTACTCTTGTGCAGTCGATTTTGTTATCAGAATTTGACATTTTAGTATCTGCATCGTTTTTCCCGGTTATACCCGCCCCCCCCCCCAATCATATTCCCCATTAGGGGGAATATATGTCGCTAAGAATTAGATATCACATTAGCTAGGTATGTTAGGGAAGAATACGTTCTTTTCTTAACTGTAAACGAAATATGTAATGTATGAAAGGCCCCAAAATGTCTGTGTTTCCTAAATGAATACAAAAAAAAAATAAAACAATTGCAAAAGTACGAAATAACATGTTACGAAACTATGATTTATATTATCATGTACGTATGTTAAAGCCGTTAGATTTGTAAATATGTAAATTTAAAGTTCTTCAGCTTAAAAGCAAACACAATGGAAACGTGTTCCTATTCCTCAAGATGCAGTTTTGTAAGTGTCACAATGTGACATCGTTGGTTTTCTGTGGCCCTGTTGCGTGTTTATCATAAGTGAGCGCGTGAGTGAGTGAGCGATCGTCCAGGGCACATGGAGCGTGAAGGGGACAATAACGTCGAGCGCTGGAACCTAATAAAATCTGTTGGTGCTCGTCGTATCTTCTCTGGATGAACGAGATCTGATTCGTGGTGTCTATACCTATGGTGGCGGATAAAACTCGCGAGAAGTTTAGATCTGTTTAGGAGCCGATAAGTATGGAAAGCCGCAGGGCCGAGTAGGTTATCAAAATTTTTCCCTATATTATTATATGGGCAACAATTAGCGGCTCCGACAACAATTAGCGGCTCCTAAAATGACGGTGATTAGAATCTTTCCTTATATTTTGATATGCACTACAATTAGCGGCTCATACAACAATTAGCGGCTCCTACTACAATTATCGGCTCCTAAAACACTTATTTTAATCTACGGCTCCGTTAATAAAAATCAAAATTAACTGCTCCAAAACATCCGAAGCCCAGTCTACCAACTGCAATCACCGGCTCCTTCAACAGTAATGCCGCTGATAATTTCATCTCCGTCTTTACTACCGAACGAGATTCGAACGAGATTTCAACTAAAAACCGATATATACTAACTATAATCACTGGCTCCTTCAACAGTGACGCCGCTGATAATTTTGATCTCCGGTTGTACTACAGAACTCGATTTAAACTCATAAACGAGATTTTAATCATGTGTTTTTATATACGGAATACCACTATCTTATCCGCATCATTGTGTTCTGTTTTGGCAGAGTGAGCATTTAGCGAGTTATATATATATATATATATATATATATATATATATATATATATATATATATATATATATATATATATATATATATATATATATATATATATATAGCATAGAAGAGCAAAGGTCAGTCATCCAATATTATTCGTGCAAGGTATTTTTCCAATTAGCAAAGAATATAACTAATTTGTTGGCGCGGGTATGTTAAGAAAACAAATATCATGGTTAAACCAACAAGTTGTCATGTATCTCTATAATACAAGACCTCAAAATTAAGTAGCTCGGGGAAGAGTGGGGTAGGGGTTATCGTGTAGTTTGGATTGAAGTTGAAATTCTTCTAATGAACTGGCGACTAAACAGCTTTGTAATTAAATGGTGCAATCTTCGATGGTTCTTGCCTCTTTATATTTAACTAGTTGTTAACTACCATAGGCTAATATGTATATTATAATCAGCCCCATGGGCACAACTTTCATTGCCTCTGTAGTTTCTGCACATAAGTAAAAGCGTACGATACCATCCCCTTTGTTCACTTTAAGAAATGTCACGAATTGCTAAACTTTTTCCTTAAACACCTAATATAGTTTTAACGCTTAATCCATATATACTTGGGAGAGTCTATTTTACACAACAGGAATGATGTAGTTTATAGTGTTCTGTAAGCTTTGGATAAGTATATACATGCCATTATGTAGTGATGTAAGGACACATTTCTTAACCCAGTTTTTGAGGGGTGGGTGGGCAAATATTATAATTAGACATTAAACTCTCTGGATGCGGACGGCAATCTGTATCCACTGTGCAAGTATCATGCACCCACCCCTTCTCTTTTTTGACAATGGGAAATGAGCATTGGTTTCTTTATGAACTGGTTAAATGACAGTAATGATTCTTAATTTTTTATTTCAATATACAGGATTAACTTTCACGCTTGATTTTTACTTTTCATGTGAAACGATTACGCTAATCAATGAGCTGCATCTGTATTTAAATGATAAAATGTTGTGATCACTTTAGAATTAGTTGTTAGGCAAACTTATATTTACTCCATAAATAAAATAGGTTTGCTAAAATATTTTCACAAGGCCAGAAACAAGGAAGATCAGGAAAAAGAAATTTCATATAAAGTGGATGGTTAAAATGTTGGCTTTAATTTATTTACTTAGACTGCAGTTATTGTAAAGAATATCCGAAATTGGCAGAGGTTCGAAATTAAACCAGTGTAGTTTTTGTTAGAAGGTGCACTTTGTGTATGAGAGGGCAGATCTGATGAAATATGTCAGGAAAGACCTACAGATATTCCTCAATCATCTGGAATTAACAGCAAAAATGAGGGCATACAGGCAGTCGCCACATCCATCTCCAGTAGCAAAACATATACACATTAAGCAGCTAAATATGTATCGTCAACCAATATTTGTGAAAAATGTAAATCCTTTTACGAAATAAAGTTGTATATTATTTCTTTCTTATATCTATGGAATAAAGCGCATACATTTTATCAAATCTTTGGAAGAAATTACATTATTGGGACTTGTGAAAAGTAAGGTGAGACAAGTGAATTTTATTAAACTTTTTGTCTTGGACGAGTATGTGGAAACAATATTTGATCAGCCCTGATACCCCATTTATTTTCGTGGTTAACACAGTTTTTGCAAATTTGGTAACAAAATGTAAGGGTTCACTTTTCAGTTCTTAAATTTAGTTCTTCATAAATTTCAAAATCATTGAAGTTAAAGTATTACTCCATCTTTCAACTTAAGCCAGGTAATTTCCAGTTCATTTGGTTTCTTTCTTGAGAAAATTACATGGCGTCTGGTTTTTGGGATATTTGAATGCCACACTTAAGCAAAAAGCTCCTTTAGTTCAGTGTTGACAATTAGTAATAATAATCTTAATAAGACTTAAAATGGCATGCAGTTTAGTTTAACAATGACTGATGAGACCGGTGTTTCGATAATTATGTGGCTTCCCATTGGTTGCGCGAGGTTATGTGAATAATATTCACTTTGCTTAATTAGACGCAAAATCAATAGTGCATGCTGTCACGTGCGGTCTATTGCGAAGTACTGTCACAACAAATGTTATATACAAGGAGAAAAGTAAGCACTCTTTGGAGTTATTCACATTATTGTGATTATTTACATTATTGCATTCCTGTTTTAAGTCCACAGATGTATTTTATGTTTTACTTAGATATTTTTAGACAGGAACAACGTTTGTTTGGACTGTTTAGCGTAAATAGAAAGCTCTCATTATTTGGACTTAAATATTAGTCTGGAACTGTTATTGAAGGAATTCAGGACAACGCCATCTTGACAACTACAAAGTTCTTCGAGGACCAGTACATTTCCGGTATTGAAATTTATGAGGAACATTTCTTTCATTTAGGGCTTCCCAGACCAGTATAAGGACTAGCTTGGATTCACTTCATAAGACTTTATGTTCCTTTCGAATTTTTTATTTATAACTATGATAATTAAACTGTTAAGTTTTATAAAAATTGTTGGTTTTGCTTCTTTTCTGTTACTTAAGTTTGTAATCATTGAGTCGTAATATAAACTTGGGGGCTAACTGGGGATAAGAATTTCAGAGAAATTGAAATTGTTTTGAAATTTAAGTTATCTGAGTCCCTAATTTTTCTGACTTTACATAGTGAAACCAACAAACTTTAACGATGTAAACTAAAGTGGATAATTGTACTTTAAATCCTAGCCTGGAACAGTTAGTCTTTGAAAGAGGACGAATTGCTCCAACGTTCCAGACAATATGATCTTTCATGTACAAAGCCATATTTGTTAAAACAAGAAATAAAAAAATATTTTGGTTCACATTTGGTAGAGAAGAATATTTTGGACAAAAGCGCTTTGACTCTGGCTCAAACCTGCAAGTTATGGAATTGAAATTAAGATTCAAGAACAAAATAAAGTTAAGAGAGCTTGAAAAAGAGGAAAGAGAGAAACAATTGAAAATTCAAAAAGAAGAGAAAGAAATGGAGAAGAAATTACAAATGCAAAAGGAAGAAAAAGAAATAACAATGCAAATGCCGGAAAAAGAAAGGGATATGGAAATGCAGAAAAAAGAGAGAGACAGATATAAAAACAAGAGTTACAAATGAAACTACAACTACAGAAAGAAGAGAAGTACCTAAACCTGTATTGATACTCCCAATACAATGGACAACAATCTCACATTTCTCCTGCGGCCGATAAGGATTTGAAACCAATCTTTTGAGCCACATATTCAGTGTCATAGTTTAACACCAAAATTAAGATCAGAGATTCGACATTTTGACTTCAAATTTAACTTGAAACCCACCAGTGGTAATGGAAAACTTGAAACAATGTCACATCAAGTCATACCTGTATGAAATCAATAGGAAGGTGATTCATTTTCTCAGAAATGGAGAGTATTATAAGCATTATGTCTTAATCCGTGACAGACTAGACAAAGCTGCAGCACAGATGGAACCTGACCCGGTACTCACTATTTGCATTTGCATTACTAGTCATATGATTACACAAATCTCACAATACATCAGAAATCCAATAGTCGCATGATATCAACAAGCTTCTGTCTAATGTAAAAAAAAAATTAAAATACATTAAATGAAAGTCAAAAAGCTTCTGTAAGAACCAGAGAGAATATGTTTATGTTGATAAAACAACCAGAAACCTGTCGCTGTCATTTCAATCTGGACAGTTCATCAAGCAAAAATGGTTGTCAAATGATACAACAAATCATAGATAGTTATTTTTTGAATAAATATATACAGAATTATGTGTTCTTTCATTGTGGTTTCTTTATTACTAACAGTTTACAACTTTACTTTTCATTTAATATTGTTTTTTGTTTCTACATCTGAAATGGGTTATTACTGACATCATGTGACAACTGGACCTATGATGTCATGAATATGTTGGTTGTGATATTTGTGTACCCATGCATCTAGCAATGCAAATGGCGAGTACCAGGTCAAATTTCATCAACGCCATAGTTTCATCTTATTTTTAAGCAGATTAACGACATAATTATTCTAGTACTTGCATTTTCTGAGACAATAAATAATTTTCATATCTGTTTCATGTAGGCATGACTCGGGGTAACATCATTAAGTTTGCTAGGCCATCTGGTATGCGGCTACGCTTTGCTAACAAAATGTTGGTGTCTTGTGATGCTAGACTGGTTTTCAAACCTTTGATATCAGAAAAAATATCAATATCAATCTGACCGTGAAACAACCAGTCTTCTAATTTAGTGCAATGAGTGGTTAGATTGACTCAACAACCATAGTTATGTTAAGCACCCTAATGATCCATACTGCAGCCTCCGAATATTCTGGACATAACTCAATAAATTTAATTCACAATCAGTTACAACTGAATTACGTAATTGTTTCTGTCATCAAGCAGTCGCAAACTTTCCTGAATTTCATCAATTTTTGCAAACTTCAAGGAATTTTCATGGTCAGAAAAGAAATTATAATTTCTTCCAACTTTTTCCTAATTTCATAGTAGCATGGGAGCCCTGTATACTTGTTCAATTGTATATGTATCGGTAATGAAGTCAATATCAACATTCTGGCATATTTAAGAGCTTGATGCAATGACAAGATCAAGTGTTACTGAAAAGTCTTATTATATATGATCCTGTGACAAAACGTGTTAACTTGTTTTGATGAAAGGCTGATGTAGATTCTACTTGCACTTGTGTCAATAGCTGATGAACTTTTATTCCTCGTTAAGTCAGCCTTTATTATTAAACAACAATTACCTTTTCTTAGACTAATGAATGCCTTTAGATGTGACATTACAAGTCTTTAATCAGGCTTGATTACCTTGGTTTTTCTGTAAGACAAATTACATTTTATTATATGGCAATGTGTGCGAGAATAAAAACTTTATCTTGCATCTCACTCTCTCAGCTCCTCTCTCTGAATTGTATTTATTGTTACTTTAACATAATGTCATTATTGAAAATTTATTATAATTTATATCGGCTTTTGTGATGGAAGCTAAAATTCTTTCTTTGCCTTTAAATACTGTAAATGTAAATGATTTCTTATTTTACTAAATTTTTACAAACTTTATTGGAATCCAACGTACCACATAAACAGATCATGTAAACTTGTGACATAGTATTCGTTGCACAAATTGTATAGTGTACAACAGCATTGTTCTGTTATCAAAAAGTCACTAAGAAAATTACTAGTTCACCATCATAATACTGTCAGTCATATAGTTTTTTCCCCTATAATACCAAAACCAAATGCCAATACAGTATTTGCTTCAGGTGCAATTAAAAAATAATAATTAAGATCGATGAGCAAAACATTCATATGATATGGATCATAAACGTTCTAAATCTGCCCCTCTGAGCCGATACTGTAGCGGAGATAATGCAAGTTTTATACAAAATAGTAAGCTTTACATGTATGACACCAGACCTGCAAACAAGTAGATATATCATTTATGACTGACCAATCAACCAATTATATCTAGATTTGCTTACATCCATAATCCAAAAAGAGATGACATAGCTCAGTTAATCCTGCATTTGAATATCTCATTTACTGTCTTCAGGTAATTCAATTTTTACAGTAACACTTTGTTTTGTCATATAATTTCCTTGTATGGGTGTATAAAACAGTCATTAAAAAAGTATACCCACCTTTAAAATAGTGAGTGTGAACAGGAAGACATAATAAACAATGCAATACATTTACTCAGTTTACAATTCCAAGTCAAATACATACTTGTCAAGTATATGGTTTTAAAAAATGACAATACTGAGATGCCAATTATTCAAAATTTTGACTGCAATTACAATAATACATATATATATATATATATATATATATATATATATATATAAACGTTAAAAATTGCTTTATGTGAGTTGATATTGTCTTTATTTGCCATGGGATTTAACAACTGTATTGACAAAGTACGAGGCAACTATATCTGGTCATCCATTAGTTATTCCAGCATGTAGCCATATTATCTTCTGCAAAAAACTGAAAATAAGATTGCTTAAAAATACATTGTATCAGGCAAGGTGGGGTAATTTATACTTGTATCATAAGAAGACATCCATTGTCAAGATAAACTGTATGTACATAACATAAATGAAATATAATAAAAAGCTGAAGAATAAATAGAACAAATTTGCATAAACTTTCGCAGCAGAATCTTCAGTTTTTTCATGAATGTTGCACTTTAATTTAAAATAGGAAACATCTGTTACTAAAATAGTATCTTATAAAATAATTACTTTTACATTTTAGTCCAATTGTAAATAAAATTTGTTTAAATGAAAAATGAAAATGTCTTCCCAATGGATGTTATTAGATTTTAGGTCCTTGTGTACGTGTATGTGTGGTGTATGCATGTGTATGTTCACTGTGCCATGTAACTTCTAAACAGCTCAAGATATAAACACAGTTCAATTTGCTAACTATGGGACATGATTTATGAGTGGTCTAAAATGTACCTTTCGTTTTAAAATTTTAAACCATCACAGAAGGTCTTAATGGTTCTACCTAGAACTTAATATAATTTTAAGTTTTAAATGTTTGCTATTTTGTTTATATGACCATGGGTTACCTGGGTCCCATCTTTAGAGACTTTTGAGACTGCCACATGATAATTAGTTATGTATTTTCTTTGCTACTTTTGTTTTGTTGCTTTAAGGTATAATAACGAGGGTTAGTTACTTAGTGCTGTGGCAACTGGAGTCAAGTGTCTTGCCAAGGACAGATTGGTCCTATGGTAACATACAAAACCCACCCCCTTGTGAACGTGAGCCTGGCACACTAACCACTGAATGCCTGTGGCTGTATGTATGTATGTATGTATGTATGTATGTATGTATGTATGTATGTATGTAATTACGTAGGTACGTACGTACGTATGTATGTATGTATATATGTATGTATGGTTGTATGTATGTATAGTTGTATGTATGTATGGTTGTATATATGGTTGTATGTATGTATGGATACATACCAATCAATAAATCCATATATGCCAATACCATAAGGTGTCAAATTATCATACCCATCTGAAAAAAAGGAAATACAACATCACATTAGAAAAATATTGAAATAAAGAAACATGTATATTTCAAGACTTAAAAGTGTGCAGCATAGCAACATTGTCCCTATCTTTTTCCCACTTTTGTCAAACACCAAGATATATTCATACCCATGACCCTAGGCTGGACCCACAAAGAAGGGGAAAAAATGAAATTCTGATAGAGCTGAATACATCATACAAAGACCAATCATATCCCAAACTTTGACATTTCTGTTTTTCAACATTATGTACCTAGCTGTATGAAAATATAAAACTCTGTAAATTTAATACATAATTACATACAGTTAAAACCTTTTATAACGCGTTGCTCACGGGTCAAAAGAATAACATCACAATATAAGCTGGATCGAGTTGACACATTTTTTGGAAAACGTCCCTACATTAAATGTGCATTGAACGTTCAATGTCATCAATTTTAACTAACCTCTTGATCATATAAATTCTCTAGAGATATGACTAATTGGTTTTTCCGATAGCATGTATTTAGCTGTTAAATCATGCTGCCATCGTGTTATAAGCAGAATCACGTTATAATGAAGCAAACAGTCAGATATATTCAGCAAAATATAATTTCCATGCCTGAAAGGTTACATAGTTATAATTTCTTGCTTAGTCTCACAACATGCGAATTTTTCTTGCTGTAAGTATAACATCTATAATCACATATCACATGGCATGGTGGGAAACCCTGTTTTATCATGCATGAAAATATAAAGGAATATTTTTACCAAGAATATATATGAAGGAAATAATTTTACCAATAATTTTCTTTAGAACTGTACAAATGCCACATCAGCTATGATGTGACAGGAAGAAATGTTACATAACATACAATGCTGTGCCATTCAATTCCACGCCATCTCTCACAGAATGCATGTAATAACATTTTTTTTCACTCACCAATCTACCTTATATTTTTTGGACCCTGAAAGAGATAAGTACGCTGACCATAAAAAAAAAAAAAAATTTCAAAATTAAAATGTACCAGACACATACAAAATACAGTCCTTGATAAAAATGTGAAAACACTTGAAACCTAGTTTTAAAGGTGGAAAGGTCTGAATAAGACTGAACCATTTTAAAAGTTTATACTAACATCACATTTTCTGATTAATTACGTATACTTTGGTTTGAGGTGTACTGAGAAGAAATGCCATAAATTAAACAAGCTACATAAATAGCACTGTATGTTGAAAAATACCGATTGACAAACTATCATAAGTAGATAAAATGTCCATGTGCTACATTCCATGACTAAGTCACATACTCCCTGAAAATTCAATTTATAATCGTGACACACAAAAATGGGACAAATGCTAAATGAGACTAAGGCAAACCATGTATGAAAAGCCTCTTTTTTAAAAAACAAATAACCGACAATCACTCTGCTTTATTATGATAAATACACTTTTATTTACCTATATTATGGATAGATTTTCCAACCAAACTGATGTAACATCATAATTGGAGGACTTTTTCACATGTAATCTAATGTTAACAATAATCAAATATATCCTGTTATCAAGTGACCCAGCTGAAGAGATTTCATTGTTAAGAAATAATTTATTGCAATATTTCATGTTTGCATGGGGCGCAATTTATGTGAATACTGGTTAAAAAGATTTGCAGTACTGTCCATTGTAACTCTCTTTACCGATATATTGTTTTTCATGCAGCCTTCTTCTCTTTCTCCATTCTACACCATTATTATCTAGTTCTTGTGCAATTCCATCGGCAAATTCTCTGCAAATCAAATAGTAATGTGCAATTTATATTATCAATGTGGTCTGTATTCAATGTAAAATAAAGCGTAACAGAAAATAAAAAAAGGCAACAAAAAAAAAAATTATAACAATGAAAAACAATACAAAGATAAAAAAAAACATAGGATGCCTCAATAAGTGCAATCATTCAGCATAAATTCTTACATGATTAAAATGGTCCTAAAATAATGTACAGCAACTTAGTTAGGTCACCAAGGAACATTCTGCCAAATTTTTTTAGGACTTCAGAAATAATTTTCTAGGATGATAGTTGAGAATAAAACCTTAATGAATACTAATGTTGTGAGTTCTTCCTGATACAAAAAGATTGGAAACTAACAGTATATGGTATTTACATTGTAATTATGGCTGTATTTGGGCACAGAAGACCACCCACCCCACAAAATTGCTGCACCTTGCACAATATAAACCCACTGTATTTCCTAGTGGTAATAATGAAAAATCTAATGGAAATTGTTTCCAAATATTTTGCATTCTGCAATGGATGCAGTAATGGCCTTATCAAACGTAGGGCCCAGTTTAAATCTTTTTGGCAAGCCCCTGGGATTTAAATGAAGGGCCATCGACGTCCACAACATTTGGAAATAAATTTTTAAATAAGTTTTATATGATACTGAATTTAATATATTCTTCCATCACTTTAATATAGATTTCTCTATTTAGAAATATTTTTCAAAATTACTAATGCACGGGGACCCTGTGGGCACTGGGCTCAATCGATCCAGTGGGCCTGATGTCTGCCCTGAATGAATGTACACATTTTATTTTATCATGAAATAATGCACAACTTTCGGGTAAATAAAAAGTTATATCTTTAAGTCACCTGGCTAAATCCCTACACACAGGCCCATTTCATAACAGTGAAATAAACATTGCAACACGAAATAGCATAGCAATACTTTACTAAAACGTTTATTATTTCTGCAATGCATTTATACATGATCAAGACATTAAAAAATCTCCAACCTGACAAACTTAATGACTTTTCCTGACTGAAATTTGTATTATTGCCCTCCTCCCCCCATATCAAAGCATATGCAATGAGGGACAAATACAAACACAAACATGTACCATTATGATAAAAATACTGGGATTATTCGCGGTAATGATATCATTATCATCACCACTACTGATAATAGTTTTAATAATAATGATAATTATTTGTACTTGGTGTAAATTTCAATATCAACATGATGGTGGCTGTTTTGGTACAAATGGTACCAAAAAAAAAATGTAATTACAATTCACCCATGTCAATATCTATAATTTACCATAATGTGATATCTGGTCTTTATCATGCATGTTTACATAAAACATACTGCAGACAGGAAGATATATTAACAGTTCAGACCAATGAAATGTCAAGGTATAAAATACATTATACAAGAAAGTTTATTTTATGATCATATCAAACTTCAAAGACAACATAAACATACTAACTCAGGGCCAGCTATTATACAGACATATAGTCATTTGAACCAATTTGAATACCACATTTACACTGTGACTGATTAATATGATATTCCTTTTTTACTCACTCTTTCATTGAGGCACGACAATCATTTTTCAGAAAGTCATGATTATCAGTTGAACATAGACGAAGTAAACCAGATTTGCAAGTGCTGCCGTAAATATTAACGGGAGAATAACTGACCCATGTCCCCCATACTAAAGACAATTGTGGAAATATTTTGAAATGAAAGGACACAATAACCTTATTATTTGTGCGAGTACTTTACGACATAATAGAAATGTGCAGAATTATTTAAAGCTTACAGAATATTATAAACTACATCATTATTGTTGAGTAAAAACAAGCAAATAAGCACTAAGTGTTACAATAATATTAGGTGTTTAATGCAAAAGTTAAGCCATTCATGATATTTCTTAAACTGAATAAAGGGTTGGTGTTGTGTGCTTTTACTTACATACAAATAATACAGAGCCAGAGGCAAAGAAAAACAGTGCCCAAGGGGGTGATGATATACCTATTAGCACATTCTAGTGTGTATGTTTTGGAGTTTTAACGTAGCTTTAAGAATTGTTTTAGTTTATTGTGATGTCTATCACTGGGGCATCATGCCACAAATATATCCCACCCAGTAACATAATTCTGACACCAGGCCGACCAGTCCTAACACTAACCTCTTAATGCTGAGCGTCTAGCGAGGCAGCTGTTACTACCCTTCTTACAAGTCTTTGGTATGACTCGGCCGGGCTTCGAACCCACGACCTCCCGCATCCGAGGCGGACACTAACCCCTAGGTCACTGGAGCGGTCTTGCCCATCCTAGTTAACGACTAGTTAAATATAAAGAGGCAACAGTCATCAACTATTACACCATTTGGTTAGAAAGCTGTTTACTCACCGCGTTCATATGAGGAATTTCAATTTAAATCCAACCTGCGCGATAAGCTCAACCCCACCCACCATGAGATACGTAATTTAGAGGTCTTTCCTGTATTATACTACAGTACAGATCACAGGGGCGGTTGGTGTAACCATGATATTTCTTTATAATATACCTGCCCAAAACGTTTATATTTATAATTAGTCGCTTATTGGAAAACATACCTTGCATCGAATGATATTGGATGACTCTGGCCTTCACTCGTCTAAAACATAAATCGATAATTCTCCCTCTTCTAGGATACAACACACTAATGCGGATAAGATGATGGTATTCCGAATATGACAGTGCGTGATTGAAATCTCATTTATGAGTTTAAATCTCGTTCTGTAATGCAGCCGGAGATCAAAATTATCAGCGGCGTTACTACTGAAGGAGCAAGGAGCCGGTCATTATAGTTAGTGGATCTCGTTTTTGAGTTGAAATCTCGTTCAAATCTCGTTCGGTAGTAAAGACAGAGATCAAAATTACAGCGGCGTTACTGTGGAAGGAGCCGGTGATTGTAGTTTGTAGACTGAGCTTCACGTGTTTCTGGAGCCGTAAATTGTGATTTTCATTAACGTAGCCGTAGATTAAAAGTGTTTTAGGAGCCACTAATATTAGTTCATATAAAAATATAGGGAAAGATTATAATCATCGTCATTTTAGGAGCCGCTAATTGTTGTGGGAACCGCTAATTGTTGCCCATATAATACTATAGGGAAAAAATTTGATCACCATATTATGGAAAGCCGCAGGTACCCGGCGGTGATCAAAATGTTTCCCTGTATTATTATATGGGCAACAATTAGCGTCTCCGACAACAATCAGAGGCTTCTAAAATGACGGTGATTACAATCTTTCCCTATATTATTATATGAACTACAATTAGCGGCTCCTACAACAATTAGCGGCTCCTACTAAAATTATCGGCTCCTAAAACAATTTTTTAATCTACGGCTCCGTTAATAAAAATCACAATGTACGTCTCCAGAAACACGTGAAGCTCAGTCTACAAACTACAATCACCGGCTCCTTCCACGGTAACGCCGCTGTAATTTTGATCTTCGTCTTTACTACCGAACGAGATTCGAACGAGATTTCAACTCAAAAACGAGATCTATTAACTATAATCACCGGCTAATTCAACAGTAACGCCGCTGATAATTTTATCTCCCGTTGTACTACCGAATGAGATTGAAACTCCTAAACGAGATTTTAATCACGTGCTGTCATATTCGGAATACCATCATCTTATCCGCATAAGTGTGTTGTATCGTAGAAAAGGGACAATTATCGATTTATGTCTTAGAAGAGTGAAGGCCAGAGTCATCCAATATCATTCGATGCAAGGTATTTTTTCCAATAAATGAACAATTATAAATATAAACTTTTTGGGCAGGTATATTATAAAGAAATATCATGGTTACACCAACAGCCCCTGTGATCTGTAATTATACAGGAAAGACCTCAAAATTACGTATCTCATGGAAGGGTGGGGTGGGTTGGGTGGCAGGGTCTAGTTTCGTAAATTGGCCCCTGGCAAATTTCTTAACTGAAGGCTATGGTGTGACCTTTTTCAGCTAGTGTTATTTAGTATTTATAGACATGGATATATTTGTGAACTAGATGTTTTGGGCTTGTGTTGTTCTTGAAATTGATGTCAGGCATGTACACCTTCTATAGTTGCTCTGCAGTATGTTGATAGTGAAATACCAATAGTTGGCTAGGAATAAGAGCTAGCCTTCCATAGCAGTAGACACGTGGGTTCAACGCAACTAGAGTATCTCAAAAACGGCTTGGATGACAACTATTCTGAATTGCATCAAACTATTTAGTAGACAATGTTTTTCGAAATTTTCATCCAGGGAAAGGGCTTGCGTTTGCACTGTGAGCACCACATGCTGTCAAAAATGGCATTTGGGTGTGAAAAATGCATGTATAAAATAGGGGTTGGGGTGCATAAACCTCTTCTGCTGTGAACTGCCATTGACTTCTCTGGTGAAGTGAATACTATTATTATGCTTTGTTTTAATATAGGTATCTAAAAATATGGACCTTTTTGACGTCACTTGTGTATTTGATTTTTTATGAATTTTTATACTAGGTCGCTGATTGCGGCATTAAATTTGTACATAAAAACTGGACCCTGTCCCCTTGGAGCTTATCGCGCAGGTTGGATTTAAATTGAAATTCCTCAAATGAACTGTCGAGTAAACAGCTTTCTAACCAAATGGTGTAATAGTTGATGACTGTTGCCTCTTTATATTTAACTAGTCGTTAACTAGATAAGGCAAGACTGCTCCAGTGGCCTAAGGGTTAGTGTCCGCCTCGGATGCCGGAGGTCGATGGTCCGAAGCCCGGCCGAGTCATACCAAAGACTTGTAAGAAGGGTAGTAACAGCTGCCTCGATAGACGCTCAGCATTAAGAGGTTAGTGTTAGGACTGGTCGGCCTGGTGTCAGGATTATGTGACTGGGTGGGATATATTTGTGGCATGATGCCCCAGTGCTAGACATCACTATAAACTGCCACACTGCAGACATCGTAACGATAAGACTGAAAAATTGTTCAAGCTACATTAACACTCATAAACATACAAACTACTTCGTGACTAGCACGGGCTAATAGGTAAATCATCACCCCCGTGGGCACTGTTTTTCTTTGCCTCTGGCTCTGTGTTATTTGTATGTAAGTAAAATCACACAACACCAACCCTTTATTCAGTTTAAGAAATATCATGAATGACTTAACGTTTACATTAAACACCTAATATTATTGTAACACTTAGTGTTTATTTGCTTGTTTTTACTCAGCAGGAACGATGTAGTTTATAATATTCTGTAGGTTTTAAATAATTTTGTACATTTCCATTATGTCGTAATGTACTCGCACAAATAATAGGGTTATTGTGTCCTTTCATTTCAAAATATATCCACAATTGTCTTTAGTATGGGGGACATGGGTCATTTTTTTCCCCCTTAATATTCAAGGAAGCACTTGCAAATCTGGTTTACTTAGTCTATGTTCAACTGATACTCATGACTTTCTGAAAAATGATTGTCGCGCCTCAGTGAAAGAGTGAGTAACCTTTATTATAGACATTCCTTTAAAAAGGAATATCAGATTAATCAGTCACAGTGTAAATGTGGTATTCAAATTTGTTCACATGACTGTATATGTTTGCATAATAGCTGACCCTGAGTTGGTACTTTTATGTTGTCTTTGCTATGATCATTAAATAAATTTCTTGTATCATGCATTTTGTACCTTGGCATTTCATTGGTCTGAACTGTTGATATAACTTCCTGTCTGCAGTATGTTTTATGTAAACATGCATGATACAAACCAGAAATCACGTTATGGTCAATTATAAATATTGACATGGGTTAATTATAATTACATTCTTTTTTTTTTTTTGTACCGTTTGTACCAAAACACACACCATCACGTTGATATTGAAATTTACACCAAGTACAAATAATAATAATAATTATTATTATTATTATTATTATTATTATTATTATTATTATTATTATTATTATTATTATTATTATTAATACTATGGCGCTTCTATTTTCTTTACAGTAGTGGTGATGATAATAATAATATTATTATTATCGCAAACAATCCCAGCATTTTGTATCATAATGGCCCATGTATGAGTTTGTATTTGCCACTCATTGCATATGCTTTGATATGGGGGAGCGGGGAAATAATAAAAATTTCAGTCAGTAAAAGTCATTAAGCTTGTCAGGTTGGAGATTTTTTAATGGCTTGCTCACACACATTATAAACGTATTGCAGAAATAATAAATGTTTTTGTAAAGTATTGTTATGGTATTTTGTGTTTTAATGTTTATTTCACTGTTATGAAATGGGCCTGTGTGTAGGAATTTAGCCAGGTGACTTAAAGATATAATTTTTATTTACCCGAAAGTTGTGCATTATTTCATGATAAAATAAAATGTGTACATTCATTCAGGGCAGACATCAGGCCCACTGGATCGATTGAGCCCAGTGCCCACAGGGTCCCCGTGCATTAGTAATTTTGAAAAATATTTCTAAATAGAGAAATCTATATTAAAGTGATGGAAGAATATATTAAATTCAGTATCATATAAAACTTATATAAAAATTTATTTCCAAATGTTGTGCACATCGATGGCCCTTCATTTAAATCCCAGGGGCTTGCCAAAAAGATTTAAATTGGGCCCCACGTTTGATAAGGCCATTACTGCATCCATTGCAGAATGCAAAATATTTGGAAACAAGTTCCATTGGATTTTTCATTATTACCACTAGGAAATACAGTGGGTTTATATTGTGCAAGGTGCAGTAATTTTGTGATGAAGAAGGGTGGTGGGTGGTCTTCTGTGCCCAACCTTTTTGTATCAGGAAGAATTCACAACTTTAGTATTCATTAAGGATTTATTCCCAGCTATCACCCTAGAAAATTGTTTGTGAAGTCCTAAAAGAAGTTGGCAGGATGTTCCTTGGTGACCTAACCAAGTTGCTGTACATTATTTTAGGACAATTTTAAACATGTAAGAATTTATGCTGAATGATTGCACTATATGAGGCATCCTATGTTTTATTATCTTTTGTATTGTTTTTCATTGTTAGATTTTTTTTGCCATTCTTTTATTTTCTGTTACGCTTTATTTTACATTGAATACAGACCACATTGATACTATAAATTGCACATTACTATTTGATTTGCAGAGAATTTGCCGATGGAATTGCTCAAGAACTAGATAATAATGGTGTAGAATGGAGAAAGAGAAGAAGGCTGCATGAAAAACAATATAACGGTAAAGTGAGTTACAATGGACAGTACTGCAGATCTTTTTAACCAGTATTCACATAAATTGCACCCCATGCAAACATGAAATATTGCAATAAATTATTTCTTAACAATGAAATCTCTTCAGCTGGGTCACTTGATAACAGGATATATTTGATTATTGTTAGCATTAGATTACATGTGAAAAAGTCCTCCAATTATGATGTTACATCAGTTTGGTTGGAAAATCTATCCATAATATAGGTAAATAAAAGTGTATTTATCATAATAAAGCAGAGTGATTGTCGGTTATTTGTTTTTTTAAAAAAAGCTTTTATGCATGGTTTGCATTAGCCTCATTTAGCATTTGTCCCATTTTTGTGTGTCACGATTATAAATTGAATTTTCAGGGGGTATGTGACTTAGTCATGAAATGTAGCACATGGATATTGTACCTACTTATGATAGTTTGTCAATCGGTATTTTTCAACAGACAGTGCTATTTATGTAGCTTGTTTAATTTATGGCATTTCTTCTCAGCACACCCCAAACCAATGTATAGGCAATTAATCAGAAAATGTGATGTAGTATAAGCTTTTAAAATGGTTCAGTCTTATTCAGACATTTCCACTTTTAAAGCATGGTTTCAAGTGTTTTCACATTTTTATCAAGGACTGTATTTTGTATGTGTCTGGTACATTTTATTTTGAAATGGTTTTGTATGGTCAGTGTACTTATTTCTTTCAGGGTCCAAATTATATAAGGCATATTGGTGAGTAAAAAAAAATGTTATTACATGCATTCTGTGAGAGATGGCTTGCAATTGAATGCCACAGCATTGTATGATATGTAACCTTTCCTCCTTTGTACAGTTCTAAAGAAAATTATTGGTAAAATTATTTCCTTCCTATATATTTCTTTTTTATTTTCATGCATGATACAACAGGGTTTCCCACCAGGCCATGTATGTGATTATAGATGTTATACTTACAGCAAGAAAAATAGCATTTTGTGAGACAAAGAAAGAAATTGTAACTATGTAACCTTTCAGGCATGGAAATTATCTTTTTGCTGAATACATCTGACTCTTTGCTTCATTATAACGTGATTCTGCTTATGACACGATGGCAGCATGGCTCCCATTTTTTAATACAAGGCGACCTCTCTTTTTAACAGCTAAATACATGCTATCGGAAAAACCAATTCTTCATATCCATAGCAGATTTGTATGATCAAGAGGTTAGTTAAATTGATGACATTGAACTTATAATGCACAATTTCTGTAAGGAAGTTTTTTCAAAAATTGTGTTAACTCGATCCAGCTTATATTTTGATGTTATTCTTTGGACCCGTGAGCAACGCGTTATAAAGGGTTTTATATGCATGTAATTATATCTTAAATTTACAGAGTTTTATATTGTCATACAGCTAAGTACATAATGTTGAAAACAGAAATGTCAAAGTTTGGGATACGATTGGGCTTTGTATGATGTATTCAAATCTATCAGAATTTTATTTTTTCCCGTTCTTTGTGGGTCCAGTCTGGGGTCATAGGTATGAATATATCATTGTGTTTGACAAAAGTGAGAAAAAGATAGGGACAATGTTGCTATGCTGCACACTTTTAAGTCTTGAAATATACATGTTTCTTTATTTAAATATTTTCCTAATGTGATGTTATATTTCCTTCTTCAGATGGGTATGATAATTTGACACCTTATGGTATTGGCATACATTGAAGTATTGATAGTTATGTATATATACATACATACATACATGCATACATACATAAAGCCACAGGCATTCAGTGATTAGTGTGCTTTATTCAGGTCGACAAAGGGGGGTGGTGGATTTTTTATCTTACCATAGGACCAGTCTGTCCTTGGAAAGACACTTGACTCCAGTTGCCACAGCACTAAATAACTGACCTTTGTTATTATACCTTAAGTCAACAAAACAAAAATAGCACGGAAAATACATAAGTGATTATGATGGGGCAGTCTCAAAAGTCTCTAAAGTTGGGACCCAGGTAACCCATGGTCATATAAACCAGATAGCAAATATTTAAAACTTAAAATTATATTAAGTTCTAGGTAGAACCATTAAGACCTTCTGTGATGATTTAAAATTTTAAAACCAAAGGTACATTTTAGACCACTCATAAATCATGTCCCATAGTTAGCATATTGAACTGTTTATATCTTGAACTGTTTAGAAGTTACATGACACAGTGAACATACACATGCATACACCACCCATACACGTACACAAGGACCTAAAATGTAATACCATAAAATTGGGAAGACATTTTCATTTTTCATTTAAATAAATTGTATTTACAATTGGACTAAAATGTAAAAGTAATTATTTTATAAGATACTATTTTAGTAACAGATGTTTCCTATGTTAAGTGAAAGTGCAACATTAATGGGAAAGCTGAAAATTCTGCTGCGAAGGTTTATGCAAATTTGTTCCATTCATTCTTCAACTTTTTAGTATATTTCATTTATGTTATGTACATACAGTTTATCTTGACAATGGATGTCTTCTTATGATACAAGTATAAATTACCCCACCTTGTGTGATACAATGTATTTTTAAGCAATCTTATTTTCAGTTTTTTGCAGAAGATAATATGGCTACTAGCTGAAATAACTAATAGATGACCATATATATTTGCCTAGTACTTTGTCAATACAGTTGTTAAATCCCATGGTAAATCAAAACAATATCAACTCACATAATGCAAATTATAAAGTAATTACAAGTTTATATATATATATATATATATATATATATATATATATATATATATATATATATATATATATATATATATATATATATATATATATATATTATTGTAATTGCAGTTACAATTTTGAATAATTGGCTTCTCACTATTGTCATTTTTTTTAAAATGAAATACTTGAGAGGTATGCATTTGACTTGGAACTGTAAACTGAGTAAATTTATTGCATTGTTTATTATGTCTTACTGTTCACACTCAAGCTTTTAAAGGTGGGTATACCTTTTTAATGACTGTTTTATACACCCATACAAGGAAATTATATGCCAAAACAAAGTGTTACTGTAAAAATTGAATTACTTGAAGACAGTAAATGAGATATTCAAATTCAGGATTAAGTGAGCTATGTCATCATCTCTTCTTGGATTATGGATGTAAGTAAAGCTAGATATAATTGGTTGATTGGTCAGTCATAAATGATACATCTATTTGTTTGCAGGCCTGGTGTCACACATGTAAAGCTTTCTATTTTGTATAAAACTGCATTATCTCCGCTACAGTATCTGCTCAGAGGGTCAGATTTAGAAAGTTTATGACCCATATCATATAAATGTTTTGCTCATCGATCTTAATTATTATTTCTTAATTGCCCTTGAAGCAAATACGGTATTGGCATTTGGTTTTGATATTATAGGGAAAAAAGTATATTACTTACAGTATCCTCATGGTGAACTAGTAATTTTCTTAGTGACTTTTTGATAACAGAACAATGCTGTTGTACACTAAACAATTTGTGCAACTAACACTATGTCACAAGTTTACATGACTAGTCTATGTGGTAAATTGGATTCCAATAAAGTTTGTAAAAATTTAGTAAAATAACAAATCTTTTTCATTTCCTGTACATTAGTAAAATGCAGACAGTATTTAAAGGCAAAAAAGAACTTCACAAAAGCCGATAAAAATTATAAAACATTTTATATATGATGCTAATAATATTATACTAACCTAATTTTCAGGATGTCCAGTAAAAGTGAGAGGTTATCTACGCACTGGAAATGGCATGGTTGCTGCAGTGCAGATGTCCTTCTTAGCATTGAAAATGCCTTCGTATATGGTGCATCACATGTAAACCAGGCAGGTTTTGAATTGGAAGAAGGTAATACAGGTCGGTTAGAAACCATTGCAAGTGCCCTTTTGTATTTATATATATCGTATATATTGTGTAACTCTTGTCCACGATTGTAAGGTTCATATGTAAGCAAGATATTGCAAAGCTAACTTTTGTCCGTGATTTGTAGATTATCATCTGAGATGATATTTGTAAACATGTTTACTTGTCTTTGAGTTCAGAATTTTTTTTGTCCATTAGACAAAAATGTTCTCATTTGCCAGGTAATTTGCTAAAAAGTAAAACTAAAAAGTAAACAGACCTTACCTTGTTTATGAATTTGATGGGAAAAGGACCCACATCCTATGCTTCTTACTGTCTTAGGTTTGTATATAAAGTTTGTGATCAATTTTATATAAAGGTTGTGATCAACATAGTTAACACATTCCTAACATCTCTCACGTGAAATCTGTCTTTTAGTTGTGTTCAGTTGGAATTTGTAATTTGATTTATATACTTCAGTTATTGACTGGAATAACAAAGTGCTTACATATACTTTTGGACTTGATCACTATTTTGGGATTAGAGTGAATTCCTTCAAGGACACTCTAGCTTATATAATTGTGATAGATAAGATTATCACATCGGCACATTTAAGACTGTTGGAACTACAGCACATCCAAGATTGGAATCAATTTGGAACACCACTGTACTTCATTTGGAACACTTTTGTTTCCTTTTGGATCTGTGGTAGCTACTTCGGATTGATTTCATAATGTAAGATGCTTTTAAATTTTCACATTATTTGTGAAAATAAAGTATTTGTTGAATTTTACTTGTTGGTTTCACTTTTTTCTCTTTAAGATCTTTGAGGCATAATACCTCTAGTTTCAGATCAGCAGCATCTGATTGAAAATAAAAGACTTTGCTCTGTAAGAGTTCTATATGTATGAAGCTATGAATGCAAGTACAATTAATGTGAATCCTTGTTATACTTTAATACTTTGTATGAGTTTTAAAAAATGAAAAGATGGCAGAAATTGGATCAATTAGTATATCAATTGCTTGCCGCTTCATTTTTGTCTTGTCCTAATCATATCTTTGGAGACACCCATTCAGGTCATCATCAAATACATCTGGGTCATTGCCATACCACATTTGGGTAATCATCACAAGTACATTTGGAACTCTGTCACAACACATTTGGGTCATCATCACATATACATTTGGGTCATCACATATACATTTGGGTCGCTATCACGTATACATTTGGGTTTCCATCACATATAAATATGGGCCACCATCACGTATATACATTTGCGTCACAATCACATATACATTTGGGTCAGTATTATTGTTTGAGGTCTGACGTTTTAAAAACCATTTATTTATATATATATATATATAAACCATTTATATATATATATATATAATGTCTTGTGAGCATTGTCAAACATACCATGTAATGAAAGAATACACTTTTCGGAATCCTTACAAGTTAAAACATCATCAATATAGATAAATAGGATGTAATACAAAAGTTATTATTCTATGCATGTGTGTTCTTTTTCCACTGAACAGGATGATATAAGTTGTTCAAGTTAATTCGGCAAATTTCCTAAAATTGCCAGATTAAAACACCTGCGATATTTGTTACATGTATGTACACATGCACGAAATGAAAATATGCCAAACCACATAAACACAAAATGGAGATGCCTTTTTCTTTGTTAAAGGAAACCCCTTTGTTTCTCCAAATTTACATTTTCTTAAAAACATTTCTTCTGTGATCACATTTGAGTCATCAGCTCTGATTATAGACATAAATATACATGTACTCTGTATCACTATTCCAAGCTGTGTCTGCGGTTTGTATATGTACTGCTCATTCAGAAACATCTAAGAGACGTGGTAGGACTGTGGAACAGTCATAGTATACATCAACAAAAAATGGAGGATGTAGTTAATGGCATTGCACCAAATTTGCAGCAAATATGCTGAACTCTTTTCCGAAGCATCTATTGTCATTTTGAAATATCAACAATTTGTGATATAAGGACACATTGATATCCATATTTCTTTTTAAAATATGAGCTTTTAGAAATAACATAACCTATTATTCTGTTGACTGACATTGGATAGCAAGTGTTAAATACTGATTTATGCTGCAAAAATAAAAGAGGCAACATCTTTTGAATTGTTTTCATTTTGCATAATAGGCTCGTACTGTTTTATGTAGCCTGCATACTTGGTCAGCAAGCTCCCAAGCAGTCGGAAGAATAAAATGATCCAGGTCATATTAACTTCTGTTTGTTTGAGAAACTACACTTTCTTCTGACAAAGATAACTGCTGGTGTTCTCTGTGAAATAAGAGACTCGATAACGTGTTTGAATGGACTTGTAGAATTTGTTCATATGCTCCTCCTGGTGTCCATATCATTTCATGTACTAAAATTAGTTTTTTTTCTAAAATGTTGAATTAAAAATGAAGGAAGTCTACTTACACAGTACATGGTAATTTACAGCGGCTTTTGTACATTTATTATTTTTATATTGTAACCAAACAATGCATTTGAACCTGTTGTAAGCTGTTATTTCAAAGACTTTAAAGGACATGGTCTCTTAAGACATGTTTATTTAAATAAGTCAGTTGAAAGAAGCATTAAAAAATGCTGCCACACGTCAGGGAAGGAATAGACTCATGGTGAATGTGGCTGTTAATGCTGGTTTAACTGTACATCAATACAAAATATTTAATCTTAATACAATGTTTTTTCAGGAGCAGAGAACTGTTAAGCACCAGTGACAGAGGAAATTCAGGACTTGAACGAACTGTGTCAAAATAATTATACAGAACTTGTTCCAGATTTTGTTAGAATTATACATGAAGCAACAGAGACTTATCAGATACCAAATGCAGCCGAAGACTTTTATACTACTAAAAACTTTGTTGTTTTGTCAGAAGTGATTACAAAACTGTAGCATCAGATGTAACAGAACAAATTAAATTGAATTATAATTATTATCCATACAATTATTATCTTTACTACTATGACAAATAACATGTTTGCTTTTTACATCATGCGCTTAAAAATGAATATATTTATCCACTCACATCACTATCATATAACAAGAAATTAAAAGCAAATAGTGTACACTTAAAATAACTATGGTATTGTGAATAAAGAATTTTAGCTTCCATCACAAAAGCCGATATAAATTATAATAAATTTTCAATAATGACATTATGTTAAGGTAACAATAAATACAATTCGGAGAGAGGAGCTGAGAGAGTGAGATGCAAGAAAAAGCTTTTTATTCTTGCACACAGTCCTCCCTAAGCGATTGCCATATAATACAGTGTAATTTGTCATACAGAACAATCTAGATAATCAAGCATGATTACAGACATATAATGTCACATCTAAAGGCATTCATTAGTCTAAGCCAATGTAATTGTCGTTTAATAATAAATGCTAACTTAACGGGGGATAAAAGTTCATCAACTATTGACACAAGTGCAAGTAGAATCTACATCAGCCAATTTTTGTTTCATCAACACAAATTAACACTTTTTGTCACAGGATCATATATAACAAGACTTTCCAGTAACACTTGATCTTGTCATTGCATCAAGCTCTTAAATATACCAGAATGCTAATATTGACTTCATTACCGATACATATACATTTGAAGAAGTATACAGGGCTCCCACGCTCCTTGGAAATTAGGAAAAAGTTGGAAGAAATGATAATTTCTTTTCTGACCATGAAAATTCCTTGAAGATTGCAAATGTTGATGAAAGTCAACAAAGTTTGCAACTACTTGATGACATAAACAATTACGTAATTGAGTTGTAACTGATTGTGAATTAAATTTATTGAGTTCTGCCCAGAATATTCGGAGGTTGCAGTATGGATCATAAGGGTGCTTACCATAATTATAGTTGTTGAGTCAAACTAAACACTCACTGGACTAGATTGGAAGACTGGTTGTTTCACGGTCAGCTTGATATTGATATTTTTTCTGACACCAAAGGTTTGAAAACCAGTCATGTTGTCGGCAAAGCGTAGCCACATACCTGATGGCCTAGCAAACTTAATGCTGTTACCCCGAGTCATATCTACATGAAACCGATATAAAAAATATTTATTTTCTTAGCAAATGCAAGTAATATAATACTTGTCTTTAATCTGCTTAAAGATAAGATGAAACAATGGCGTTGATGAAATTTCACATGATACACACCATTTGCATTGCTAGTCGCATGGGTACACAAATATCACAACCAACATACTCATGACATCATAGGTCCAGTTGTCAAATGATGTCAGTAATAACCCATTTCAGATGTAGAAACAAAACAAAAATATTAAATGAAAACTAAAGTTGTAAACTGTTCGTAATAAAGAAACTATAATGAATGAACACTGAATTCTGTATATTTATTAAAAAAATGACCATGTTTTGTTGTATCATGTGACTACCTTGTTGACATGTGCACAGCGACAGGTTTCTGTTTGTTTTCTCAGCATAAACATATTCTTTCTGGTTCTTACAGAAGCTTTCTGACTTTCATTTAATCTATTTTTTTTTTATACATTAGATATAAGCTTGTTGATATCATGCGACTACTATTGGATTTCTGATTTATTGTGAGATTTGTGTAATCATATGACGAGTAATGCAAATACAAATAGTGAGTACCGGGTCAGGTTCCATCTGTGCTGTAGCTTTGTCTAGTCTGTCACGGATTAAGACATAATGCTTATAATACTCTCCATTTCTGAGAAAATGAATCACCTTCCTATTGATTTCATACAGGTATGACTTGATGTGACATTGTTTCAAGTTTTCCATTACCACTGGTGGGGTTCAAGTTAAATTTGAAGTCAAAATGTCGAATCTCTGATCTTAATTTTGGTGTTAAACTATGACACTGAACATGTGGCTCAAAAGATTGGTTTCAAATCCTTATCGGCCGCAGGAGAAATGTGAGATTGCTGTCCCTTGTATTGTGAGTATCAATACAGGTTTAGGTACTGCTCTTCTTTCTTTAATTGCAGTTTCATTTGTTACTCTTATTTTTGTATCTGTCTCTCTCTTTTTCCTGCATTTCCATCTCCCTTTCTTTTTCCTGCATTTGTATTGTTATTTCTTTTTCTTCCTTTTGCAATTGTTATTTCTTCTCCATTTCTTTCTCTTCTTTTTGAATTTGCATTTGTTTCTCTCTTTCCTCTTTTTCAAGCTTTCTTAACTTTTTTTTGTTCTTGAATTTTAATTTCAATTCCATAACTTGCAGGTTTGAGCCAGAGTTAATGCACTTTTGTCCAAAATATTCTTCTCTACCAAATGTGAACCAAAATATTTTTTATTTCTTGTTTTAACAAACATGGCTTTGCACATGAAAGATCATATTGTCTGGAACGTTGGAGGTATTCGTCCTCTTTTGAAGACTGATTGTTACTGGCTAGGATTTAAAGTACAATTCTCCACTTTAGTTTACATCGTAAAAGCTTGTTGGTTTCACTATATAAAGACAGAAATATTAGGGACTAAGATAACTTAAATTTCAAAACAATTTCAATTTCTCTGAAATTCTTATCCCCAGTTAGCCACCAAGTTTCTATTGCGACTCAATGATTGCAAAATTAAGTAACAAAAAAAAAATGCAAAACCAACAATTTTTATAAAATTTAACAGTTTAATTATCAAGTTATAAATAACAAATTCGAAATGAATATAAAGTCTTATGAAGTGAATCCAAGCTAGTCCTTGTATTGGTCTGTGGAAGTCCTAAATGAAAGAAATGTTCCTCATAAATTTCAATACCGGAAATGTACTGGTCCTCCGAGAACATTGTAGTTGTCAAGATGGCGTTGTCCTGAAATCCTTCAATAACAGATCCAGACTAATATTTAAGTCCAAATAATGAGAGCTTTCTATTTACACTGAACAGTCCAAACAAATGTTGTTCCTGTCTAAAAATATCTAAGTAAAACATAAGTACGTCTGTAGACTTAAAACAGGAATGCAATAATGTAAATAAACACAATAATGTGAATAACTCCAAAGAGTGCTTGCTTTTCTCCTTGCATATAACATTTGTTGTGACAGTATTTCACAATAGACCGCACGTGACAGCATACACTATTGATTTTGCGTCTAATTAAGCAAAGTGAATATTATTCACATAACCTCGCGTAACCAATGGGAAGCCACATAATTATCGAAACACCGGTCTCATCAGTCATTGTTAAACTACACTGTACGCCATTTTAAGTCTTATTAAGGTTTTTATTACTAATTGTCAACACTGAACTAAAGGAGCTTTTTGCTTAAGTGTGGCGTTCAAATATCCCAAAGAATAGACGCCATGTAATTTTCTCAAGAAAGAAACCAAATGAACTGGAAATTACCTAGCTTAAGTTGAAAGATGGAGTAATACATAAACTGCAATAATTTTGAAATTTATGAAGAACTAAATTTAAGAACTGAAAACTCAACCTATACATTTTGTTACCAAATTTGCAAAAACAGTGTTAACTACGAAAATAAATGGGGTATCAGGGCTGATCAAATATTGTTTCCACATACTCGTCCAAGACAAATAGTTTCATAAAATTCACTTGCCTCACCTTACTTTTTACAAGTCCCAATAATGTAATCTCTTCCAAAGATTTGATAAAATGTATGCGCTTTATTCCATAGATATAAGAAAGGAAATAATATACAACTTTATTTCGTAAAAGGATTTACATTTTTCACAAATATTGGTTGACGATACATATTTCGCTGCTTAATGTGTATATGTTTTGCTACTGGAGATGGATGTGGCGACTGCCTGTATGCCCTCATTTTTGCTGTTAATTCCAGTTGATTGAGGAAAGTCTTTAGGTCTTTCCTAAAATATTTCATCAGATCTGCAGTCTCATGCACAAAGTGCATCTTCTAACTAAAAATACACTGGTTTAATTTCGAACGTATGCCAATTTGGGATATTCTTTACAATAACTGCAATCTAAGTAAATAAATTAAAGCCAACATTTTAACCATCCACTTTATATGAAATTTCTTTTTCCTGATCTTCCTTGTTTCTGGCCCTGTGAAAATATTTTAGCAAACTTATTTTATTCATGGAGTAAACATAAGTTTGCCTGACAACTAATTCTAAAGTGATCACACCATTTTATCATTTAAATACAGATGCAGCTCATTGATTAGCGTAATCGTTTCAAATGAAAAGTAAATATAAAGCGTGGAAGTTAATCCTGTATATTGAAATAAAAAATTAAGAATCATTACTGTCATTTAACCAGTTCATAAGGAAACCAATGCTCATTTCCCATTGCCAAAATAGAGAAGGGGTGGGTGCATGATACTTGCACAGTGGATAAACATTATCGTCGCATCCAGAGAGTTTAATGTGTAATTATAATATTTGCCCACCCACCCCTCAACATCTGGGTTCAGAAATGTGTCCTTATATCACTACAAAATGGCATGTACATAATTATCCAAAGCTTACAGAACACTATAAACTACATCATTCCTGTTGTGTAAAATAGACTCGCCCAAGCATATATGGATTAAGTGTTAAAACTATATTAGGTGTTTGAGGGTAAAGGTCAGAAATTCGTGACATTTCTTAAAATGAACAAGGGGATGGTGTCGTACGCTTTTACTTACGTACATATGCTACAGAGGCAAGGAAAGTAGGGCCCATGGGACTGATTATAATATACCTATTAACTTATGATAATTAACAACTAGTTAAATATAAACAGGCAAGAACGATCAAAGACTGCACCATGTAATTACAAAGCTGTTTAGTCGCCAGTTCATTAGAAGAATTTCAATTTCAATCCAAATTACGCGATAACCCCTACCCCACTCTTCCCTGAGATACTTAATTTTGAGGTCTTGTATTATACAGATACATGACTTCTTGATGGTTTAACCATGATATTTGTTTTCTTAACATACCTGCGCCAACAAATTAGTTATATTCTTTGTTAATTGGAAAAATATCTTGCACGAATAATATTGGATGACTGACCTTTGCTCTTCTAAGTTATATATATATATATATATATATATATATATATATATATATATATATATATATATATATATATATATATATATATATATATATATATATATATATATATAACTCGCTAAATGTTCACTCTGCCAAGTGAGAACACATTGATGCGGATAAATAAAGGTATTCCGTAATTAAATACACATGACTAAAATCTCGTTTATGAGTTTAAATCGAGTTCGGTAGTACAGCCTACATTCAAAACTGTCACCGGTGTTACTGTTAAAGGAGCCGGTGATTATATTTAGTAGATCTCGTTTTTAGTTGAAATCTCGTTCGAATCTCGTTCGGTAGTAAGGACGGAGATGAAATTTATCAGCGGCATTACTGTTGAAGGAGCCGGTGATTATAGTTTCTAGACTGAGCTTCACGTGTTTCTCGAGCCGTAAATTGTGATTTTTATTAACGTTTATTAAATAGTGTTTTAGGAGCCGATAAGTATGGAAAGCCGCACGTACCCGGCGGTGATCAAAATGTTTCCCTATATTATTATATGGGCAGCAATTAGCGGCTCCGACAACAATTAGCGGCTCCTAAAATGACGGTGATTACATTTTTTCCCTATATTTTGATATGGACAACAATTAGTGGCTCCTACAACAATTAGCGGCTTCTACTACAATTAGCGGCTCCTAAAACACTTTTAATCTACGGCTCCGTTAATAAAAATCACAATTTACTGCTCCAGAAACACGTGAAGCTCAGTCTACCAACTACAATCACCGGCTCCTTCCACAGTAACGCCGCTGTAATTTTGATATCCGTCTTTACTACCGAACGAGATTCGAACAAGATTTCAACATAAACGAGATCTACTAAGCTATTATCTCCTGCTCCTTCGATAGTAACGCCGCTGATAATCTTCAGCTCTAATTTAATTAACGAACGGAACGAAATTTCAACTCATAAACGAGATTTTAATCACGTGCTGTCATATTCTAAATATTATCATCTTATCCGCATCAATGTCTTTTACCTTAGTTTGTTTCGTTTTCAACATTTGCTAAAAGGTATTTTCCAGCCGTTTGTGTTGAGTAACCACGTCAAGGTCAGAGTGTCAGCATCATTAGTTTTCAGCATTTGTTTCATGATCTTTTCCATTAGTGACTAATATTAACTTGCTTTTTTATAATGCAAATATTTTGCTTTGACTAAAAAATTTTCATATACCTGTACTGAGTCTAGTACAATACTGGACAGTCCTTTTTTATATAATTTTAAAAAAAATACAATGTCGTAGCCTCAACTTGATCAGTTATGGTTGAGGTTGCTAAAAGGATACTAATACTAGTACTAGACCGACCTCTGAATTAAGTATCTCATGAGGGGGTGGAACCTTATTGCGTGATTTGTAAACGCTTTTTTGCAGCGATGCTGGGGGGCATCTGTCACCCCCACTTCCCGAATTTGCATGTGCTGTAAATTTTCTGTCGCCTATATACAAAAATGAAAAAGCCCGTTAAGTTTGCCCCCCCCCCCCCTTAGCCCCAATCAAGTTTCCCCCCTCCCCCCCTGAAAAAAGTTGAAATGCCGTTCCTGGTTTTTTGTAAGCTCTGCATAATTCTGTACATTTCGCTTAATTTACATCGTTCATGCTTGTTGAAAAAACAATTAGTATGGGTTACCAGGTGCAGATAGGGTGAGCAGAAACTATAGTGTCTAAATGTGCATAGACCTTTGAAAATTATAGGTTGATTTCAACTTATGTTGCCATATTTTTGTTTGTAAAAAGTCTGTAAATTATTAACATGTTTTCACCACTTTCAGATGTTTTGCATTGAATGTGCAGAAAAGCTCTAAGATGGAGCCCAGTTTTGTCATCAGTGCAGTACTGCTGTGCCGGGTAAAGGTACGTTTCATCTTACATTTATATAAAAACCTTCCACTTTACATTTACAGGGGTCTCAATAGATGTATACAACTTGCATGAGTAAAGATGAAAATCTGAATCGTCAAAACTGAAATCTCAAGAGATCTTTTTTCCTGGGATTGTGTATGGAGCAAACTTATGCTTAAGATATTTTTTACACATGCTAAATGAAAGGAAACACTTATATAGTATATTTTAACTGATATTTAAAATTTCATACAACTTGAAAAGATTTATTGTCTTTATTCTCACAATTGTTTATAACTTTTTAATTTGTTTCGATTCTTTGGGTCATATTGATTATCACTGGCAGGTTGTTGCTGAGGCTGAGACAGGAAAGAAAATATACATTTTTTTTATAAAGTAATATCAGCCAGTTTATAGTTCAGTAAAGAAATAATATGTCTATTTATTGCAGTTAACTTCTAATTAGAAAATCTTATAAACCAATTTTCACTTAAAGAAGACCCAAGAATTTGCAACATTTTCTAATTAGAATTAAACAGACAGAAAATAAAAAGACAATTTTCAGCATTTAAATGTAACGGACACTGGTGCTCTCGAGGTGCAAACATAAGAGAAAGTACTTATTTTAGTATCACTAATACAAATGTATTTTCTCTGCATGATAACATTAACTACATATCAACTGATGTGATTTATTCGATAACTTGTAAAAAATGCAGCATGCAATATGTAGGACAAACATTTCAACAAGTTTTTAAGAGAATGAATATTCATCGCTTTCATATAACAATTTCATGCCAATAGATATTGCGTTTGGCGTACTGGGTTCATAAGTTAGATACGTTGTATCTTACTGGCCTTAATGCCAATGAACTATAAAAAAAATTGTATAATTTTTTTTTAATTGAGATATTGTATATCCTTTATAACAATATAATTATATGTATGACTGTTTGTCTCTATTATATTTTATTATTTTACTATAAATCTAAGTCTCTAATTCCAATAATATTGTTTATTGGAGTACTTTGTATTTCACATGAAGTATAACTTGAATTAAATAATTCCAGCCCAAGTGAATACCTGGAACTTACAGAAATAACACTTAATCTGCTCATATCTTACATAATTTTTCCACTAAACTAGATTATATAGTCTTCTACTACCTGACTTCAGGTGACTATTAGAATGTTCTCAAAACAAGCTATGACCTAATGCAAAATTTAATTCTGGAAGATTCCGAACGTTTACAAGATAAAATCTTAGTTAGAATGAGAGGGTCTGCTAATCAACTTCTAATAAAGACGATAGTAGACACAATGTCTTTGACTCAGGCCAAGATAATAATCTTAACCCATACTCATAAAGGAAATATCTGCAATGTATGATTTGTTTACAGAATTTAAAAAATGAAGGATTCAAGTCAGGTAAAGAAAAGAACTTCATTTAGGACAAGGTCGAGTCCAAAATACAATTATCCGTAGTTTATAATAAATAAATAAAGACTAATAAAAAAAACTAACAAACAATTCAAATTGAATATACGTAACAAGGCTACGGTGTTTGTTATATTCAGAATAGTGCAGTACGGTATATAATTTAGAAGTGGAACATGAAATGTTAAAAAAAATTGAGCCTATTTCAGGAGACTTATATTTATGTTACTTAATCATACACTGTTATTACTTTCATTTTAGCAACCCCAGTGTCAGTGGCTACCGAGAGCACATTGTCGAAAGGTTTGTAGCTGATCATTTTTTAAACTTATTCTTCACTGAATTCAGGTCATTGCCTACAACTCATTTTAAAATCACTGAGTGATTGTTATTCTTGTACAAAACAATTATAGTATTATGTATGATTATCAAATATATGTTGTGCATTGCTTCGTTTAATTCCTGGAAGGAAGTGTTATCGGTTTTGACAAACTGGGCCGTGGGCAGTGAGGTCTCATGAAGGCCATATATACCCTGATAGTACCTTGTTGTTACAAAAAGATGATTTTGAAATAATTTTTAAGTGGCTATCTAGGACATGCAAGTCTCAGTGTTTCTACTTAATATTTGAATGTTAGCTTTAATAAAAACATATACGTAAAGTAAGCATATGCGTTCGAATCCTTCCATTGGTCAGCTATGTTGGTGTGTCTTTAGTAAAAGGACTTCACTACAGTTGTCTTGGCACTACTTGTGATGCTCTGCCATAAAACAGGAGATGAACAGGACTTATCTCATTACCAGTCAGCATATTTATCCAAGTAAGAAACATATCATGTTTACATACGTGGAATAATAATCGACACAATTTAACTATATACTTAAATTTTCAATGATCTGTATTCATTTTGTTCAGATAAAACTTTGCTCTTCAGTTCACAATGTATACCGCCACACTCATCATTGGGGGCCCCGAGTGGCCGAGTGGTCTAAAGCGCTCTCCGTCACAGTCACTGCCATCTCGCCTTTGTCAGCGTGGGTTCGAGTCTCTGGCTTGGAAAATGTGGATATGTGAGAAAGCTTGCCGGTAGCTTCTCGTGGGTCGCGTTCTTTCCCGGGTTCTTCCTCCACCATTAATACTGGCCGCCATGTATAGCCTATCTTGTGCTGAAAAATTGCGTTAAACCCTATAACAACAACAACAACACTCATCATTATCCACAAGCTTTACATGTTCACACAATTCTGGTTGCATATACTCACTGTACTCTTTTCAGTTATTTACTCTGTTAGATGTTATGCATCTCTTCAAAACTCGTTGCATCACAATGTTTACACCACTTCTGGATACTGCTATCTTGCTGAGACTTTGAATATTTGGCAAGGATAAGTGTCTGTAGAACTTTCATAGGTACCGCTCCGGTGGCCTAGTGGTTAGAGCGTCCACCGCAGATGCGGGAGGTCGTGGGTTCGATCCCGGGCCAAGTCATACCAAAGACTTACAAAGATGATACTAACAGCTGCCTCACTTAGCGTTCATCATTAAGAGGTTAGTGTTAGGACTGGTTGGCCTTGTCAGGATAATGTGACTGGGTGGGACATCATGTTACATGTCTGCGTCATAATGCCTCATTGCTAGACATCACTATAAACTGCCACACTGCAGACATCATAGCGATATGACTGAACAATTGTTACCGCTACATTAAAAATCCAAATCACACACACACAGACCTGTCATAATCCTTTTATGTCATAATGAGCATATTTCTTTCATAATATCTTTACTGTTTACACCTGTAACATAATTATGGAATGATTTAATCTTTGAAGAACATGTATGATGATTGTACTCTATGCAGTTACATTTGCTTGTTTAATTTGTGCAGTTTAAAAAAATGTTTCATTGTTAGGGCCAGCCATATTGTGTGAAGATAATTTATGTTCATGCAATACCTTAACATCGGTATTGGCATATATTGTTAACTTGTGCATTATTATATATGTCTTTTAGTATAACCACCATTCAAATTTTGTTCCATTTTGTCTGCTGTTTATTTCATGGAATGTTGTGGGGTATTGATGCTTGATGAATAAATTTTTGTTAATTATATTCAGAAGGAGAACAGAGCTTGCATTCACTGAAAGCACAGTTTGAACATTTTAAGGAGAAATAAATCAAGAAACGGAATATTGTTCACAAAGGGAGACTGGAGGAAATTGAGAGTTATGTATGTATAGTGTGCAGTTGTGTAATATGTAAATCACATTCCTAATTATTTACCTTTATCATATGTATATTTGTACAGACTTAAGTGAGAAATATATAGAAACATTTTTATGCATCACTTTGTAAAATTTAAAAACATGCTTTTAATTTACAATATCTTCTCATAGATTGTATTCACTTTTACTGGTCATACATTAGAGGAGCTTAAGAGATGCTGTGTTTTCCATCTCTCTCTCAGCACAGGTTTCTTAAAATTCCTATCCTGAACTACTTATAGGGTTGCCATGAATCTGTATGCACAATCATCCCATGGTCTACATTCTCCTCTATGAAAATAGTGCCACTAGGAAGTCCAGTAAAGTACTACAGTGGCCATTTTTAAAATTTGGTTATCACTTCTCCTTCTCACATTAGCACTGGGTTTACAACAGAAGACTTCTTTTCATATATGGTTGGTGCCAAATCAAAACTGTGCCAATTGGATATTTACTGGAGACAATCCTCCTAAATGGAAATTAATATTGACACGGAATTCTGACTAGAAGAATTTTTATGATGTCTAGTTGTTTCTTAATTAAATTCGTACTGCAGTTGTCGCGAAGATCTTGTTGTTACTCATCCTTCTGAGTGGAATTTAATAATGATATGGTGTTTCCAACACAACACATCTTTTACTGTTGTTAACTTGGTGTAACATAAATGAAGCTTGATCTGATTTCCAAAATGGCTGTCTCAGCTGTCACCGTGTTATTCCTACTCCACTAGAATGATTTGATGTCCAAAGTGGCTGTCACAGCTGTCATCGTGTTATTCCTACTCCACTAGAATGACCTGATGTCCAATTACCTCTCCATGCCATGACCGTACTTATGCCTTGACTATCCTTCTAGTGATGAAAGGTTGGATTCCCTATGTGAATGATAGCCTGTTCTCATACTTAAAGTGACCCGAACGGCCTAAGTGGTTAGAGTGTCCACCTCGGATTGTGGAGGTTGCAGATTGGAACCCCAGCCAAATCTTAACAAAGATTTATAAATTTGTTATTAATAGCTAGCTGCATGATTTCTACTCAGCATTAATCAGTTACTGTTAGGACTGGTAAGCGTGGTGTCAGGATAGTGTGACAGGTAAGGACATGATGCCCCCTTGCTAGACGCCAGTATAAACTACCACACTACATACATCAGAGCAATATGACTGAAACTGTGTTCAAGCTGTGTTAAAAATCCCAATCACACACACACTCCTACTTCCAGTAACACAGCATATGGTTACAGGAACCATAATCGATATATCAGATTAAAAAGCTGATTATCAAACTTTTCTTACCATCAAGATTTACTGGCATAACCAATGAAGCTAAGATGCTGTGTTGGTATAATTTGATTAGGTGGTTGTCTGGAACCAGTGAAATGCATCCTGTTTGTGTTTCGACCTTGTTGGCAAATGGTTGAACATCTGATGCCACATTGCAGACAACCTATTCTTCCAATGTTAATGTGATAGGGGAATGTATTTTTATTGCAGAAAGCACATTTGTAAGTAAATTATGTTTCTCAGGCTACTTATCCAATCATATTATTTAACAACTCTCCCACTCACCCTGCCATGCAAGCATCCTCATTGGTATTTCACTAAGCTTAAAAGCTAGTGACACGAGGTGGCTAGGTTAGGTAATGGGCAAGAGTTATTTCCATTTGCATAAGATAGAAGTTGTTAACATAAATTCAGTTATTTAGATATTCTTGCCACTACTTGAAATTTGTTAGTGGAAACATATACTCACTATAAAAATATTGTTTTAAAAATGATGTTATGTTATAAATATATTTCATTTTCTCTTTGCCCTTTTCCCTCTAATGTTGTGACATTAAATAATTTTCACAAAACTTGTACGTACTCTTTATCCTAACAGTAAAGATAATATATATCACATGTATATCTTTCAGAGTTTAGGTGTCCAAATAGGTGGATAAAAACTTCAAACCCGTGAAACGCATATTCCCCGGACCGAGTGGCTTCACCGGTATAATTCATATTACAGTGGACAGGGCTAGTACAGGTACAGTGTGGAAGGATTTAGTTCAAGAGAGGTTTCGTGACTGTAAATTGACCGTGTGTCGTTATGAAGAAGGTGTTTTTGAGAGATGTGTAAGTGAAGAACAATACACAATCAGTCAGCAAATTGAAGAAAAAAGAAAAAAAAAACATCTGAAGGAACTTAGATGTTACATGGTGATGGAGAGAAAAGGTGCCATTTTTAATGGTTCGATATATTATGTAAAGAATTACATTGTTCTATGAATGCTTTAGTTGTTCCATACAGTTATGCTAGAAAAATTAAATGACCATTGTTTGAAAGTTTATGCTTTAATGCTTGGATATTGTGATATCCTCTTCCATCTATGTGTCTTTAGCTCTATCTAAATCCCTGGTTGTAAATTAACCAGACTTGGTAGATACGTTGACAAACTGAAACCGGTATCAAGACGTATATAATTTTTGGTCCTTGTGATGAGGCGAAAGGTCTTATACTGCAAGTTCCTTTAATGTTATGAGTATCTGGTCTCAGTGTTTGTGACTACCAGTTTTCACATGTCTTGGTTTTTAAATGGTATGTATAATTATTTTTGATTGAGGAAAAAAGGCTTCTGTTCTCCAGAGAAAGATTGTTGTTCATTAGGCCCTTACATTTTGTTTCATTTTGACAATGGAATCATAATAAAATTAGTATTAATAAAATCTATGGAACTAGAGATGATGAGAATGAAACATGAAACTAGGGACTATGATGAGTCATTGAATTATTGCTAGTGTCAGTTTTTATTTTATGATAAATTGTTTGAACAGACACATGTACAATATAACCATGATTGTATCAATTTGTATCAAGACTAATATTTTTATCACAGCAATATGCTTATACTTAATCACAGTTTGTAACAGTATGGCATCATTTATAAATAATCTCCAGATGCTGTCTGAATATTTTTTTAATGCAACTTATAGCTTAATATTTCATTGCCACTAAAAGTATAGGTTGTGTATTTGATTCATGCCTCTGAGTTTAGCAGAGGGTGTGAAGTGAGTGTTTATTTTGGCATTAAACCCAGAATACTTCTGAAACATGGGTGACATATAATTCTTTTTAAAAAAAGCTTACAAATAGTTTTTACATTGATGAAAAATTGAGGTATATGTATTTTGTACAGACATAGATGTACTTTTTATTGAATCAGTTTTACCACAAAATAAGAATTTTGCTTTCAAAATGATTTTTTAAAATTTTCTTTCTTTCTATTTTTTTCTTTCTATTTGTTTCTTTATTTATTGATGTACTAATTTTGTGGGGTGTTTTTTGTTTTGTCACTTCATATTGTCTATGTCTGCTATATGTATCATCATCAATATTTTGAAAAAAAATAGAATGCTGCTTATTATTTTAAGACTGATTTTATTTGTTTGATGTTACATTGTAGATCACATAGCATGTCTCACTGATCAGTTATTTTCAGCAACTTGTCATCACAAATCAATGAAGTAGTTGTAAAGTCAGTAGTAGTCTAATTTAGTAAGTGACCTTGTTTCATCAACACGACCAATTTAAAACCATGACTGATTATAAAATGGTTTAAGCTGTGGGTTTTATTGATCTGTACACAAAACTGGCTTTCAGTTTTTTAAATAGAATCCATTACAAGGAACATGTTATATTATCCCTGACTGCCATGGATCACAGAATGAATTTGTTAGATATTATTACATTATAGAAATTACACTCAACTTTAACAAGCATGGACCTGAAACCTAGTGTGCAAAAGAAACTGTGGAAAGGAGAAATGTCTTAATGAAACCGTTTTTCACTGGAAGTAGTTCCAAATTGGCATGTAAAGTGAAACCACTCATATGCACATAATCGGCAATTGTTGCATTATTATTATTGTTTCATATTTGACTCATTTGGGAGATTAATTTGAGTTAACTATATAGAAAGAAGGATAACAGTTAGGGAATATTTATCCATTGTGTGGATAAGAAGCAAATGAGTGGTGGTACATTTACGCTTATGTGTGCCAGGTGGAATGGTTAGTGATAATTGCAAGAAGATGCTTTGATGTAGATTACTGGTTGTATCATATTACTGTATGACCGTATCATGATAATCATTATTTTAGATAGGGATCAGATTCAAAAGTGCTTCCTGTGGCAAAAATCCAAATCATCAACAAAGGTTTTGTTTATTTTTTGTATCAAGTCTTTAAATTATGTCTGGGACCAACATATACAGGAATTGGAAACTATGTCATGCAAAACTGATTCTGTTATATATAAAAAATATTCCAATGAGGGCACATAGCACCTGCGAACTCGTTGATTTTCAAAGAAGATTCAAGCACATATCCAATACATATAGGGACAAATTAGTGTTTCTGTTGTAATCTTGTATACATCACTTTGAAAAGTGTAGTTGAAGTTGGAATGAATGAAATTGTACAGAATTTGTTCTTGTTCATTGCTGTTTCTAAGCTCTTAATCACTCCTTAAATACTCCTTTATATGATACATCAATGGAAATAGTGTTATGGAACTAAATACACTAAAACGTTGTATTGTTACAAATTTATGTAAAAATTTGCTATTTCTATTTCATTATTAGACCATTAACTAAACTCACATTTTATACATGGTCAGACATAATACATTGATTTACTAACATATCTCAGTTTATTATAACTTGAAAATTGTGATACAAAAAGTTTTAGACTGCTGCGGAGTGGTATTTCGATTAGCTGCATATGAGGTATTGATCCATATCTGTCTTCAGAATACTTCATACCTGCTACAGATAATCACAGTAAATATTTTAGGCACCCATATATGGTGCAAAATGGCATGGTTACTCATGATTTCCCTTTTATTCATGGTTTACACTGAGCAATGACAGCCACATCTACATATCCATAAGGAATGGGTAAATAAAATCTGTTCATATTTGGATAACAAAACCGGTAACAATGAGCAATTTTCCATACATTACATTCTATGCCAAAAGGCTAACATCCAGAATTTGATAGATATTTCATCAGTGCTTTTGAAGATATGACAGCGTAAAGTTATTATATATCATTTATCTATTATTTTTCAGTATGTAACCTAATAAAATATTCCTAAAAATGATTGTACCAATGCATAACTTTTTGTAAGTCATGACTGATAAAAAATATCAGTATCTAAAGTGTATAAGCATTTATATAAAGGATTTAACAGTATAAACTTGTAATAATTGTTAGGAAAATGCACCCATCTATACAAGCGTAAATATATATAGGTATAATATAAATTATCAAAGGTAAGAATTTTAAAAATTGTTTAAAAAGATAAGTGTTAAAATGATAAAAAAATAAGGTTTACAAAAGTTAATCTTTAAAATATTGGGTCAAAATTTATTATGTAGACTGCATTCTTTACAAAGGCCAGGAAATGCTAACTAACGATTACTTTCTGAGAACTCGGTGGAGTTTTATCTGAGAGCTCAGTGGAGTTTCCCAAACCCTTAAGAATGTTAGTCCCAGATGACATATGTTGTTCCTTTTTTACGCCCAACTTAAGTAAATTGTTAATTTTGTTTAATTTTTTTCAAGATTTTACTGCTTACTATTTTGAGAAGTTACCACATTTATATTTTATGATGTTTAAAATCTTCATTATTTTGTAAGAAATGCAACTGGCTATCTATATTGGTATACGAGTATCCTTCAACGAAAAATCAATGCTACATTCATATGGTGTTTCAGTTCCCATATGTTCATTGGTTTATCTTAGATGATTACAAATTATGAATTAAATATTGCTACAAGTCATGGTGTTAAATGAAGGTTACTTTATTACTGAAGTATATACAAATTCTTGCCAATGTTTTGCTTCCTCTATCAAATGTACTGCATTGCGATTTAAGACATGGAACTTAATTTTTGCTGAAGACACTTGACTCTGCCTCATTCATGTCTCTGAAGTTATTTCCCTTTATTTCCGTGACAGCAGTGATAAATCTTCTGTGATATATTGCTTCAAAGGACTTTTTTGTGGCAAGAAATGATCAAACTGTTTAGAAAAATTTAATTCGTTGTGAATAGGTTATCCAATTCCTAGTGCTTTCTTAAGTCACTGCATTTATTTAGGAGCAATCCATGAGAATGAGATGAACATAATGGAAAGGCAGTTAGGGTGTTGTGCTGAAGAGCAAATTTCATTTTTTTAAGTCTCAGTTATGGAGCAGCATTGGTATATAATTAAAAGAAAAAGTTTTTTTTTTTCTCATGGTACCAAAAATAATATACGTTACCAACTGGCTTCACCAGCCATTAAAATATGAAGATTTTGATACCACTTCATTTCATATATCCAATACTAACATAGGAAAATAATTTTATTTTCCCCAAAATGTATCTTTTGCACAAGTTTATTTGCCTTTCATATTATGTGATCAATAGAAGTCCAACGTAAACCTTCAGAAAGTTTGCAACGAGAATAGCAAGAGAAATGTTCTGCATCACATGATTTAAAGTCATATTAGATGAGCATTTTTAAAAAAATATGAGGCTTTTTATTATGTGATATGATAGATGGCTACATTACTTTCAATCATGTTGCGCATGTTGTTTTTACTTTGCATGTTATATAGAAAATCCGTTTAGTTGTGCTGTCAAATTTTTTACTTTTATCATATTTTTTGTGTTTTACATGCTTGATATTAATTCACTGATGCAGTTTTCTAAAACATTTATTAATTGTGAAATTACAATATAAATTACACTGAAACCAGTTGCCAAATATTAAGGAAATCTTGTGTAGAATTCATAAATGCTCATAGATGTTTTCAGATATACTCATTAGTGCTTAGTAAACTTATGTGCATTGGTTTCTCTAACATTTTATAAGAACAAGATTCAGAAATAAAGTTTTTTCCTTTCTTTTGCACAACAAGAACAGTTTGAAATTTTAGATGGCCCAATATATAAGTTCAGATATTCTTCATGTTTATATTTTTCGACAATGTACATAGTCATACAGTGTCCAAAGATGATGATGGGAAATTGAAAGGTGGCTATGTATAAGAGCGTGCATTTAAGTGGTGGTTCATATCAGATTGTCTTTTGATCATAATTATGACTTTCTTTGTGCACGGAATTTCAGATCAAAAATAAAATTTCTGTATTTTATGTTTACTTCTTTGGGAGACCTTTTATTTGGGCAGTACCAGTTTCTCGCAAGTTAATCATAAATGTAAGACATACATATATTTCCTAATATAGTAATGAAATGTTAAAATTATCCGGATACTTGAATGCAGTATTTACTTGTAAATGAATTGACTCATCAGTATAAATATATATTTTCAAGAAGGTGCGGACATTTTAAATTGTAAATTGTTAAGTCTAATGATTTAACAACTTAGTTCTTAAGTAAGATTTGTAAAAAAAAATCATACCTAACAAATACATTTGGTGCAAAGCTTATGATGGTAGGAGCTATGAGGATGTGATTAATTCAGATGTAGCAGTGAGCATTTTTAATGCTCTGAAAATTACCTTTATGATTCAGTGTCACACTATTTAACTTCATTGGATTTCCAGAAGCTAAAGTCATATTCATATGGTAGGGGCAAGTCCTATTATTGAGTTGCTTAAACACAGTTACAAAATGTGATCATATTCACTTAGTCATATTTGTGAGGAAAAACTTTTTAGCATATTTGAAACAAATCAATTAGCATACAAAAATGCAATTTCGCTTATTAATATGCATATGATGTGATTAGATTTTAAGCAAGTTTTCCATCTTTTACACGTATATTGTGATTTTTTTTTTGTACAGGAATTTTTTACATCATGCAGCTTTAATTTTGAACCATTATCAGCAGTTACTACGGTATTTTATTTTTATATTATGTAAAACAGCCTATTCTGATATAATTTAAACATTTTAATTGTACTTTACCTTGACAACCAAAGTGGGTATGTAATTAAGCCTGCCAGTAGTTTCCAAAGGGATCTTGGTTCTTCTTTCACGAACTGTATCAGCCACTTTGCTTAACCGGTTGTGCTGAAAATGGAGTTAAAACAGACACTATGAAATTAAAACAATTGTTCTATGGTGAACTTGATCCTAAATGAAAATGGTGCTAATTTTACATCCATAGAAACTAATTTCAAAATGTCGTTGAAGAATATAAAGACTTGTTTCAACATTTAGCAGTTTTAAAAAAATGGTCTTGAATTTCTGATTGTTCATTTGCGCCGGTAGAGTATTTGGTCTTTCAAGGGAGTCTGTTTTGGGCACTTGCCTTAAAGTTATAATCTTGTACAATACATTTACGAAAGTGTATGTCTGCCAGGACTGTCTTGATAAAACATTTCAACGGGTTTGCGTATAGGGTTACCATGATAAAAATGGAACTTTTCAGTATCATATATATTTATTGTTCTTTCTCATGTTGATGGGGGCCCAGAGTGGTCTAAAGCGCTTTCCGTTACGGATCACTGCCATCTCACCTCTGTCTATGTGGGTTCGAGTCTCGGATTTGGCTAATGAGGGTATGTGAGAAAGCTTGCCAGTAGCTTCTCGTTGGTCGGTGGTTCTTCCCGGGGCTTTCCCGGGTTCATCCTCTATCATTAATACTGGACACCATGCATAGCCTATCATGTGCTGAAAAATGGCGTTAAACCCATAACAACAACAACAACAACAACTATTGTTGATGTTTTAATTATTGATTTTGGCAGAGACCTAACATGGTGAACGCTTAAGTTAACATTACAGTTTTATACCATGCCACCCACCCAATTGCATTGTGTACTTATTTCTATCGTCCCCATTCCCATTGTGTACATATGCTTCTGCTTAGCATCCCTTTCCACAATTGCTGTATTTACGTGGCAAATATTTGTTTACAAGCAACAGACATGATGATTCACCCTCTTTGATAATTTTCATAATTCTGTAAAATTTTGGCATTTGTCTTTTCAAAACTGTGTACAGGAGTTCCTCCTTTTTATTGGTTTAAATATGAAACGTAGACATTGCAAATATTGAACATATATGACAGTTTTGACTGCAGTGGACTGTTCTGAGAACCGGAAAAGGACAGTGAGCAGTCTATATTTTTTAGAGATTGGTTTTGCTTTGACATGCAAACAAGTGTCAAGTTGCATGCATTTTTATATCTGGTGCTTTTCATTTTTAAAATTGGGAAGGTGTTCAAATGCTATATATTCTTTGTTGTTGGCTAAAGCACATTAGTTTTAATTGTTATTGCTATAATATATTTCGTGTTATGATGTACTTGCATACTTCTTGGTTTTATTCCTGCTGCCCCCACCCTTCCATGCACACATAGATACCCCTCATATGTTTACATACTAAATGGATGGCCCCATTGATCAAAATGGTGGGCAAAGTATATTTTATTTACAGTTATTATTTTCTTTATGATTCTTTTCAACTTTTTTCAACATAGCCTCAAGTGTTAGACTTGGCAGACAAAATTTGTTTTTGAGGCCCCAAGTGGCCGAGTGGTTTAAAGCGCTCACCATTCTGGATCACTGATTGCACCCTTGTCTGCGTGGGTTTGAGTCTCAGGCACGGCTAATGTTGGTAAATGAAAAAGCTTGCCCGTAGCTTTTTATGGGTCGGTGGTTCTTCTGGGGTTTACCTGGGTTCTCGCTCCACCAGTTATACTGGCCGCCATGTATAGCCTATCTTTTGTTTTTAAAATGATGGCATTAAACCCTACAACAACAATAACCAAATTTGGCTCGTGTTCCTGTGGAAAATGTGTCAATATACTATATTTGTGTTATTTTTTCTGGATTTTGTTCTTCAATTTATTGTTTTTAGTATGTTATTTAGAATTTCCATGATTGTATTAGTGCATATTATATTCTTTATAATAATGAAAGTAGATGAAATCGTTCAGATTGACATCAAAGCATAAAGGATGCAAAGCACACAGTAATATTCAGTTTGGTTACTTTAAATAGTATAGTTTAAATTAAAATGCAAAGAATGAAACAGTTAAATTCCAGTTTCTTTACTATAAATAGACTGGTTACAAAATATTTATCATAAATCTTTGTTATTGTAAAAGGAACAGAAGGGAAAAAAGAATGTGCAGCCCTCAGCATTGTGCAAGTCTTCAACAAAGTCAGCTGTGTCTTCCACAACTACAGTAAATAGTCCATCAGATTGTGTAAATTCAGTGAGGATACATATTTATATTTAAGAAACCTTAAAACAACTTTTATAACCATTACATATTTATGTATGTAAAGACATTTTCAAAGAAAGTCTTTATCCAGCTCAGATATCTTGGCAATTTGCTGATCATGTGAAATTTAAACCAGCTGAGTGATCTCAGGCCCACTATGGCCTCGTTACTATTTTATTTTCTTTAGACTTGTATTAGGTTTAGTGTAACAGATGTGGTTTACAACTACTGCAAAGTGGAGGGGGGTATACCTATTTTGATTCACATAACAATCTGAAAGTTATAGAGTTAGTAATTATACAATTATTAAATTTTGCTGTAGTTTCTGAATTTTGAAAATAATGCAGCTAATGAAAATAATAAAATCCATTTACTTAGATATTTAAAAAAAAATTATAAGGGACATACACTATACCTTTATTATTGTATATTCAGCAAAATGCAGATGCAAGTCTTGAACTCCCTGCAAATTCAGTTGTACCATCCCCAGCATTAGTCCATGATAGTTTGGTGTGAAACTTTATTGATGTTTAATGAATCCTGAGAAAGTGCATCATATTCTTACAAATAAAAAAATTGTATTCATGATTAGGCAAACTGTAAATATACTGGATATACGTTTATGCTGATGTAGAGTTTAATAGGTTCTCGTATGTTAAATAAAGTTGTATTCCCCTACAGTTGAAACCATAATTTAGAAACATACCATAACAGTGAGACAATTAAAGGTTTTTAGATTCACATTAAGGATACAGCATACTGTACAACTTGTAGTTTGGACATTTGACTGTATTATGGAATTAGCTCCCCTGTAACAAGATAACCTGCTGAGATTTCAGATATACTACATAAGATTTTTGATGGTGATACAGATACAATGTTTAATAACGAACGACTTGGATGAGCAGTTAATTATGATTAATATGTGCATGTATATGATCTAAATATTGAATCAATTAACATAAAATACATGGACTTAATGTGTGATTTGGATTTTTAACATACCATTAACAATGTTTCAGTCAGTGTGACAGATTATAGTGATGTCTAGCAGTGGGGCATCATGCCGCAGACATGTAGCATGATGTCCCACCCAGTCACATTATCCTGACACCGGGCCGACCAATCCTAACATTAACATCTTAATGCTAAGCAAGGCAGCTGTTAGTACCATTTTGGTAAGTCTTTGGTATGACTCTGCCGGGGATCGAAACCCACGACCTCCTGCATCTGAGGTGGACGCTCTAACCACTAGGCCACTGGAGCAGTCCACAGACTTAATAATGAAAATACAAATAAATGACTTTACACAGTTCTAGCACAAGGGGTGAATAATTCACAATGACAGAAAAATGAGTTTTACAAAGAAATGTATTATTTTATTCATATAGTGAAATTATGTAAACAAAAAGGGACAAATATACAACCTTTCTTTACAGTCCCAAAAACACTGTTTTCTAAAACCCCAAAATTAGCCCACGGCTACAAGACTTCATGTTCAGAATTATACACTCTGTCACCAGCACACTCGGCTACCAGTCACACTGGCCAATCAAGCAGTCAGTATTCCAGGTTGGTCAATCAAGCAGTCAGTGCCCATCAGTATAATTCAGCAATTCCCGATCACCTACTACTCAACCATCAACACTGTTTATTCTGCTCTATGGCTGCAGTGGTTCAGCTTCACAGCTGCTACGGTCAGTTTCAACTCCAATCACTCCGATAACTGATCGCTCTGATCACCTCTACAGCCGGTCACTCAGGTCAGTCTGACCACTCAAAATACTCCAGTTACTCTGGTCAGCTCTACAGCTGATCACTCTGGTCACTGTGGTCAGGTGAAAATACATCTAACACTGTATGACACTGGCATATATGATAAACGTAATGACGTTATATACGATAAGTTATACACATTACATTATCAACACAATAATTACAAAACAACAAACAGGTTCAGAAGTAAACCTAACTGTGCCTGACAAGAATCCTAAGGTACTAAACGTTTCCTAAAAATGCAGCTTTATATTGCTAATATAAATCCCTTGCAAAGTCACAAACAAGAACATGAAATATTTGCATTATACTACTTAAACCGAAGCTACACAGCAAACATACAACAATTAACATGGTAGTACAATAGTTATAACTTATACACATGACATTAGTTATTCACATACCTCTACAGCTGAAGATGTGCAAAAATATGAAAGTAGTGTAATAAGAGCACTCTCAGCACCTGATCATGATAGAATTTCAGTTCATTATCATTCAGTGATTCAGCAAAAGTTACATACCGTTGTATGTGCGGTAATTCTGGCATATAATATTTAGATTACACTTCTTACATCCAAATTATGCTTTATTGTCCCTTATAATACAATAATTATATTCATACCTCATGAAGCGTTGGCTTATGTCTTATAATAATAAGTTGCATAGTCATGTAGTATTCCTTTACCTTTATTATAGTATACAGAACAAAAAGAAGATGCAAGTCTGCCACCTACAACCATGCCAGATATTGAATCTTCAACAAAGGTAGCTGCATCAGTCTTTACTAGTAAATTAACAAGTACATCAGATGTTGCGATTTCCGTTAGTATTTCTATTCTGAGATGTCTGTTATCTGTCAAGTTGAGAACCTTTGATCACTGATCCATCATTGTTCCCTTTATATTTGACTACAACTTCGATTGTCCGAAACAAGTCTGGTAATGTCGCATTCTTCAATACAGAGCAAATGTTCTTTACTTTTGGCAATAAGTATGTTACTATAGCAGTAACATTACATTAACTGCAGTTAACTGCACTCTGGTGATTTCTTGTTGTCATTTTGATAAATATTGTGTGGAAATGTTTAGGTAAACATTGATGAAACTAGTGCATCATTAATGCTGGTGGCATTTTTCATAATGTTGAATGTTTGTTTCATCATATTTATCAATTTAGCTTGAATGACCCATCGAATTCCAATTTTTCAAATTAGCTGTAATACGAATCCAAGGAATGAGAAATGGTATCTTATAATTTGTGGTTTACAAAAGCTTCTTTCACAGAAATGCAGAAGTTTTATAATGAGTACATATGTAAACATTTGCTCTTTTAGGCTAAAAAATAGTCGTTAATTTGCCTCATGTTATATATCTGCATTGGTATTTTTATTATTAATAAACTGAGGGAAGGTGTATGCTGTACTATATATGGTAATTTATCTTTGCTTGCCAAAGTTTGTTGATCCACTTAAGTATTATGTAGTTTCTTGAACAGTTTTGAAAAAGTACTTGTTTTGGTGCTATAGAGTAGCTGCCTCTAGCAAGAAAACCAATAAAAGAGCATATTACACCCATTTGATATTAAATATGATGTGCATGATGTCCACATGCCGTGATTTGAAGTAAAACTTGCATATGAACAATTTAAATTGGAAGAACTGATTTTGACAGATGCCGCAAAGATTTTTGCTATTTATCTACCAATGTAAATTTAAAGAGCACTTATTGGATTCATTTTTTCAGCTGCAGTCAGTGAGCTAAAGTGACAAAACATCTTCACCTAGCAACATGACTAGGGTCAGGTGGACCAGTGTAAATTGACATTCCTTGGCTCATGAAGATTATGGTTTTATCTTTGTCTATCTGCACATTTGTCTCAGCTCAAGTATATATCAACTGTTCAGTCATTTTCATGTCATTTGACTTTCAAGAACATATTTTTATTTTCTTGTCACTTAGCAGTAACACGTGTATAGATTTAGTTACCATATTAATAAATATCTTTACTTTCAAGATTGTGGAAAACGAGTTACCACAAATAACATTTGGTCAAAGGAAGCGCCAGAAAAGTTTGAAGGTGGCTGACATGAAGAAAATGCGATATGATGTCAATGATGATGCAAAGTAAATATCCTTCTACGTATCCATATGTACTTGTCTGAATAATTGCAGCTTAAGGTTAATATACATCTCATATTTTTATTACCATTTATGTTCTCATTTTAATGTAACAACCTAGATTACATCTATATATAAACAGCGTGAATTTCATTAATTGTAAGCATACATAAAATGGAGTATTATTGATCTTATCTCATTCATTCAGATTGAACCCTTCGTCCAAAACTCGTGTATATTTCCCACGTGACAAATGTATTGTTGTTATTATAGGATTTAACACCATTTATTAGCAAAATATGCCAGTGATCCATAACGGTGAGCACTTTAGACTACTCAGCCACTTATGTAAATCAGATTCAGGGTGTAATCACTTTTCTATTTACATATTTATTTGGAGTCTTTAAAATGAGACTGAATAGATGATACTATATTGTATTTGGTAATGTTTATGCATACTAGCTTTTTTTGTTGAACTTCATAAATTTGAGGTGGATATTGTAAATTAAGAATTTGTTTTTTAATTAATAGTAATTGCTACTTTTATATCATTGTTTTGCTTTGTAGGCAGCAAAGGAATACCTGCCAGAGATTGATGCAACTGATCAAACAAGAAATTTTGTTATAATTAATGGTTCGACAAATGAGGCCATGGAGGGTCAAATAAATGTTGCAGAATCCATAAAGGTATATTTCTGTATCATTTTAATTTTATGGTTACGTATGAAAATACTCTGAGCTTGTAATTGAAAATAATTCAATTTCTGTTGTGATTGCACTGCCTTATGTAAATCATTGTTTAAATGATGCTGCTTACTGAACTAAACTTTGCCTAAAAATATTTTTCTTTCAAATGTTGATAATTGTGATTTCTTTATGAATAGTGTATGTTGATTGATTATATATGAATGGTGTATGTAGATTGATTCTATATGAATAGTGTATGTAGATTGATTCTATATGAATAGTGTATGTAGATTGATTCTATATAAATAGTGTATATAGATTGATTCTATATGAATAGTGTATGTAGATTGATTCTATATGAATAGTGTATGTAGATTGATTCTATATGAATAGTGTATGTAGATTGATTATATATGAATAGTGTATGTAGATTGATTCTATATGAATCATATATAGTGTATGTATAGTTATAAAACTGCAAGACTCTAAATGCCAACTTTATGCAGCACATAAAATTTCAGCTCTTCACGCACACCACAGGTATTAAAGATTCATATTTTTAATGAACATTCAGGTGTTGTTGATCAGGAGTTGAATTCATTGTATGAAATTACATAAGAGCAAGATATTTTACAAAAGCTGTTGCTTGCCAGCAAAGGGCCAGTTCCTTAAAATTACAACCTTGCTTTTAGCATTACTTATTTCTCCTCTTAACTCATTCAGCAAATTGGGCGGCCTTTACAACTGCAAACAGAGTGGTATTTTCTCGGGTTTTATTTTTTGTTTTTATTTATATACCCAACACCTGTCACCTTATCAGGTTATTCATTTACACATAATCCTTTCATTTGTATGACATAATTGTAAATAGTATCTTGAGGAAGCATAGAGGAATGAAACTATTCTACATGTGTGTGTGATATGGATTTTTAATATAGCTTTAAAACCAAATTTCATTCATATCGCTACACTGTTTGCAGTGTGGTAGTTTATAGTGATGTCTAGCATAGGGGCATCATGTCACATCCAGTCTCATTATCCAGACACCAGGCTGACCAGTCAAAAAACACTAAACTCTTAATGTTGAGCACTTTGCAAGGCAGCTAATAGTATCAGTTCTATAAGTCTTTGGTATAACTCCGCTGGTGGTTTGAACTTGCGACCTACCGCACCTGATAAAAGGTTAATATGAGAGAGAAATAAACGGGGTTGGACAAGTGGTCCAAGATGCTCGTTTTTAGTTACACCTCTACATGGGTTCAAGTCTCTGACTTGGCCAGTGTGGGCATACACAAAAACCTTCCAGTTGCTTCCGGTGGGTTGGTGGCTATTTCTCTACCAAATAAGCTGGCTGCCATGAATAGCCCATCATTTGCTAAATAGTGTTATTAAACTCATAACAAAAAAAAATAGGCAGGGAATCAGTCTATTTCCTGAAAACTGAAAAAACAGTTCCGGTGAAATATAGTGTGCTAGGGCATTATGTACGCACACTGCCGAGACAATGCTGTGTTGTTATACAAGTTAGAAATGAAGTATTAATGTTTATTTCCAGGCATTGTACAGTTGGATAGCAGAAACAGCAAGACCAGAAAATCTTCCAGCCCAATTTGGGCATGTTTGTATGTCAACATTCTATGATATGGAATGTACAGATTTTGGTTGTGATTATTCATATCCACTTGCAACAGAAGCTGGTAGGACTCCACAGTGGCACTTTTGCCTGAAGTTCTTGTGATTAAGAAGATTGTAAGTTTTCTTTCTGGAGGATTGTTGCTATTGTGTGGCATTAAATTGTATCGCAGTTGTAACAATGGAGTAAGAATATCTTAATAAAACTACATTCAGTTGCATATATATATATATATATATATATATATATATATAAGCTCACCTTATCCTTCGTGTTCTGTTCATAAAAAAGCTATATATATATATATATATATATATATATATATATATATATATATATATATATATCAATAGGTAGCCTATTTGCAGGTAAAACTAATTTTTTCCACCAAAATATTTGCCGAAATGTAGATATAACTCGATACTGTTTAACCTTTCATTATATCCAATAATAAAATTATAATGGCATTTTAAAAGTTCGGTTGTCATGTGACAATTACTGTTATGTCAATTTCTCTCATCAACAACTTTTTGTCTGTACCTTGTGCAGTACCTTGTAATACAGATACAGCATCAGATATGGAAATGTTTCCATAGTTGAATTTACCAGCCACGTCATGTACCACACCTTAATTATTTATCAGAGTCAGTGGTTAGTATGACAACTTAGTAACCAAACGGTGCAGATTGGAATCCTACTGTTGGATTAGCCCAAATTACATAATGTGTCCATGGGCAAGGCACTTTACTTCATTGGCATCAGCACCGAATAACCAATTTGTGTTGATGTGCTGTGGAATATGTAGCCACACCTTTTTACTTCTTAATTTAAGACTATTATGCATTTGTAATTTTTCCTTCTGCTTTTTAGGCAGAAGAACTAGATGAAACTCTGACTGGCTTCGATGATGTGTACTTCTCTGTGTGAAATCCAAAAAGCATAATCAGCAATTCATAATTCATTTATATCGGAATAATTAAAAGTTTAAAAGAATTTTCTAGCCTTTTTTCTCTTTCTGCACTTATATCTTTACATTGAAACATCGGGGGGAAGGGGGAAGGGGGCATTTTTACCGCTACTAAAACCTAATGTGGTTGAATGGCAATTTTCATTTGAAAACCCTACAACATCAATGCTTTTCAAAAATATTTGGTTAATAATCTATCATTGACAAAAGTCTATTTACAAAATATGGATGAAAAGACCTTCAAAATGATATACTGTTGTACAAACAATGAATTGAATTTTCTGTAAAAGTAATGTGTCCTTGTAATGCAGTACATCTGTATTGTTACTCACAGGGGCTTGTATTGTTTCTTAATATGCAAGGGACAGCAATCTCACATTTCTCCTTTAGGATTTGAAACCATTACTTAAAGCTACATGTTCAGTGTAATTGTTGAAGAAAAAGTTAATATTAGCAATTCAACAATTTGGACTGCAAATTTCATTTATACCCCAACAGTGGCCTTAGCAAACTTAAATGATATTACATCAAGTAATACCTGCATAAAATGGATAGGAAGGGAATTCATTTTCTCAGTAATATAAAGTATTATAATCATTATGTCTTTAATTCACTGACCAGACAAAACTACAGCATAAATGAAACCTGACCCAGTACTTGCCATTTGCATGACTAGTATCATGACCACCGGTAAATAACATCATCAGAATTACAGCAGTCACATTATGTCCACAACAAATTCCTTTATAATGTTGTTGTAAAACAATTCAAAATATATTAAATTAAAGTAGTTACTCTTTGAATAAATAGAGACTTGTGAGTTCTCTCTGTTTAGTTTTTTAATTGCAAACAGTACACGATTTTTAATAATTGTTTTTGTTTCTACATTTGAAATGGATTTTTATGTCATGACTATGTAGATTATGAGATTTGTGTATTCGGGCAACTAGCAATTCAATTGGCAAGTGCCAGGTCAAATTTCATCAATGACATAGTTTCATCTCTTCTTTCAGCAGATGAAAGGCATGATTTTTATAATCTAAATTTCTAGGAAAATAAAGAATTTTTATAACAGTTTCATGCAAGCATGACTATGGGCAACAGCAGTCAAATTTGCAAAGCCTTGTTGGCATCTTGTGCCTGCAAAACTGGTTTTCAAACATTTCATGTAATAAAAGATTCCAATATCGAGCTGTTTGTGAAACAACCAGAGTTTGGATTGACTCAACATGTATGGTACGCACTCAAATGATCCATACTGCAACTTCTAAATATTCTGGCCAGAACTCGTGATTAGTTATGACTTAAATACGTAACTTTTTCTGTCATCAAGCATGTGGCTGAAAAATCAAGGACTTCAAACAGTCAAGACAGAAATATAACTGTTCACCCCTCTTTTCTGATTTCCCAGTAGCATGGGAACACTGTATACTTGTTCGATTGTATGTCTCGGTAATGAAGTCAATAAATTTTACCTTTGTGTTTTGGCTGAACAAAATCATAATTTTCCACACAATGGATAAGCTGGATGTTTCAGCATCTCGTTTGTTTATAGCCGGCGGATTTCTATACCTGTACTTTGATGTGTAATTGCCTCTCATTCCATAATTTTAGAACGATTGTCATAGTTTTGTAAAATGGGATGTACAGTCTCTTATAATGAAACAAATTACAACTCGGTTTTTACATTATTTTAATAATTTCGGAGCATTATTTATCAAACTATATTATTGTATTTTGAAAATATCATTAAAGTTTAGTGCTGTGGTGCCCATGATTTGATTCCAAGGGATGTACTCTATTCAGTGCATGTTCAAATCTACAATGTATATGCTGTGGCGTCATTATATAATTGTAAGCATTTAATCAAATGATATCGTTGTTCATTGTTGCTGTACTGGGATCACATTATAATGAGTTAGGTATTTACAATTTCAAAGCAAATTATAAATGTACTAAGTGGTGCACTGATATAAAAAGTCTGATGCAATAATACATTTGCAAATAATAAGTCAAAAAGGAGGAAGTGTTACAGCAAACCATGCATTTTGCTCAATTTCTGGCATCATCTGATAAAGCTGTACATAAACAGGCAGAAACAATAAGAGAACAGGAAATTAATTCATTTCTTGACGTCTAAAATAAAATTATACATTTTTATGTAATAATCATACATAACCCAAAGGGGGATATATACGTGGGAAATTTGTTAAAGTTAGTTTGCCGATATAAATGCATTTAGAACTTACTGTGTGCTTCTTGTGATGTCATCTTGGTGTTTGGTCGGTTTATACCTAGGTCATGCACTTTTTTAAGAGTATTTGGGGATGGGGGTTTATATGATAGTATCTACGGTAATTAAATTGGGTTAGTTTAATGCATATAGTTTGATAGGATATTACTAGCCTTTAATCATGCTTGATTTTCTCGGTGTTTTATATATGACAAATTACATATTATAATTACTTGGGGGAAAAATTGTGTGCAAGAATAGAAATTATTTTTTCATCTCGCTCTCTTCCTTCCTCTCTCCCAATTGTATTTATCGTTACCTTAAAATAATGTATTATTCATAAAAGCATAATAATAATAATGGATGAGATTATGTGTTTGCTTCAGATTTCTAATACATGCTAGTGATGCGATTGAATAATTAGAATCGTACTTATGCACACGTATGTTATAATAAGCAAACATTTCACGTGACATGGGAGAAAAGGTAATGATTCTCGAGATAATAATTATAATTCAGCTGAATTCTTTCAATTACATCTGATGATACAGTTTTGTAATTAATTCTAACAAATCAATAAACAAGTTTCTAGCAGTATCAAAGTCTTCTGCTGCATTTGGTATTTGATAAGTTTCTGTCACTTTTTGTACAATCCTAATAAAATCTGGATCTAGTTCTGTATAATTATTCTGACACAGCTCCTTAAAAAATGCATTACGATTTAATATTCTGTATGTATGTTCATTTAAGCCAGCATTAATGGTCACATTCACCTAGCATCTCTGACATTTTTTTTCTGATTCTTGTAACTGATTGTATAAATAAACATCAATTAAGCAACATGTCTTAAGAGGCCATGTTCTTTACAGTCTTTGCAATAACAGCTTATGCGAGGCTGGAATTGTTTGGTTACAAAGGAAAAAAGGGGGCCCCGAGTGGCCAAGTGGTCTAAAGCGCCCACCGTTCCCGATCACTACCATCTCACTTCTGTGTGGGTTCGAGTCCAAGTCTCGGCTTTGAGTGGGTACGTGGGAAAGCCTGCCAGTAGCTTCTTGTGGGTTGGTGGTTCTTCTCTGGGTTTTCCAGGGTTCTCCCTCCACCAGTTATGCTGGCCGCCATGTATAGTCTATCTTGTGCTGAAAAATGGCGTTAAACACTAGAACAACAACAATTGAAACAAATTAAATATGCAAATTTTGCTGCAAATTATCATGTCGTGTGTCAAAGTAAATTTAAAAGCAATATGGCCATCGTTTTTTAATTTTACTTTTAAGAAAGAAAAAAACTTTTTTTATACATGTAATAATGTTGAAACCCAGAGAAGCATATGAATAAAATCTACACATACATTCAAACAAGTGACTGAGTTTCTTATTTCACAGAGAACACTTAAGTTATATTTTTTCAGAAGAAAGTGCAGTTTCTGAAACCAGATTAAGTTAAAATGACCTGGATCATTTTATTTATCAGACTATTTGGAAACTTGCTGATCAAGTGTGCAGTCTATCTAAAATAGTATGAAGTTGTAGTCCCCCCATTCAAAAGGTGTTGCCCCTTTTGATTTTGCTGCATAAATCAGTATTTAAATGTTGCTATCCAATGGCAATCAACACAATACTAGACAGATTCAGTTATTGCCAAAATCTTATATTTTAAATAGAGACATGGATATCAACATATCCTTCCTTCCTTTGCAAACTGTTGGTACAGTATTTGAAACATGACAATAGTTCAATTAGAAAAGAGTTAAGCTGGAAATGTTGTACAATTTTTACCTGTTATTTCTGGATTGTTGAAAAGAATGTCTGGAATGCCATTAATTACATCCCCCATTTTCTGTCGACGTATATTATGGCTGTTCCACATTTCTACCACTTCTCCTAGATGGTTCTCAATGAGTGGTATATATACAAACTGCAGACACAGCCTAAAAAAATGATACAGAGTACATGTATTTTGAGGTCTATAATCAGTTGATGGCTTATGTGAACCTAATCAACGTGATCACAGAAGAAAAGTTATTTTTTTAGACATTTTAAATTTTTCTGAGCAAAATCTTTTACAGAAAGAAAAATATATGAAGACATCTATATTTTCGTGTGTATGTGGATTGCCATGTTTTCATTTGGTTCGCGTGTGCATAAATGTAACTAAACAATGCGGGTGTTTTAATCTTGCAATTTTAAGACATTTGCCAAATTAACGTTAGTAACTTTTATCATCCTGTTCAATGGAAAAACAACATAGATATATAGAATATGCAACATTTCTTTGCAAAATATTGATGACATTTTAATTTTTAAGCATTCCAGTATGTATTATTTAATTACATGTTACACTTGATAGAGCCCATAAGGCATTAGATATATAGCTTTCAATTAATTAGCTCTGAAAAAATACTAACCTAAATGTATATGTGATGATTAGAGATGTCAGAATGTTTGTTCTAGGTTCACACAAACCAACCCCCAAGAGAGATGTAAGCATAATTATTACTAATATAAGTGGCAAAAAGCGTAATCTGAGCATACAAAGAGCAATCTATATATTACATGCTCATAATTACATAAAACCATATGAAAAACATGCATATTTATTTATTTAATGAACATTATTTGTTGCTACTTAACTGGATCTGCAGTTAAATTTTTTGTCACAAATATGCTAAATTCTAGTGCATTAGTAGTTAATAAAAGAGCATACACGCAAAATGATGACTTGTAGTATCTTCAGCCTGCCATGGTTCGTCCCTTAACAATGGTCCGGCGCAAAATGTTGTTAAGTTTAACAAAAGCCCTCTCTGATGACATTTTTCAGCCAGATAACGTCCAACAGTCACGTCAATACAACCCAGTTTTTTTAAATGATATCTGGCAGTATTTATTTTCAATTTAGACTGGTCCGCTACGTATGTACTATCAAAATAAAATGAATCCATGACAAGTGGTTTCAAATTCAAGAATGTTTTATCGGAACTGTTTTATATAAAATTAATGCAAAAATTACGCTATTTATAAACATGGACAATTTTTAGTAGATTGTTTTAGTGTTATCAAATAACAAAGATTTCCCATATATTTAGATATTTAAGTGAAAATTTCATTCTGTATATTTGTCCATTTCGTTCATATTTTAGTAACATGGTATAAGAAGTTGTTGTTGTTGTTGTGGGGTGTAATGCCATTTTGCAGCACACGATAGGCTATAAGTGGCGACCAGTATTAATGATGGAGGAAGAACCCGGGAAATAAACCGGAAAGAACCACCGACCCACGCGAAGTTACTGGCAAGCTTTATCACATATGCACATTGGCCGAATCCTACACTCGAATCCAAGCTGACGGAGGTGAGTCGGCAGTGATCTGTAACGGAGAGCGCTTTACACCACTCGGCCACCGTTATAAGAAGTGCATGTTACAGTAACCTAGTTTTTGTGTTGCCTCTGCAGTGACAAAAATATATGTCCTGTCTTTCAAGCTAATAAAAAAGGTCAAGTAAATGAACATATGAACAGCATCCCTGACTTGAACAACTAATACTTGCTCCAGAGCCACATACTTGAGGCAGAAATGGCATTAGTTAAACTGGACATTTATATTGTGATTTTTGTTTTGAATTGTAGTATGTATTTAAATTGTATTTTATGGAATATTTTTTCCTCGGTACTTACTGCTGCTGTTGAAAATAGGTATTGACCTAGTTAATGTCATCAAAATCTCATAACACGCATATTCAAGTCGTGAGAAAAATGGCACACAAACCATGGACAGGCATAAAGTAATTAGTCTACCTGTAAATAACAACATTGATTCTTAAATAGGTTGCATGAGAAAGGAGATAAATGTCTTCCTTTTTATTCTTATATGGTACATGTAAAACAAACAAATTGTAAGCAACTATACGAGCCCCTGTGATGATGAATAAATGCGCAAATGACAAAAGCCTTCAACAATGTTCGTTTTTTTGCCTGTCTATCTCAACTTGGAATACTTTTTTCAGCGGGTACCCTGTTGATCATTTTTATTACCCTGGTTATTATCAACATGCAGGTATCCTAGTATCCGGGTACTTGTTGGCATCTTTAGTGATGATGATTCAAATGTGGTGTGACAACGATCCATGTGTACATGTGATGATTACCCAAATAGCGTATGATGTCCAAGATGTGTGTGACAATGAGCCAAATGAATGTGTAATGACCCATATGTGATGCTTGACACAGATAAATATTTAGGCTAAGTTCCAGTAATCAGCCCAAATATGCAGTTTGTGTTTATTCATGTGCCTAGTCAGAACCATAGTAGACGAAAAATGCACCATTGTTACTAAATATAATTTGTGATCAAAGTAAACACCAGAAATTTACAGGTGGATTCTATTTTCTTTGACAAGATGACCATCACTTTCTAATGTCTGTAAATGAAAAAGTAAAATAAGATGTTGGCTTTTTATTGCAGTTCAGTGTTAAGCTTCTCTTAGCCTTTTTAATCTATAAAGAGTTTGTTTATATTGTGTACCTTTCAAAAGGTGTATTGCATAATACAATAGGGTTCTGATTAACAATGTCAGCATCAAATAAAAGCTTTTACAGTTTTCAAATTCATAAATCTTTCTCTTCTGATAGAAAATGTAAAGTCTTAAGGATAAAACGTTTCTCAATATTAAGGGACTAATAAAGGTCATGATCAAATACTGGGTCATATGTTGGCAGATATATTCCATACATTTGCAGATGACATGATTAGATTTTTAAATCATTATAGCATTTGTTTCAAATTCATCTTGCTTTTCTTAATGCAGGTCATGTATGTCACATTGGAGGAAGTGGACTGTAAGCAACATCTAACCCCATTGTTTAATCTGCAGAACTGCTACACGAGATATTTTACTGATACAGGTGACTTCCATACATCTGGATCACTTGCAGCACATTGTGTTTCCTTAACAGATTTGACATGAAATATACTCATTGTTGAGGTGTTACGTTTGCTGCAAATATGTTCATCAGAAAACAATGAACAGCTTCAAAATTACAAATAAGAGTAACGAATGCCTCAGAACTGACTCTAGTTGCTACATTTCATACCAAAAGCCATTGTTTGCAGCATTTTATCCTATGTAAACTATTTACCTTGAAATGATCAATCCAGAAGTCAGCCTTGCATTGTCGTAGTATTCCCCACCATCGTTCGATTTGCTGAGAAACAACACAAAGTTCATTTACAGACCTCACCCCTCCTTTAGCATAAGATTTTCTTTGTTAGTCACTCATCTGACATCTAAGTGATGTGGCCTGGCGATCTCATCTGTAATTTTATCAGCAGAGTATGGATATGCTTACAATGTGTACAGATAGATTTGTTCTTTTATTATGGAATTATGGTGTTAAAAAGGTGGGTTCGGCGAACAATTAAATTGTGATGCAGAATGCTGCACATGAACCTCTGCGCCAATGTCATGAACAAGGCTGCATAACCAACTTGTTTTACATGGGTGTCTAAAGAGATATCATTATGACCAGACAAAAATGGAATGGGAAAACATTGCTATCGTAATTGTTCCATTTTTGCAATATTTCTATGTTTTAAAACTCATACAAAGTAGTAGAATATAAACAATGATTCACACTAATTGTATTTGCATTCACATTATCAAACATGTAGAACACTTTCACAGCAGTGTCTTTTGTTTCCCCCTAGATGAGGATACTTATATGAACTTAAAAGCGTTACGAATCTAAGATCTTAAACATAAGAAAGCGGAACCAAAAAGTAAAATTCAACAAATACTGTATCTTCCCAGAAAACGTGAAAATTTAAAAGAAGCTTACATTATTATTAAATAAATCCCAAACAGTCCCCTGTGGTCCAAACATAAAGTGATCCAAATGAATTACAGTGGAGTTCCGACTGGAATGCAATCTTTAATGTGCTGATGTATCAATAGTCTTATATCTACCGATGTGCTAACAGCGTTGATTTATCACAATGATATAGTCTAAAATGTCCCTGAAATAATTCACAATAATCGCAAAATAGCAATCAAGTCCAAACTTATCAATAAGCACTTTGCAATTCCAATGAATAGTTGAAATGTATAATCCTGTTACACAAAACTGTACACAAAACATAGATTCCACTAGACAGATGTTACAATAGGAATAGGTTGTTAACTATGTTGATCACAACCTTTATATGTAAACCATAGACAAGAGGATGATGATGTGGTTCCTTTTCTCATCATATTCAAAAACAAAGGTCTGCTTACTTTTTAGTTTTGGGTCCCGAATGGCCGAGTGGTCTAAAGTACTAAGCATTCTGGATCACTGCCATCTCGCCTCTGTCTGCGTGGATTCGTGTCCGAGGCCCAGCTAGCGTGGACGCGTAGGAAAGCCTGCCAGTAGCCTCTTGCGGGTCGGTGGTTCTTCTCTGGGTTTTCCAGGGTTCTTCCTCCACCAGTTATACTGGCAGCCATGTATAGTCCATCTTGTGCTGAAAAATGGCGTTAAACCCGAGAACAAAAACAACTTTTTATTTTTACTTTTAGCAAACTACCCGGTAAATTGAAACATTTTTCTTAGGGGAAAAATCAAAGGTCTGAATTCAGATCCATATAGACATGTTTACAAATTTCATCTGAGACAATAATCTACAATCATGGAAAGCAATTAGCTATGCAGTATCTTGCTTACCAATGACACCTACTATCATGGGCAACAGTTAAACAGTATATAGCTATACAATGGGCACTTCCAATGGTTGCTAACTGACCTGTATTACCCTTCTTTCAATTAAAAACATACCTGGTTTGCATGCGATGTACCATATATAAATGTATTTTCTTTGTTATGAAGAGCCATCTGCATAGCAGCAACCATGCCATTTTCTGTGCCTGGGTCGCCTCTCACTTTTACTGGACACCCTGAAAAATAGGTTAGTATAACATTATTAAAGCGTCATATATAAAATGTTTTATAATTTATATTGGCTTTTGTGATCGTGGTCAAAGTTCTCATTTGCCTTTAAATTCTGTATTTTACTGCTGTACAATAAATATAAAATAACTTATTTTACTGAATGTTTACAAAGTTTTAGGAATCCAACTTACCACGTAAATTGGTCATGTAAACTTGTGACATTAGTGTCAATTGCACCAACTGTATAGTGCACAACATAAATGGTCTGTTAAGTTCACCATAACTATGCTACTTTTTTCCATACAATACCATAAGCAATTGCTAATCCAGGATATGCTTCAGGGGAAATTAAGAAATAATAATTACGATTTATGAGCAAAACATTCATTTGATATGGAGCAGAAACTGTCTAAACCTGCCCCTCTGAGCAGCTATTGTACTGGAGACAATGCAAATTTTGTACAAAATAGTACGTTTTATATATGTGAGAACAGGCCTGCAAACAAACAGATGTATCATTTATGGCTGACTAGTCAGCCAATTATATCTAGGTTTGCTCACATCCATAGTCCAAGAAGAAATGATATAGTCCAAGAAGAAATGATATAGCTCAGTAAATCCTGCATCCAAATATCTCATTTCTTTCCTTCATTTAATATAATGTTTACCGTAACACTTTGTTTTGACATTTAATTTTAATTACCTTATCAGTATAATAAAAAATAAGTTTGTATAAAAATATATTGTTAGAAAAGAGTACCCACCCTTAAGATCTTGAGTGTGAACAGCAAGACATAATAAGCAATGCAATACATTTACTCATTTTACAATCCCAAGACAAACACACTGCTGTCAAGTATGTCATTTTCAAAAACGAAACAATATTGAAATGACAACTATTCAAAATTTAAACTGCAACTACAATAATATAACTGAACATGTAATTATATTATGATATTCATTATGTGAGTTTAAACTGACTTTATTTATCATGGAATTTATCAAATGTAACAACAAAGTAGGAGACAACAACCTCTGGTCGTCTGTTGGTGATTCCAGCATGCAGTCATAATATCTTCCTAGAACAACTGAAAATATTATTGTTTAAAAATATATTGTATCACACAAAGTGGGGTTATTTATATTTTTATCATTGGAAGACGTCTGTTTCCAATTGTCAAGATGAACTGTATGCACATAACACAAATGAAACATAATAAGAAATTGAAGAATGAATAAATACAAATTGCGGCAAATACTTATATGTCCTTTTCGCATTATTTTAGCACTTTAAATCACAATAGGAAACATCTGGTGCTAAAATAATGAATGTCTCATAAAATAATGATTTTTAAATGTTACAGTCCAAATGAAAATAAAATTTAATTAAAAATAGTTCAATCAAACATTAAAGTTTCTATTAGATTAGTTGCATAAATAATCAACGAAAGAAAGGATTGTTAACAGTGTTAACAAAATCCAGCGCAAGCTTCTACTCTTCTACATTTTGGCATGTATTTCTAAATAGTGAATGAAAACATGACTCCATTACATGAAAGTCAAAACCTGTATGATGATGATGGTGGTGGAAAAGCATGTATGAGCATGAAGAAAATTATTGTGGAATGCTGGGTGTTAACCGTCTACATGCCTTATATAGAATAATTTAGATTTTAGGCCAATGTGGCAATCCTTGTATATGTGTATTGTGTGTATGTGTGTCCAATGTGTCCTGCAACTCCTAAACAGTTCAAGATAAAAGCAAAGTTCAATATACTAACTTTGTGAAACGATTGTGGACTACAGATTTACCTTTGATTTTAAAATGTTAAACCATTGTAGAAAGTTTTCATGGTTCTACCTATAATGGAAAATACTCTTTTAAGATTTATTTTAAATGTTTTTAATTTGTTTATTGGGTTACTTGGGTCCGAACTTTAGAAGCTTGACATCACGTTCTCATAACCACATATGTATTTTCTCTGCTAATTTTGTTTTGGTGCTTTATATAACAGCAACAAAAGAAAGTTATTTAGTGCTTTGGCAAATGGAGTCAAGTGTCTTGCACAGGGACACACCAGGTAGCTGACCCAGACTGGTCATATAGTAAGATCAGAAACCTACAATCTTGTGGCCCTGAGTCTAGCAACCACTGAATGCCTGTGGCTTAAGATTATGTTATGTGTGTGTATATATATATATATATATATATATATATATATATGTGTGTGTGTGTGTATGTATGTATGTATGTATGTTTTTGTTAACAGCAGCTAAGCACAATAATGGCTATAAGGTACCAAATGAATAGTTATACAATTGTAAAAGCAAAGAGTTTCACTTTAAGAATACTCAATTTATAAAGAAGACTTCACATGATTGTGCCCACGGATCTATTCAACACCACACCATTAATCAAGATTTAACCCTATGGGCTGGACAAATGTGGGAAATGTGGGAAACACTATATTTTACAAACAATCTGGTGGAAATCAGCCAGCCTGATTCAAGTTTTTACAGCTGTCCACATAATGGGTACTGTGGTCAGTTAATTGCTGCCTCTGTAAGTTTGCGTAGTGAAATGAGAAAATACTGCCATTATATGTACAAGTGTACAAGAAGATATTTTAATATTTAAGATTAGACTGATTTGTTTTATGATATAAAAATACTTATAAGGGAAATATATAAAAAAATTCAACTACTATCTCTTCAGTGGTGTTAAGAATTATACAGAATTAGATTCTCGTGCTTCAATTCAATTTTTCAATATTATAAAAGTTCTGAATATACATACTCATCAATACATCCATGTATGCCAATACCATATGGTATTAATTTATCATACCCATCTAAAGAAAATTATATATAGCATCATATTAGCCAAATATTGAAATAAAGAAACATATATTTTAAGACTGCAAAGAGTGATGTATAGTCATATTTGTCAAATACCATGATATATTCATGCACACAACACTAGACTAGGCTCACAAAGACAGTGAGAAATAAAATAACATTCTAATATTATGTACACATATAAAAACTAAATCCAGTCATATCCAAAAGGTGTATATATTTTATTTTCAACATTATTTATTATGTATATATATGACAGTATAAAATTCAATATATAATAGGCAAAATTATTTCTATTCACTGTCATTGCCAACTGTTTACGAGATGGTTAAAATTATGAAATTACAACAACAATGGCATCCTCTGGATTATGTAGCACCTATGTATATTGCGTTTTTGTTTCTAAAGCCTCGTATCTTCTCAGAATGTTTGTTGCTGAATAATGCAAACAGAAACATTCATGGGATTATTGATGTGATATGAAAACACTAAGAAATTATATTTAAGTTTTGTTTGCTATCTGAACCTATCTAACCACAAATCATGTCCAACTGAGCAAAGCAGCACACTTGGGTTACTGCTTACAAGGTGTACTACAGAGACATACCCATGTACAGAAGCAAAAAGTGACAAGTCAGACATATTCAGCAAAAGATAATTGCCATGCCTGAAAGGTTGCACAGTTTCAATTTATTTCTATATTGCACACAATCCTAATTTTTCTTGCTGTACATATAACTAATCACATGTCACATGGCATGATGGGAACCTTTTATATAAGCGAATATTTTTTACAAATAATGTTGGTGTAGAACTGTCCCAATGCCACATTAACTGTAACAAAACTACGTCTTTAACGCACCTTAAAGTCGATGATGCTAATTCTATGCAATCTGAAAAAATGACCATTTCACATATCATATCACATCATGCTGTGCCATTCACTTGCAAGCCATCTCTCACAGAAAGCTTGTAATAACAATATAGTACTTACCAATATGCCATACATACTTTGGACCCTGAAAGAGATCATTACACTGACTATAAAAAAACAAATTTTGCAAGATTAAAATGTACCACGTGCATAAAAAATACAGTCCTTGAAAAAAAAAACATTTTAAACCATGCTTTAAAAGTGGAAAGAACTGAATAAGACTGAAAAATATTAAAAGTTTATGCTAACATCATATTTTTTTTATTAATTACCTATACATTGGCTTGGATGTGTACTGAGACGAAATACCATAATTTAAACAAGCTTGATAAATAGCATTCTGATGAAAAATACCAAATATTCATCTCCTATATTTATCTAATGTAACTCACTTCCTTGAATGTTTAAATTATAGTTTTGTCACATACAGGGACAAATGCTAAATGAGACTAATGCAATCCATACATGAAAAGTCTTTGTTTTTAATTAAGAACAAATAATTGACAATCATCATGCATTATTATGATGAATAAACTTGTATTGATATATATTATGGATAGTTTTCCCAATCAAACTGATGTAATTGGAGGACTTTTGAACATGTAATAAAACATTAACAATAATCTGATATACCTTGTATTCAAGTGATTCAAATGAAGAGATTCCATTTTTAAGAAATAATTTATTGCAATATTTCATGTTTTCATGGAGTCAATTTATGTGAATACTGGATGAAAAGATTTGCATTACTGTCCACAGTAACTAACTTTAGTGATATATTGTCTTCGACGCAGCCTTCGTCTCTTTCTCCGTTCTACACCATTCTTATCCAGTTCTCTAACAATGTCTCTGGCAAATTCTCTGCAAAATCAAATGGTGATGTGCAATTTATATTATCAATGTGGTTTTACTCCATTGGTAAAATAAAGTGTAAAAAAAGACAACAAAAATAATATCATTTTACTAACAATGGAAAACAAAAAACAAAATATAGAATGCCTCATATGGTGCAATCATTCAGCATTAATAACTGCTACAGCCAGCATAAATGTTTAAGTGTTAATAATTGTCCTGAAATTATGTACAGCAACTCGGTTCGGTCACCAAGGAAGATGCTGCCAACTTCTTTTAAGACTACACAAACAAAAGTTTTTTCTAGGGTTATAGATCCCTTCGATTTTGGTGAAAATTGAATTACATCAGTTGGGAATAAAACCATAAGTAGTACTAATACGATTGGGAAGTTTGATTTTTGTTAAAAAAATATTGGAAACTTATAGTATAAAGTATTTATACCGCAATTCTGGCTGTATTTGGGCCCATAATCAACCCCAGCCCCAAATAATTGCAGCACCTTGTACAATATACACCCACCGTATTTCCTAGGATAATAATAATAAAAAATTGGATGAAAACTATATCCAAATATTTGTCATTCTGGAATAAATGTACATATTTCCTAAAAATGAAAATTATATCTTTAAGTATCCTGGCTAAATTCCTACATACAGACCCATTTCAGAACAATAAAATAAACATTACATTAAATAAAAAACACCACAACAATAGGTTACAATTTTTCTTTTTTATTTCTGCAATCAAGACAACAAAAAAAAAACTCCAACCTGATAAATCTGAATGACCTTAACTGACTGATATTGTTAGTATCTCCCCTCTTTCCCCCATAAACATATCAAAGAAAATGTAATGAGGGACATATCGGTAAGTTGTCTTCCCAAAGAATATTTTTAGATAGCACTGCAGACAAGTATGTCCATCATCTGGAACACTTTTGATCTGATCTCACATTCCAGGTGTATTGTTGTGCAGAAAACCGTTTAGATTTTAATAACAAAAAGTATTATTTCATTCCTGAAACATAATATGTTGTGCAAAACTACACAGAAGGGTGGACATACCTTTCCTAAAACAAAGAATGATGGTATATATGCCATAAGGTGTGGCAGAGCATCATATATAATGTGGTCACCAAACAAATTTAGCTACATTTGCAAGCAACATTTTACCAAAGATGAAACTGTAACCTAACATAGAATGTTTATTTATTTTTTAATGATAATTTGTTATCATGGTATTTGCATTCTAACAACAGTTATTATCATGAGCATGAAGTAGTGACCATAAATAACAATAATAAGAAGTACAACAATAGCAAAAGCAAACCTTAACATGTGTGATAATAATAATAATAATAATAATAATAATAATAATAATAATAATAATAATAATAATAATATCACTAATAAAAAGATAATAGATGCAAAAAACAACAAGAACAATAAAACTCGCAGTATTAAAAATAACAATGAGTACTTGGTGTACATTTCAATATCAACGCAATTACAATTCACCTATGTCAATATCTATAGTGTTAATGCGATTTCAGCATGCATGCATAAAAAATACTGCGGACAGGCAGATAATTCAATGATTATGTTATTTACAACCCTTTGCACAGAAAAGGCAATTGAAATTCCAAGATAAGATATACACAATATAAGAAAGTTTATTTACTGATCACAATCAAGACACAATGAAGCACTAAATCCAGGCAAGTTATTATATTAAACAATACATACAGTCATTAAACAAATTTACACACTACAATCACACTGTGACTGATCAATCTGACCATTTGTGTTGAAGGAAATGTCTTTAATAAATGTAATTCGTTGCTTCACTGAAGCACAACAAGTACTTTTCAGATATTCATCTGTATTGGTTGAACATACACAAAGTTAAGTAGACTTGCAAGTGCTACCTTGAATATCAGGGGGAAGTAACTGGCTGATGTCCCCCATACTTGGAAATAATTGCAAACGAAAGGACACAGTTACCTTGTTATTTTTATACAGTATTTAATTTTCAAAGTTCTTCTCAAGTTCTCACACCTGTTCCACCCATTTTCTATTTCTTACTGAAAATAGAATATGAACAAAAATTATAACAATCAGAAACTCCATTAACCAGTTTTCAATTGAAATTAATTAAGTTTAGCACTTTGCATAACAGTGAACACATAACAAGTTGAATCCAACAAAATAATTACTAATCAATAATTCACTTTTGTTATTCTTTCCTGGTTTATTGCCATTTTTGAGCACAAGATAGGACATACATGGCAGCCAGTATAACTGGTGGAAAAAGAACCCAGAAAAACCCGGGGAAGATATATTGACCGAATACTGGCAAGCTTTCTCATGTACCCACATTGGCCAAGTAAACAACTCGAACCCAGGCATAGAGAAATGAGATGACAATGATTAAAAATGGTGATCACTTAAGATATTTCTCTTCTAAAAACAGTAATGACTGCTTTGATGACATGACCAAAATTGTACAGAACTTAACATACTGTATTCTAATGAGTATACAATGCCAAACTAAAGTTTAGTGATCAAATCTGATAATTAATTGGTGCATACCAGGTTTAAGGAGAATACATCAATATAATTTGTAGCTTCCTATTATTGTTGGTTTGACAAAAATTAAAATGTACCAGAATTAACTAAAGAGTAATTGCCCATTATTCTAAATATCTTTGCTTTTTGAAGGATGTCATCCACATCATAATTGAATGCACTTCTTCTGAACAACCCCATGCTGGGTATTATCTTTCTTTTAAGCTGCTGAAAGCTGGAGAAAACAGCAAATGTTTAAAACAAAACGTGATTCAGTGAATAACAAACACAATGAAAACAAAGATTCAAATAGAAAATTCACCAGGAATTGGGTGAAAATGTTTTTCATTACATTATCTTCATTATGAAAACAAATACAGTAGCAGACCTGCCAACCCTAACAAGACCATCCCAGTAAGACAGTTGATTTTCTTTCCCTTAAGTTTGACCAGCTTTCAGTAAGGTGTAATACAATATCATAAACTGCTACTGTAGTGCCGGAAAGGATGTAACAGTTCATTATTAAAAACTAGTCCTACATGTAAGACTCGATGCTGATATGTATGTTTTGGGCATCGGGGTCTTATTGCCTAACTAACGGGGCTGTGTAGCATGTCTTGATGCTGCCTAACATAATAAAAAAAATCAAATTTTCAGAAAAATATCACACAAATAGCAACCAATAGCGATACTTTTCCACAAAGTAAAGTCATAATGTTTTAGTCAAACTTTACATACTCTGATATCTTTTCTCTAATAAATTCAAATTCTCACAAAAGAAATGGACCTGTTTTAAAGTTTTGTTGACCTACATTTCAGTCTGGAGAGCAATGAACGTCAGGAATGCTAAACCAGGTTAAGTTTAAATATTGTGTAACGGAATGAATAAATATATATTATGCCAGTTGGAACTGTAAGCAATATCTAGTGTCGTTCAAGAAACACATCCCCCACTTAAGCCTACTTGAACATACATCGACTACCATCTCATTTCAACAAATTCAAATGTATATCAACGGAACATGAAAATGCATCCATTTGCCACTGTCCGATTTTGATTCCACTATGTTACAAACAGCAAAGTAAGTATACTAATTACATATCAATACGTGGAACAGTGTCCATATGGGCTACCAAGTGTGTGAGATATTCCTGAAACTGTGACTAGTCATTCTGATGTCAACATACATCAGAACACGCTTTACAAGGCCATTATTTGGGTAGTAAGATGTAGCACTATACCATAAATAACGTGATACGTCTTATGTCGTAGGACTATATTCAAAATATGCAGCAACAGTGAACATTATGTTCAAATGAAACGTTCGTAAAGAACATATAATTTATTTACCACTAGGGCAGTTCCAGACTTCTTTTCAGAACCATATGCAGTTCAATGGCTTGTTGCCATCTCTTAACTTGAAGTAATTCTAGTAATTTTTTCCATTTCACATTACAATGTCAACATATCTCCTGCCACGAGTATATTCAAATTGACATGCGATTTCCAAGAAATGTAACTGTGCTCTTTATCCTGCTTTTAATCACAAAAAGTGAGTGTTATTTTTCATTCTTCCGTGCCGATTATTAATACTTTATAAGAGGCTTACTTTTTGTTTCCTCCTCAACACGCAGCTCTATCTGCATGCCATTTTTAAAAGAATTCAATAATCAACATTCTGATCATGCATATGTTTTGTATGAAAAAAAGTGCAGTCTAACGCGTCTGACATTCTGCTGAAAAGTTAGTCTGATTCTCTAATTCCAATAATTATAATAAGAAACACAGATCCAAAACCAACACGGATGAACCAATCATCTGGATTATACGGCAAGAATGACTTTTACGAAGTTTTTCCTTTTATTCCATAAGTCTGAAATTGAATGGGTCATATTCATAAATTGTAAAAGATGGTAGGTCTGCAGAAGTTTGCCAGAAACCACAAGCTAAATAATAATGAACCAGAAACAAAGAGGAAACAAAAAGTACCAGACATGTTACCTAATTATGAAAGCATGGTTTTTTCTCCAGCAAATTGTGTATCAAACGATAGCTGAAGTCCTTGTAAAAGTAATTGGATATTGCTTCTTTTACATCTGAATAAAAAATATATTTATTTGACGGAAAACAATGAAGACCACATTGAAACAATGTTAGCATACAAATTTAGGAATTTATTTAGATTGGAATGGAAAAGGTACACTTTGAGCTAGAAAAAAGCAGCGCTCAATTTTTTAACAAATGAAAATAAAGCAATAAAAAGTTAATGGATTTTAAATTTCTGCTTTGTTCAGATTTGGGAGAAAAATCTCATTTGATAAGGAGTTGATAGATATCATTTAGCAGTATATTTCTTTTGCATTTTAAACTCATGTTTTCTGCCACATGTAACAAAATACATAATGTAGTTTGGTCAATATAACAGTCTGTGCTATTTGTTCACACAAATGACACTTTCTGTAGATCACGATTTTTACATGCACCAGAAGGTAAATTCAACAAAGCAAACATGTGAATTTTGCCTACCCTAGAAAACCACCCCAATGGTAAAAAATAACTGTTCGAACTGATATATATATATATATATATATATATATATATATATATATATATATATATATATATATATATATATATGTATATATATATATATATATATATATATATATATATATATATATATATATATATATATATATATATATATATATATATATATATATATATATATAACTGATTACCCTAAATTTAAAACAGGTGCAATAGGAAACATATTTTTTGCCTTATTGACTGGTTATATACATGTGATATGACCTACCATTTACTTCTAAATGTAACTGTAATCATCAGTACCAAACAACCTGAAATTGTCATTGTAATCAAGCAAATGTAATCGACCTTGTGACTATGACAAGTCTATGCATCTTAATCTGAATATTATTGTCAGCATAACTATAACTGAAAAGTATCAGTATCCTTTCTTGGTAACATGGTTGTGAAAGTATCCCTTTAACTTCTTCACAAATAATGGAATTACATACTGTACAAAATACAAATAATGAAGGAAATACTATACAAAATAAAAATGGCTCGAAAGAGAGCTGAACTATATACAAGATTCTATTTTTTTTAGAATCATGCACAAAAAACCCAATCAAACACTGCATTGACTCCATAAGTGTCCTCAGTGCCTTCCTTTATGGCAACTAACGTGTAAGTTGCATATGCAGCTAAAAGAATGGATGTTTTGAAGAGGAGTATGCAAAGATCTGAAACAAAATAAAAAGTTTACATTTTGATTTTTGGATCAGCATTTTCTAAACATTTATCCTTTACAGACAATAAAGAACATTTTTCATTAATCACTAATATTGTGAAAACATAGTCACCTGAAACATTATCAATCAAAACCTAAATAATTACTGCATACGTTCACTAACACCAAAATAATCCTGACACTGAACATCATCTTGAATGTTCGACATCTGCATAGGAAAGTTTATGTCACACATCAATTTAACCATATATTTAAATTTATCATCTGGAGACTGCTCTGGTGGCCTAAATGGTTAGATAATCTGCCTTGGATGTAGGAGGTCATGGGATTGAACCCTGGCCGAGCCATGCCAAATACTTATTCAAATGGTATTGACAACTGCCTTGCTTGGCACTCAGAATTAGGAAGTTAGTTTTAGGTCTGGTCAACCGTGTATGGGGTTGTCCATAAAGGACGTCCTCAGATAATACCTGTTTTCCTCCCCTCCACCTTGTCCGCATGTGGCTTTACCCCTTTCCCACGGCTGCAGACGTAAGCATCAAGCATTATACACTGCTCTATGGTCTGGCAGTGTAATAGCTGGTGCTCTCAAAATACAATGCTCACTAATCTCATCAAAACATGTAGCTCAAAACAAAGAAAAAAATAAACAGAATGTTCTTTCTTAAGAAAGTCTTTATTTGCAACATACAACTAAAATATTCATCTAAAAAAAACGAATTTCAAATACACTGTCAATGTTTTACTCCGCTTCATCAAACGCAGACTATAGCTAGTCAACTAAGCTGCGAACTGGCAGACCCTCATCGCTAATTTCTGTTGCAGAATCTGATGATGCAGTTGACAGAATAGCACTAACAAATGCAGACTCCACTGCACCTACGTCTGACACTTCATCTTGTGTGCTCACTGCTGCACGCCTGTGAATACAGGCATGATTGCGCTTCGCAGCCTGAGATTGAAAGTACAGGCCCACACTTATTACAAACGCGCTTCTCAAGATCAGCAGTCACCGAAAAACAGTAGCAATGAAATGCCATCCTCAGGAAGTCGTGTGAAGTGTGAAGGCTGCAGATGTATACGAATACGATACAGCCCCTGGTTTTATAACACATGCAGCATAGACGGATGGGATCAGTTTGTGGCATTCATCAGTAACTCAGTCGTGATCTGGAAGCTCAACAGGATACTCCATGTGCATCAGAATGGACGCCTGCTTATGTGCTGCCAGTAATCCTAGTGTGACACGTGCCTTGCCGTCTTGGCTCAAGAAAATAGCACAGTGTTCTCTCATAGCGACAGCCAGATCTTTCAAGCAGCAGATTGTAACTGCTGCAAAATGAGCATCCACGTGATTGCGCCTTTCACTGTTTGCTGCCGTAAACAGTTTGACAGGCACTGTGGTCATGTGACGCTTACATTGAGTCGTCACTAAATTATGTGGAAGTAGACGTAGATATGTTCCTGCTTGACTGATGGTGAAACCATATTGGACGAGAGCTTCATGCCAGTCACCCAATGTTTTGCAGCAACTAAGCTTCTTAGATCATCGCCACGGATCAGCAGCTGCTCCACATGATACATGACTGTCTTAGCAACTGTGGTTGTCATCTTGTCAACTTGCCTTCCTACTTTCCGCAGACACAACTTTTTGAGCCACTGGCCAATGACTGGATGTTTGTCATTAACTTCAGTCAGATTTCTCTTGAAGTCAATCCAGGAGTTTGTGTGCTCGTTCAGCTGCCAGACGTTTTTACTTTTTCTCCAGCTGCACCTTTTTGCTGCCGATCTCATCAGACTTCATATCAGCTGTCCTCAGTCCAAGTGTTTTTTTTTTTTACCTGCATTGACAGAATTTAACACATTGCTTGCTGCACCTTGTGCTGGTGTACAACGTTGGGTTTTTTCTTCACTATACATGCTAATGCTGTCGTTTGTATCTCGGCATCTGTCTCTCTTGCTGTTACGTCAGCAGAAAAAGCCTCTTCCACTTCTGACTCAACGTCACTATGTATGATCACCAGAGTTGATGGAAGTTCCTGAGATGATGTGGTTAGCATCGAAGTAGTTGAATATGATGATTGGCTTAGACTTGCCTTAGGCGTGGCAGCACAAGATTTTGACATTTTCGTCATTTTGTTTACGATTGTTACACTGCTCCTGTCCATGTTTATGTGCCAAATCTGCCTTCAGATCCGGGGGTGCAGCAATGAACGCTTCGTTAAAGTCGCTGTACATTTTATAAGGTGCATCCATTATTAGCATCGGTAGTATACAAAATATTTTTATGTTACATATTTAGGCTCTAATAAACAGGAACACAGAAAGAGTGAAAACAACAAACTTTGTAAAATTTAACAAATAATTTATTTCCCCTGAAAAATTTGTAAAAATGAAAAACATAAGAACTTACGGTTTCTGAAATCAATTCCAAAACTAATTTAAGAATAATCCACAAATTAAATTGCAAAAGTCGTAGTAATAAAATGTTCAAATAATTTCAAGTTCGAACTCAATGAAGAATCCAGTATGAATGACAATGACATATGTTGTAGTCTGTACTGCTTTTTATGTACAGTTCTTTGTAGAAATACAGATAATGATAATCCGGTGTCCTACAACAAAAGAACAAAACTTTATACCAAGTGTTAAAGCCCAAAAACTGAGATCTCTCTCACTAAAACAGAGGTTGTATCGTATTCTAAGACTCAGTTTCGAAACTCCCAAAACTGCGAAATCAAAAGGGGCTGGGGGTCACGTGATCGTGTTTACATGTTAAAAAATCACGTACACAGAATATGGCTTTGATTGTCTGCAGTATGTTTTATGTATACATGCATGATACAAGCCAGAAATCACATGATGGTAAATTATAGATATGCACATGGGTGAATTGTAATTACATTCTTTTTTGTTTTTTACCATTTGTACCAAAACACCCACCATCATGTTGATATTGAAATTTACACCAAGGACAAATTATTGTTATTATTATTAATACTATGGTGCTTCTATTAACTTTTCAGTAGTGGTGATGATAATAATATTATTATTATCGCAAATAATCCCAGTATTTTTATCATAATGGCACATGTAGGTGTTTGTATTTGTCCCTCATTGCATATGCTTTGATATAGGGGAAGCGGAGAAATAATACAAATTTCAGTCAGTAAAAGTCATTAAGTTTGTCAGGTTGGAGATTTTTTAATGGCTTGATCACAAACAGTGTAAATACTTTGCAGAAACAATAAATGTTTTTGTAAAGTTTTGTTATGGTATTTTGTGTTGTAATGTTTTTTTTTTCACTGTTATGAAATGGGCCTGTGTGTAGGGATTTAGCCAGGTGACTTTATATAATTTTTATTTGCATGAAAGTTGTGCATTATTTCATGATAAAATAAAATGTGTACATTCATTCACGACTGACATCAAAAGTTTATTTCCAAATGCTGTGCACATCAATGGCCCTTCATTTAAATCCAGTGGGCCTGCTAAATTGATTCAAATTGGGCCCCACGTTTGATAAGGCCATTACTGCATTCATTGCAGAATGCAAAATATTAGGATACAATTTCCATTGGATTTTTCATTATTACCACTAGGACATACACTGGGGTTATATTGTGCAAGGTGCAGCAATTTTGTGGAGTGGGTGGTCTTCTGTGCCCAAATACAGCCATAATTGCAAGGTAAATACTATATACTGTTAGTTTCCAATCTTTTTGTATCAGGAAGACTTCCCAACTTTAGTATTCATTAAGGTTTTATTCCCAACTATCAACCTAGAAAATTGTGAAGTCCTAAAAGAAGTTGGCAGGATGTTCCTTGGTGACATAACCAAGTTGCTGTACATTATTTTAGGACAATTTTAAACACGTAAGAATTTATCCTTCCTATAGCAATTATTCATGCTGAATGATTGAACTATATGAGGCATCCTATGTTTTGTTCTATCTTTTGTATTGTTTTTCATTGTTAGCAAAATGATTTAATTTTGTTTGCCTTTTTTATTTTCTGTTACACTTTATTTTATCAATGAATAAAGACCACATTGATAATATAAATTGCACATTACTATTTGATTTGCAGAGAATTTGCTGATGGAATTGTACAAGAACTAGATAAGAATGATGTAGAATGGAGAAAGAGAAGAAGGCTGCATCAAAAACAATATATCGGTAAAGTGAGTTACAATGGACAGTATTGCAAATCTTTTTAACAAGTATTCACATAAATTGCATCCCATGCAAACATGAAATATTGCAATAAATTTGTTTCTTAAAAATAAAATCTCTTTAGATGGGTCACTTGATAACAGGGTATATTGGATTATTGTTAGCGTTAGATTACATGTGAAAAAGTCCTCCAATTATGATGTTACATCAGTTTGGTTGGGAAATCTATCCATAATATAGGTCAATAAAAGAGTATCATAATAAAGCAGAGTGATTGTCGGTTATTTGTTTTTAACAAAAGGCATTTCATACGTGGTTTACATTAGTCTCATTTAGCATTTGTCCCATTTTTGTGTGTCACAATTTTATTTTTAATTTTGAGGGAGTATGTTACTTAGTCATAAAATGTAGCACATGGATATCTTACCTACTGATGATAGTTTGTCAATTGGTATTTTTCAGCAAACAGTGCTATTTATATAGCTTGTTTAATTTATGGCATTTCTTCTCAGTACACCCCAAAACAATGTATAGGTAATTAATAAGAAAATTTGCTGTTAGTATAAGCTTTTAAAATGGTTCAGTCTTATCCAGACATTTCCACTTATAAGCGTGGTTTCAAATGTTTTCACATTTTTATCAAGGACAGTATTTTGCATGTGTCTGGTATATTTTAATTTTGAAATGGCTTTTTATGGTCAGTGTACTTATCTCTTGCAGGGTCCAAACTATATAAGGCAGATTGGTTAGTAAAAAAATGTTATTACATGCATTCTGTGAGAGATGGCTTGCAGTTGATATGTTGTATGATATGTAACATTTATTCCTGTCCCATCATAGTTGATGTGGCATTTGTACAATTCTAAAGAAAATTATTGGTAAAATTATTTCCTTCCTATATATTCTTGGTAAAAATATTCCTTTATAAAACAGGTTTTCCCACCATGCCATGTGATATGTGATTATAGATGTTATACTTACAGCAAGAAAAATTAGCATTTTGTGAGACAAAGAAAGAAACTGTAACTATGTAACCTTTCAGGCATGGAATATATCTTTTGCTGAATATATCTGACTGTTTGCTTCATTATAACGTGATTCTGCTTATAACACGATGGCAGCATGGCTCCCAAGATTTTAATATAAGGTGACCTCTCTTTTTAACACCTAAATACATGCTATCGGAAAAAACAATTATTCATATCCCTATCTGATTTATATGATCAAGAGGTTAGTTAAAATTGATGACATTGAACTTTCAATGCACATTTTTTGTAGGGACGTTTTTCAAAAAGTTTGTTAACTCGATCCAGCTTATATTGTGATGTTATTTTTTGGACCCGTGAGCAACGCATTATAAAGGGTTTACCTGTATGTAATTATATATCAAATTTACAGAGTTCTATATTGTCATACACCTAGTACATAATGTTGAAAACAGAAATGTCAAAGTTTGGGATACGATTGGAGTTTATATGATGTATACAGCTCTATCAGAATTTCATTTTCCCCCTTCTTTACGGGTCCAGTCTAGGGTCATGGGTATGAATATATCATGGTGTTTGACAAAAGTGAGAAAAAAGATAGGGACAATGTTGCTATGCTGCACACTTTTGAGTCTTGAAATATACATGTTTCTTTATTTCAATATTTTCCTAATGTGCTGTTATATTTCCTTTTTTCAGATGGGTATGATAAATTGACATCTTATGGTATTGGCATATATGGATTTATTGATTGGTATGTATCCATACATACATACAACCATATATACAACCATACATGCATACAACTATACATACATACAACCATACATACATATATACATACATACATACGTACGTACGTACCTACGTAAGTACATACATACATACATACATACATACATACATACATACATACATACATACATACATACATACATACATACATACATACATACATACATACATACATACATGCATACATACATACATGCATACATACATACATACATACATACAGCCACAGGCATTCAGTGGTTAGTGTGCCAGGCTCACGTTCACAAGGGGGTGGGTTTTGTATGTTACCATAGGACCAATCTGTCCTTGGCAAGACACTTTACTCAAGTTGCCACAGCACTAAGTAACTGACCTTCGTTATTATACCTTAAAGCACCAAAACAAAAGAAGCAGAGAAAATACATAAGTAGTTACGATGTGGCAGTCTGAAAGGTTTCTAAAGTTGGAACCCAGGTAATCCAGTGGTCATATAAACAAATTAGCAATAGCAAACATTTAAAACTTAAAATTATATTAAGTTCTAGGTATAACCTTTAAGACCTGTGATGGTTTAAAATTTTAAAACCAAAGGTACATTTTAGACCACTCATAAATCATGTCCCATAGTTAGCATATTGCTCTGTGTTTTTATCTTGAATTGTTTATAAGTTGCATGACACAGTGAACATACACATGCACACACCACACATACAAGTACACAAGGACCTAAAATCTAATAACATCCAATGGGAAGACATCTTGATTTAAATAAATTTTATTTACAGTTGGATTAAAATGTAAAATTAGTTATTGTATAAGACATTATTTTAGTACCAGATGTTTCCTATTTTAAGTGAAAGTGCAAGATTAATGGGAAAGCTGAAGATTCTGCTGTGAATGTTTAAGCAAATTTGTTCTATTCATTCTTCAGCTTTTTATTATATGTCATTTCTGTTATGTAGATACAGTTTATCTTGACAATGGATAAATTACCCCTCCTTGTGTGATACAATGTATTTTTAAGCAATCTTATTTTCAGTTTTTTTTTGCAGAAGATAATATGGCTACATGCTGGAATAACTAATAGATAACCAGATATAGTTGCCTTGTACTTTGTCAATACAATTGTTGAATCCCATGGTAAATGAAGACAATATCAACTCACATAATGCAAATTACAAAGTAATTACATGTTTATATATATATTATTGTAATTGCAGTTACAATTTTGAATAATTGGCATCTCAGTATTGTCATTTATTAAAATGAATTCTTGACAGGTACGTATTTGACTTGGAATTGTAAACCGAGTAAATTTATTGCATTGTTTATTATGTCTTCCTGTTCACACTCACGATTTTAAAGGTGGGTATACTTTTTTAATGACTGTTTTATACACCATTACAAGGAAAATATATGCCAAAACAACGTGTTACTGTAAAAATTGAATTACTTGAAGATAGTAAATAAGATATACAAATGCAGGATTAACTGAGCTATGTCATCTCTTCTTGGACTATGGATGTAAGCAAAGCTAGATATAATTGGTTGGTCGGTCAGTCATACATCTATTTGTTTGCAGGTCTGGTGTCACACATGTTAAGCTTACTATTTTGTAAAAATCTTGCATTATCTATGCTACAGTATCTGCTGAGAGGGTCAGATTTAGAAGGTTTATGATCCATATCATATGAATGTTTTGCTCATCGATCTTAATTATTATTTCTTAATTGCCCATGAAGCAAATACTGTACTGGCATTTGGTTTTGGTATTATAGGCAGTGTATCCCCTAGGGGTGCAAGACTGAGAGTCAAAAATCTTCTTGGTGTCAAAATTGGGGGTCAGACTGAGTAAAAAATAAACTTTGGTATCAAAACTGGGGGTCAAATTAAAAATTTGGGTCTCTGAAGCGCAAATGAGGGTAAAGGGAAATACTGATTATAGGGGAAAAAGTATATTACTTACAGTATTCTCATGGTGAACCAGTAATTTTCTTAGTGTCTTTTTGATAACAGAACAATGCTGTTGTACACAATTTGTGCAATTACCACTATGTCACAAGTTTACATGACCAGTTTATGTGGTAAGTTGGATTCCAATAAAGTTTGTAAAAATTTAGTAAAATAACAAATCTTGTACATTTCCTGTACATTAGTAAAATACAGACAGTATATAAAGGCAAAAGAAAACTTTAACTTCCATCACAAAAGCCGATATAAATTATTATAAATTTTGTATATGATGCTAATAATATTATACTAACCTACTTTTCAGGGTGACCAGTAAAAGTGAGAGGCAATCCAGGCACTGGAAATGGCATAGTTGCTGCAGTGCAGATGGCCTTCTTAGCAATGAAAATGCCTTCATATATGGTACATCACATGTAAACCAGGCAGGTTTTGAATTGAAAGAAGGGTAATACAGGTCAGTTAGAAACCATTGCAAGTGCCCTTTTGTATATCTATATATTGTATATATTGTTTAACTCTTGTCCACGATTGTAAGATTCATATGTAAGCAAGATATCGCAAAGCTAACTTTTGTCCATGATTGTAGATTATCATCTAAGATGATATTTGTAAACATGTTTACTTGGCTTTGAGTTCAGAAAATTGTTTTGTCCATTAGAAACAAATGTTCTCATTTGCCAGGTAGTTTGCTTAAAAGTAAAACTATAAAGTAAACAGACCTTACCTTGTTTACGTTTATGATGGGAAAAGGACCCACATCCTATATTTCTTATTGTCTTAGGTTTTTATATAAAGTTTGTGATCAATTTTATATAAAGGTTGTGATCAACATAGTTAACAACATATTCCTGTTGTAACATCTCTCAAGTGAAATCTGTCTTTTAGTTGTGCTCAGTTGTAATTTCAAAGGATTTATATACTTCATTTATTCACTGAAATAACAAAGTGCTTTCAGATACTTTTGGACTTGATCACTGTTTTAGGATTAGAGTGAATTCCTTCAAGGACATTCTAGATTATATCATTGTGATAGATAAGATTATGACATCGGCACATTTAAGACTGTTGGAATAACAACACATTCAAGATTGGAATCAATTTGGAACACCACTGTAATTCATTAGGAACGCCTTTCTTCCTTTGGATCTGTGAGAGCTATTTGGGATATATTTCATAATGTAAGCTACTTTTAAATTTTTACATTATCAGTGAAAATAAAGTATTTGTTGAATTTTACTTGTTGGTTTCACTTTTTTCTCTTTAAGATCTTTGAGGTATAATACCTCTAACTTCAGATCAGCATGCTCATCTGATTGAAAATAAAAGACTTTGCTCTGTAAGTGTTCTATATGTATGATGCTATGAATGCAAGTACAATTAATGTGAATCCTTGTTATACTTTAATACCTTGTATGAGTTTCAAGAAATGAAAAGATGGCAGAAATTGGATCAATTAGTATAGCAGTTGCTTCCCGCTTCATTTTTGTCTTGTCCTAACCATATCTTAGGAGACACCCATTCGGGTCATCATCGCATACATCTGGGTCATTGCCATACCACATTTGGGTAATCACCACAATATATTTGTAACTAGGTCAAACCACATTTGGGTCATCATCACATGTACATTTGGGTCATCACATATACATTTGGGTCACTATCACATATACATTAGGGTTACCATCACATATAAATGTGGGCCATCATCACATATATACATTTGCGTCACAATCACATATACATTTGGGTCAGTATTATTGTTTCAGGTCTGACGTTTGAAAAACCATTTATATATCTAATGTCTTGTGAGCATTGTCAAGCATAACATGTAATGAAAGAATACACTTTTTGGAATCCTTACAAGTTAAAATATCATCAGTATGGATAGATTGGATGTAATACAAAAGTTATTATTCTACGCATGTATTTTCTTTTTCCAGTGAACAGGATGATACAAGTTGTTCCAGTTAATTTGGCAAATTTCCTAAAACTGCCAGATTAAAACACCTGCAATATTTGTTACATGTATGACACATGCACGAAATGAAAATATGCCAAACCACATAAACACAAAAATAGAGATCCCTATTTCTTTCTTAAAAAAAAACCTTTGTTTTTCTAAATTTACATGTTCTTAAAAACATTTCTTCTGTGATCACATTTCCGTCATCATTTTTAATAGACGTCAACATACATGTATTCTGTCTCACTATTCCAAGCTGTGTCTGCAGTTTGTATATGTACTGCTCATTCAGAAACGTCTAAGAGACATGGTAGGACTGTGGAACATCAACAAAAAATGGAGGATGTAGTTAATGGCATTGTACAAAATTTGCTGCAAATGGGCTGAACTCTTTTCCGAAGCATCTATTGTCATTTTGAAATATCAACAGTTTGTGAAGGAAGGACACATTTATATCCATCTCTTTTTAAAATATGGGCTTTTTATAAATAACAGAACCTATTATTCTGTTGACTGCCATTGGATAGCAAGTGTTAAATGCTGACTTATGCTGCAAAAATAAAAGAGGCAACATCTTTTGAATGTTTTCATTTTGCATAATAAGATCGTACTGTTTTATGTAGCCTGCACACTTGGTCGGCAAGCTCCCAAACAGTTGGAAGAATAAAATGATCCAGGTCATTTTAACTTCTGTTGGTTTGAGAAACTACACTTTCTTCTGACAAAGATAACTGCTGGTGTTCTCTGTGAAATAAGAGACTCGATAACGTGTTTGAATGGACTTGTAGAATTTGTTCATATGCTCCTCCTGGTGTCAATATTATTTCGTGTACTAAAATTACAGGTTTTTTTCCTCAAAAATGTTGAATAAAAAATGAAGGGAATTTACTTACACAGTACATGATAATTTACAGCGGCTTTTTTTATATTATTATATATTGTTTTTATATTGTATCCAAACAATGCATTTGAACCTGTTGTAAGCTGTTATTTCAAAGACTTTAAAGAACATGGTCTCTTAAGACAGGTTTATTTAAACAAGAAAGTTATAAGAAGCATTAAAAAAATGCTGCTCTACGTCAGGGATGGAATATATTCATGGTGAATGTGGCTGTTAATGCTGGTTTAACTACATCAATACAATTTAATCTTAATACAATTTTTTTTCAGGAGCAGAGAACTGTTAAGCACCAGTGACAGAGGAAATTCAGGACTTGAAGGAACTGTGTCAAAATAATTATACAGAACTTGATCTAGATTTTGTTAGAATTTATACAAGAAGCAACAGAGACTTATCAGATACCAAATGCAGCCGAAGACTTTTATACTACTAAAAACTTTGTTTTTTTCAGAAGTGATTACAAAACTGTATCATAAGATGTAACAGAACAAATTAAATTGAATTATACTTATTATCCATACAATTATTATCTTTACTACCATGACAAATAAAATGTTTGCTTTTTACATCATGTGCTTAAGAATGAATCTAATTATCGAATCACATCACTAGCATATACCAAGAAATTTAAAGCAAATATTGTACAATTATAATAAATATGGTCTTATGAATAATGACATTATGTTAAGGTAACAATAAATACAATTCGGAGAGAGGAGCTGAGAGAGTGAGATGCAAGAAAAAGTTTTTATTCTCGTACACAGTCCTCCCTACGTGATTGCCATATAATAAAATGTAATTTGTCATACAGAAAAACCAATGTAATCAAGCCTGATTAAAGACTTGTAATGTCACATCTAAAGGCATTCATTAGTCTAAGCCATTTTAACAAAACAAATTAACACTTCTTGTCACAAGATCATATATAATAAGACTTTTCAGTAACACTTGATATTGTCATTGCATCAAGCTCTTAAATATGCCAGAATGTTAATATTTACTTCATTACCAATACATATACAATTGAAGAAGTATACAGGGCTCCCATGCTACTATGAAATTTGGAAAAAGTTGGAAGAAATGATAATTTCTTTTCTGAACATGAAAATTCCTTGAAGTTTGCAAATGTTGATGAAAGTCGGGAAAGTTTGCAACTACTTGATGAAAGAAACAATTACGTAATTGAGTTGTAACTGATTGTGAATTAAATGTATTGACTTCTGCCCAGAATATTCGGAGGTTGCAGTATGGATCATTAGCGTGGTTACCATAATTATAGTTGTTGAGTCAATCTTAACACTCACTGGATTAGATTAGAGGACCGATTGTTTCACAGTCAGCTTGATATTGATATTTTTTTCTGACATGAAAGGTTTGAAAACCAGTCTAGCATCACAAGACACCAACATGTTGTCGGCAAAGCGTAGCCGCATACCAGATGGCCGAGCAAACGTAATGCTGTTACCCCGAGGCATACCTACATGAAACCGATATGAAAATTATTTATTGTCTCAGAAAATGCAAGTATTAGAATCAGTATGTCTTTACTCTGCTGAAAGATAAGATGAAACTATGGCGTTGATAAAATTTGACCTGATACTCACCATCTGCATTGCTAGTCGCATGGGTACACAAAGATCACAACCAACATATTCATGACATCATAGGTCCAGTTGTCACATGATGTCAGTAATAAAAAATTTCAGATGTAGAAACAAAAAAAAAATATGAAATGAAAAATAAAGTTGTAAACTGTTCGTAATAAGAAAATTACAATGAAAGAACACAGAATTCTGTATATATTTATTACAAAAATAACTACCTATGTTTTGTTGTTTCATGTGACTACCTTGTTGACGTGTGCTCTTTGCTTGATGACCTGTCCAGATTGCAGTGACAGCGACATGTTTCTGGTTGTTTTGTCAACATAAACATATTATTTCTGGTTCTTACAGAAGCTTTCTGACTTTCATTTAATATATTTTAATTTTTTGTATTAGATAGAAGCTTGTTGATATCATCTGACTATTGGATTTCTGATGTATTGTGAGATTTGTGGAATCATATAACTAGTAATGCAAATGCAAATAGTGAGTACCGGGTCAGGTTCCATCTGTGCTGTAGTTTTGTCTAGTCTGTCACGGATTAAGACGCAATGATTATAATACTCTCCATTTCTGAAAAAATGAATCACCTTCCTATTGATTTCATACAGGTATGACTTGATGTGACATTGTTTCAAGTTTTCCAGGACCACTGGTGGGGTTCAAATTAAATTTGTAGTCAACATGTTGAATCTCTGTTGTTAATGTTGGTGTTAAACTATGACACTGAACATGTGGCTCAAAGGATTGGTTTCAAATCCTTATCGGTCGCAGGAGAAATGTGAGAGTGTTGTCCCTTGTATTGTGAGTATCACTACAGGTTTAGGTACTGCTCTTCTTTCAGTAATACCGCTCCGGTGATCTAGTGGTTAGAGTGTCCGCCTCGGATGCGGAAGGTCGTGGGTTCGATCCCCGGCGGAGTCATACCTAAGACTTACAAACATGATACTAATAGCTGCCTCGGTTGACGCTCAGCATGAAGAGGTTAGTGTTAGGACTGGTCAGCAAGGTGTCAGGATAATGTGACTGGGTGGGACATCACGCTACATGTCTGCGGCATGATGCCCCAGTGCTAGACATCACTATAAACTGCCACATAGCAGACATCGTAGCGATATGACTGAAAAATTGTTAAAGCTACGTTAAAAATCCAAATCACATCACATCTTTCTGTAATTGCAGTTTCATTTGTAACTCTTATTTTCTTATCTGTCTCTCTCTTTTTCCTGCATTTGCATCTCCCTTTCTTTTTCCTGCATTTGTATATTTATTTATTTTTCTTCCTTTTGCATTTGTCATTTCTTCTCCATTTCTTTCTCTTCGTTTTGAATTTGCATTTATTTATCTCTTTCCTCTTTTTCAAGCTTTCTTAACTTTATTTTGTTCTTGAATTTTAATTTCAATTTCATAACTGTCAGGTTTTAGCCAGAGTCAAAGCACTTTTGTCCAAAATATTCTTCTCTACCAAATTTAAACCAAAACATTTTTTATTTCCAATTTTAACAAATATGGCTTTGCACAGGAAAGATATTGTCTGGAACGTTGGATCAATTCGTCCTCTTTCAAAGACTAATTGTTCCTGGCTAGGATTTAAAGTACAATTCTCCACTTTAGTTTATATCGTAAAAGCTTGTTGGTTTCACTATGTAAAGTCAGAAATATTAGAGATTAAGATAACTTAAATTTCAAAACAATTTCAATGTCTGTGAAATTCTTATCCCCAGTTAGCCCCCAGTTTCTGTTACATCTCAATGATTGCAAACTTAAGTAACAGAAAAGAAGCAAAAACAACAAATTTTATAAAACGTAACAGTTTAATTATCAAAGTTATAAATAAAAAATATAAAAGGAACATAAAGTATGATGAAGTGAATCCAAGCTAGTCATTATACTGGTCTGTGAAAGTCCTAAATGAAAGAAATGTTCCTCATAAATTTAAATACCGGAAATGTACTGGTCCTCCATGAACTTTGTAGTTGTCAAGATGGCGTTGTCCTGAATTCCTTCAATAACAGTTCCATACTAATATTTAAGTCCAAATAATGAGCGCTTTCTATTTACATTGAACAGTCCAAACATATGTTTTTCCTGTCTAAAAATATATAAACTTGTACAACACAAAATACGTCTATAGACTTAAAACAGGAATGCAATAATGTGAATGAACACAATAATGTGAATAACTAACTCCAAACTTCGGAATGAAACAGTGCTTAATTTTCTCCTTGTATATAACATTTGTTGTGACAGTACTTCGCAATAGACCCCACGTGACAGCATACACTATTGATTTTGCGTTGAATTACCCAAAGTGAATATTATTCACATAACCAATGGGAAGCCACAGAAGTATCGAAACATCGGTCTCATCAGTCACTGTTAAACTACACTGTACGCCATTTTAAGTCTTATTAAGATTATTATTACTAATTGTCAACACTGAACTAAAGGAGCTTCTTGCTTAAGTGTGGCGTTCAAATATCCCGAAGACCAGACGCCATGTAATTTTCTCAAGAAAGAAACCAAATGAACTGGAAATTACCTAGCTTAAGTTGGAAGATGGAGTAATACTTTAACTGCAATGATTTTGAAATTTATGAAGAACTAAATTTAAGAACTGAAAAGTCAACAGTTACATTTTGTTACCAAATTTGCAAAAACACTGATTGCTACGAAAATAAATGGGGTATCAGGGCTGATCAAATAATGTTTTCACATACTCGTCCAAGACAAATAGTTTCATAAAATTCACTTGTCTCTTCTTACTTTTCACAAGTTCCAATAATGTAATCTCTTCCAAAGATTTGATAAAATGTATGCGCTTTATTCCATAGATATAAGAAAGAAAATAATATACAACTTTATTTCCTAAAAGGATTTACATTTTTCACAAATATTGGTTGATGCTACACATTTTGCTGCTTAATGTGCATATGTTTTGCTACTGTAGATGGATGTGGCGACTGCCTGTATGCCCTCATTTTTGCTGTTAATTCCATATGATTGAAAAAAATGTTTAGGTCTTTCCTAACATATTACATCAGATCTGCGCTCTCATGCACAAAGTGCATCTTCTAACTAAAAATACACTGGTTAAATTTCTAACCTCTGCCAATTACAAATTTATTGAAACTTTTTGATTCCTTTGTAACTCTGTCGCCACTTTCAACCACATGCTGATAGTTACTTGCACTGTAACACCTCTACCAGTTATGTTGTTCCGAGCACTTAAACATTAAGTTCAAGGCTGAATGGCTAAAGAAATTTATACTGTGCAAGGTACATGTTCATATGTGAGCCATTAAACAAATTTGTGGGAGTCATCACACACCACTTAAGTGAGCGAATTCATGTAAAGTTTGTTCAAATGACACAATCACATTCCCTGGTAGGTTATATGATGATCTGCTTATGCATATGTGATAGTTCTTAACACCTGCTTTCAGACAATAAGTTTTAACAGAAATACTGTATTTTATATTTTGATAAATGTCCAATCATAGTTATAGATCTTTTTTTAGCAAGCTTTCATGATACTTTTGCTCATTATCCTCCCAATGTGCCCTCAGTTTAAAAAATACCGCATAACGTTCTTCCACCCCACCCCCATGAGATACTTAATTTAGAGATCTGGCCAGTGTTGTAAAGATATATGAGAACTTTTTAGTCTAAGCAAAATATCTGTAGTATAAAAAAGCAAGTTAATATTCTCTACTAATGGAAATTCTGAAAACTACACTTCGCTCGATAACGGTAAAGGACACTGATGCGGATAAGATGATAGTATTCCGTATATGGCAATACGTGATTAAAATCTCGTTTGAGTTTAAATCTCGTTCGGTTCGTTAGCGAAATTGGAGCTGAAGATTATCAGCGGCGTTACTATCGAAGGAGCCGGAGATAATAGCTTAGTAGATCTCGTTTTTGAGTTGAAATCTCCTTCGAATCTCGTTCGGTAGTAAAGACGGAGATCAAAATTACAGCGGCGTTACTGTGGAAGAAGCCGGTGATTGTAGTTTGTAGACTGAGCTTCAAGTGTTTCCGGAGCCGTAAATTGTGATTTTTATCAACGGAGCCGTAGATTAAAAGTATTTTAGGAGCCACTAATTGTATAAGGAGCCGCTAATTGTTGTAGGAGCCGCTAATTGTAGTTCCTATAAAAATATAGGGAAAGATTGTAATCACCGTCATTTTAGGAACCGCTAATTGTTGTCGGAGCCGCTAATTGTTGCCCATATAATAATATAGGGAACAATTTTGATCACCGCCGGGGACCTGCGGCTTTCCATAGATAAGTGTAGTAGGAGCCGCTAATTGTTGAAGGAGTCGCTAATTGTAGTCCATATCAAAATATAGGGAAATATTGCAATCAGCATCATTTTAGGAGCCGCTAATTGTTGTCGGAGCCGCTAATTGTTGCCCATATAATAATATAGGGAACAATTTTGATCACCGCCGGGGACCTGCGGCTTTCCATAGATAAGTGTAGTAGGAGCCGCTAATTGTTGTAGGAGCCGCTAATTGTAGTCCATATCAAAATATAGGGAAATATTGCAATCAGCATCATTTTAGGAGCCGCTAATTGTTGTCGGAGCCGCTAATTGTTGCCCATATAATAATATAGGGAACAATTTTGATCACCGCCGGGGACCTGCGGCTTTCCATAGATAAGTGTAGTAGGAGCCGCTAATTGTTGTAGGAGCCGCTAATTGTAGTCCATATCAAAATATAGGGAAATATTGCAATCAGCATCATTTTAGGAGCCGCTAATTGTTGTCGGAGCCGCTAATTGTTGCCCATATAATAATATAGGGAAACATTTTGATCACTGCCGGGGACCTGCGGCTTTCCATAGCTTTCCATAGTTTACCGTGAGCACGTTCAGTTTACACACGAGATTTTGATCTTAGTAGCCGATGTCGTATAGAGATGCGGATGCCTTTTCCCGCCGCTTTGGTAATTTGTTTACTCTTCTGTGATATGATTGCTGTTTGGAATTCTTTTTCTCAAAATGTAAACATTTACAACCAGCCCACCATTTAACTCAGTGTTTAATTTGTCTTCGTAGGTTTACGTTGAACGGCCGAAAAAGCACACACACAAACACACACGCACACGCACACGCATATATATATATATATATATATATATATATATATATATATATATATATATATATATATATATATATATATATATACATAAATATAATATCAACTCAATATCTTTTCTTACAGTCCGCGTCGGATGTTGGAGGTCAAGCGTTCGAACCCTGGACGAGTCGTACCAAGATTCATAAAGTTTATTATATCAGTTGCCGTGCTTGGCGCTCAGTTTTGATAGGTTAGTGTTAGGACATTTGGGCCTGTTGTCAGGATAATGTGTTTGGGTGGGACATAATACCACATGTCTGAGGCATCATGCCCCGTTGCTAGAGATTACTATAAGCTTCCACACTGCAGCCATGGTAGGGATGTGACTTAAATGGTTAAAGGTAAGTTGCGAATCAACAATCACTATTTCCATTCCTATTGTACTTTATAAAGCCGATAATTGCTCCAAGTATGACGAGGCTAATAGCAGCGGCCACACCTCCTGCTACACCGGCGAAATTAGGTTCAGGCTCCCCATTTATCAGGGTTGCTGGAATGTATTTGTTTGTTGTTATTACAGACCTTTACATCAATTACTAACTCTTAGCGATTATATCATTTTCTATCAACCGTCTTGCTATGTCTTTACGTATGCATTAAACCGTTTTGTTTGCAGAAACTTTGTGTTTAAACTTATAAAATTAGTCATCACTTGATCATGCTAACTGCTTGTGCAATATAATGATATACACACAATGAAGCGCAAAGATAAATACAGTTTGGTCATTCTTGGTATCGAACAAGACACCAGTAGTTATATTGGCTCACACTGCTAAACAAAGAAAAGAAGGAGTCTAGAATGTTGTAGTAATTTCCAAAGATGCATTCAGCATTATCTAATGTCAAAGAATTTCAGTTCTTGAATTGGTTGGTATAAATAAATGTGGTGTTTGCTAAATCTGCACGATCTAAACTAATACTGATATTGTTAAACTTATACTAATATTGTTCAAACTTTTTTTTTAAAAAACAAATATTTTGAAATGTTAATGTAACGTAAATGTACCTTATAGTGGTACTACACATTTAAAGACTCGTTTATGACGTCTTCCTGGTATTTACCTTTTCGTAAACTAATGGTAGGTTTATTAATTCATCAATATATTTTAGCTCGGAAGTGATGTGATATTTCTGCAAATTAATTACCCCAAAGCACCTCTTACAGTGTCAGAAATACAACAATCACGATACCACTATGTATGTAATGTGTACCACGTTGTGGATACTGTGTACCATGTTGTAGATACTGTATATACATTTTAGGATTGCTGATTCATCGTTAGATGCTAAGTAAGGATTTGTGAACACAAAGATTTACAATTAACTGTCTGAGAATCGGTCTTTCTTTTAAATGTATGCATTTTGTGTACTGAGTAGAATGCGTAAACGCTTTTTCACTATTTTTCCGATGCATCATATATGTCTTATAATATTTTGAACCTTGACGAAGGGACGGGAAGGGAATTGATAAAGCAACGGTAGTTTTTTGTTGGTGCGGTACGTATCCAAAGCATATATCAGGAATCTGTCTTTGTATTTGTCCATTTACCCAGGTATATTACAAGATTTAAACGAAGTTTTAATTAATGAATGAATACAGTTTATGTAAGTGATATTATTACAACGAGGAAGAAAGAACATTTAAATATGTTTCCATGGTTTCAAATCTGAAGGAACAAAGTATATTAGATTAAAGAAATTGTGCGGTAATATGTTACTAAACCAATACATATCGATTTTAAATGGGATACATATTGTAATGTATTGTGTTAGTGAGTAACAAATAGACAAAATAAGATATTATCTATGGAAACAATCCGATAACTGCAGTCATCGCTTACAGAAGTAATTGTTCATAACCAATTTCTGGGATGATTTGTCATGTTACTCCGTGTCCTGTTTCATTATCTTTAACATTAATTGATGGCTACAGTACATATAAAATAAAGTCATTAAAGTATATTCATCATCACATAAAAATCATGATTATTTAGAAGTAGGAACAGTTATGTAAAATATGACGCAGTGCATGCATTCAATAATGCAAATTAAACAAAAATATTATTATAGGCATAAAAGTGTTACACTACATAAGCATTCATTTTACTAAAAAGCACTTGGCGGGCTGTTAATTATCGATTTAACATGAATATTACGATGGTCATCCATAAATTCCCCATGAAAAAATTTACACAAATATTTGGACATTGACAATTCGCTATTACCATTATTTAACGATATAATGTAGTTTGTGAGACTTATAAAGAATATTAAGAAGTCATCATCAACCAAATAATGATGTTTATAATATAATATAATATAATATAATATAATATAATATAATATAATATAATATAATATAATATAATATAATATAATATAATATAATATAACATAACATAACATAATATAATATAATATAATATAATATAATATAATATAATATAATATAATATATTATAATATAATATAATAAAATATAGCATACTATGATATACTATACTATACTATACTATACAATACTATACAATACTATACTATACTATACTATACTATACTATACTATACTATACTATAATTTACTATACTATACTATACTATACTATATACATTACTGTATACGATATATAATACGATATATTATGCACTATACTATATAATATATAATATATACTATGATATACTCTGTACTATATACTATATTTATTAATAGAAATACTGGTCCATCAACTTCATTTTTTTCACAGACGTTCGTGACATTGTCTTTTGTTTTGCTGCTTACCTTATTAACACAATTGAAACGTACTAGCTGAAATATGAATACGTTGACAGTTAATGCATTTAAATATGATCTGTGTTAACTGTGTTGTCATGACCAATATTTATATCACCAGGAATTGGGTAACATATAAAATGAGATAAATAAATGTTGGCGTCAAGGTCCATCAAGTAAGTTTTAATTTAACTCAATTCCACACCTATTATTTACAAGAAAACTTTAAAATCATTGGTTGTTTGGTGAATCAATTAATCCACCCCTTTATGAATGTGTGTAAGTATGTATGTATGTATGTATGTATGTATGTATGTATGTATGTATGTATGTACGTATGTACGTATATATGCATGCATGTATGTAAGAAGAACTAAGTTCGAATCTCACAAAGAATAATTTTAATCTTATTTTAATAACCTTTTGAATATATGTAGTACTCCAAACTTAAAGTTCATAAACAATTACAAGCATTTGATGAATAATCGCAACCACGTTCAATAATATCATATATTTCAGAAGTAAAAATTAGAAATATATTACATTCAATAATATGTGAAAAACACTGGTTTAACTTTAAATTTGTTTGCCGCTAATATTATTTTTGCTGATAGTTTGTAGTGAGCATTAAGGGATATACTTCTAACGGACGTGGGTGGGAAATGTAGGTTTGTTTTCTTCTGGTCATGCACAGCTGTAAGATTTGCTGCGTGCGTGGCAAGTTAACATCATCTACAATCAGAATGGCCTTATATTTCAAAATATTTTGAAAGTTTCGCTATGTGTTTCAGCTAATTATCAGCAAAACTCGAAGAGGTTATTTCACTATATATATTTTTTTTAGGTTATTTATTTATGTATTTATTTATGTATTAATTTATGTATTTATTTATGTGCGTATTAATTTGTTTATTTATTTTAAGTTATGAGGATGCACATCACCAATGTTAGGTTTCTTGTTCTGACGAGATCCCTTTTATGTTGAGTTTAACATTTTCATATCACGTTTACAGGAACAAATCATTGTGCCATACCGTGTGTGCTGTCCTCATTCATGTATTTGTTCTATCGTTATTTACCACATTAGTATGCAGCATTTATCTCTTAATGTACGCTGGTATATATAATAATTCAAAGACATTCAATATATTGAGTCTATAGTTTTAAAGTAAGTACTAAAATGATGAGACGAACAATCTTAGTAAAATTCAACAACTAATACATCACCCTAAAATACACAGAAAATGTGTGAAAAAGAGCTAACGGAAATGCGAATTAAATCACAAATTATCATATAATTGAAAACAAATATCCTAATGATAATAGTTCTGAATAAACATTGGTGATCAAACAAAATACATTGATATTTCCGTGTTGGTGTGTGACGTGGTGATGTCTTAATATCATGTTGTTTGTTAACCACACCATAATCTAAGTATACATATTTTTTTATATTTCACTATAAATTCAAGTCTCTAGTTCGGCGAATGTCATGTTTGGTGAGCAGTTTGTATTTCCAGTTAATACACAATTTTCATAAATATATTCCAGCCCAAATGAAATACTAGACACAATAATGATTCTTGATATAAACATAACAGCACAAATAGTTAAGTTTAAGAAGAAGAGAAAACTAGATTATATAACCCTCTGCTTAATACCATGTCCCAATAAAAGATTCAAAATGTTTACTCAATAAATTATCAAGTATAAATAGAAAGTCTATTACTAAACGTCTAATAAAAACATAGTAAATGCAATGTCCTTGTCTCAGGTAAATTAATGCTCATAATACTTTCCATTCTCATGGATATATTTTTAGCTATTTATCAGATGTTTACATGACAAAGGGAATGATCCCGATCAGGTCAAGTTCATATTACAATTATCCATAGCGAATAATGAGATAAAAATCTACCAAAAAAAAAACAAAAAAAACAAAAAAACAAGGCAAAATAAAATAAATAATAATTAAATTATTTATTATGGGGGTGGAGCGGGTAGGGTGGAGTGAGTGTGTATCCCATGTTAACAATTCTGATTTCATTACTCTATTGGCTACCATGTAGGTGGTTGAAGTACTTTAATATGAGAGAGAAATACTATTATTGTATACAAATCGTTATATCAGGAACATTAAAAAGCATCATCAGTCTCTAAAGATATTTCGGTGAAATCACTCGCAGTCAGTTCTCTTGTCAGTAATGGATAGACAAGACATAATTATTACAGTAAGAGCTCGAGAAAGTTATTGTTGGTGTAGTAAACTAAGTTAACCTAAATCGAATAATGATTACAGCATTACTGTTTTATATGAAAAAATAACCCTCAGCGATTAATCTGTAGATATAAAACGACTCCTAAGGAATGTAATATTGACCTAATCCATATAATGTTTACTTTTCGAGGCGGTCAATTTATTATAAGATGAAGATATATATGTATGTAGCAGATTGACGCCAGTCAGTATGTTATTCTAATTGACATAAATATGAATATAAGAATAACAGTATAATTTGTCTGTAGTGGCTTATCATCTTTATATTCTTTTTATTCGAACATGACACACGAAATTTAAAGCATTTTAAGTATTTTTTAGTACAACGCCAGGAAAATGTCTAAAGGTTCCACTTCAAACTTCAAATGGTCTTTGGCAGGTGTATGTGTCGGTCGATTTATATTTAACTATTCTGGTAGCCAAGTGGTTAGGGTGTTAGGGTGTCCGTCCCGGATGAGGGAGGTCGCCAGATAGAACCCCGTCGGATACATCGTAAGTACCTGCACAGCTAGTACTAACAGCTACCTCGATAGGCGCTATGCATTAATAGATTAGTGTTTGGTCTGGTTGGCGTGATTAAAGGGAAATATGACTGCGTGGGACATGATGGTACATATTTACGGCATAATACCCTAGTGATAAACATCTTTTTAAACTTTCACACTGCAGATATCGTAGCGATATGACTAATTTTTTTTAAAGCTACCTTAAAAATCCAAATCACAAAGTTAACACATGCACACACAAACACATAAACAGACGAACAGGGTTGATATTGTTTTTGGTGCAAGAATAACTTCCACTTCTTTTCGGGTAATATTCGACATTTTCGCACTTACATGACGAGCTCCCATTGCAAATTGAAAAGAAATCCTTGATAGCACAACCAAAGGTTGGAAAAAGATGAAAAATATCTCACTATGTGAAATTGTAAGAAATCATTGTTAGCACAATCAGAAAAAGCAAATAGTTATATATAGATAAAATTCGGTACAACGTAAGCTCCAGTTATCGTCCTATTTTCACAAAACATACTTAGAATGTTTAAATGAGTTATCCCGTTCTTTTAAGAATGCGTCACCTTGTTTCAAAGACTATTACTCTAGATCAAATTCAAAAGAACATTATTTGTTATATAGCGTAACAGAGACCACATGTATTGTGCTGTTGTTTGTTATTCTATTCAAACTAGGTTGAGATACCGAAGATCATCATAGCTGCCTTATCTGTTTTGTTTGTAACGTCATTTGCGGCACATTTTAGGCTTTTTATGACTGCCAGTTGTTTGTGGTGTAGTTAGATCAGTCACTTAATCGTGAATAGAACCGTACTGTATACATCGTCATCTATGCAAATCGACACATGGTCATTTAAACGTCGAGCTCTCAGTGGGGGAGAGCCGAGAAGGTTTCTAACGCCGCGTTCCTTAACCCTTTAACCATGGAGTCGAGTACGCCTTGAATCTTTTGTATTGTGTTTCTAGGATAATCATTATCATACATTGGGGAGCATGGATCCGTGTTCACGTTGCGCTCCCCGTTAGTACTCAGCAAAGACTCCGACCGATGCTAGATAAGCAAAAGACCCAACTTGCAAACCGAATTCAGTAATGAATTCTGGTATCGTTCCATTGCCAAATGTACTCAAGTATGTGACAATGCCCGCTGAGGTCCAAGGCAATGGACCGGCAATACGAGTTTTGCAACTTATCGTCGAGGGTCTCTCAACAGCCAAGCGAATCACATCAGCACTGTAGCCCACTGTCATACTATTGATCTAATCTGGCTGCAGGAGACTTACGTAGCATATCAAGAAGCAACACGATACACCATTGGAAGAATTGACCTTAATTCATAAGCACCAGACTACAAAATCGGCCTTGCTACGTATACATACTGTAAAGGTGCTGATGCCTATCCAGTTTCCTCCACGGTTTGGTCCAGGTTGGAGGGTCAAAGTTTGCTAATGTCTACAAACCGCCCAGTGCCCACTGGGATACCAATATGCTCCAACTATCGAATACACAGCCGTCTATATTGGCGACTTCAAAATTGATCCTCCTGACTGGGGCTGCACACACCTCGACGACGACGGGAAACACTTGTTAGGGTGGGGAATGAATAATGACCTACTTCTTACCCACGACTCTAAGCAACGTGGGACCTTAAATTCTGCAAGATGGAAAAATGACTAGTCACCGGACCTCTATCGGTGACCATCCTCAAACAGTAAGCCATACTGCTTTAAACGACTTCCCACACAGTCAGCACAGACCAACACGTATCGATACTGGCCGTAAGATGCCGACCATACACAGCTCTTCACAGTTGCATAGGAATATCCACAAAGCACATTTGACAAATATATATTTTTAGCTACAAATAATCATTATTTTTGCATAGATTTATAGTCTCAAGACTTGTTGGGATTTTCCAACAATTTTCCAACTTCTCCAAACTCCAACACCTATTCAACAGTATTCCAACATTCAACGGTATTGCATCAAATTTCCAACTATACGGTATTTTAGGCCAAAGTAATATCGAACTGGGAACCAAAAAGCCAGAACGCCGGTGTGCAATCAAAGATGCAAGAGACCATCCTAAGCCAAAATTCGTTCTTCTCTTACACGTTCACACTATCTCGTTTTATTACCTACTATTTCTTTGTTGTGACTTATATCCTCCCTGGTGCTGGCGCATGGTGCGTTAATTATTAATGTTTCTGTTTGTAACACAGCTGTATGTAACCTTTTTTCTATCTTTAATGGTGACTTTGGGAAGACTTGAGTTACGATCTACGAGACATTTCGAGCGAAACATTTTTGTCAAATGACTTTTTAACGAACGCAATTGCTACAATGTTTCATTGTTCTTGTTGTCATGGTTTTGACCTAGGTAAATCTATAATTTGCTCCTCATGGTACAAACGGAAGACGTAAGCCGTCTGTGTCAATAATATAATCTGGAAAAGGTTTAAATGCATTGCTTCCATCAGTACTACGTATTCCACAGGAGTGTAATCGGTGATAAAATATTTATTAACTCTGCATTATCAACAATGCCTAACTAAATTGTGATACAAATTTATGTGTGCAAGCACGTGCGATAGTATGTATTTTTGTCCTTGAACTATTCTTATCATGTTAAATATGATAACTGGACATCCCCTGCCAAACTTATACACGCAACTGATTTGAACAATGGTGTTCACCAAGGTTCCCCATGGAATTTGTGCTACACCTTTGCTTGGAAAATATTGTGATCGCCTTGTCAGTATTGCAGAAAAGACATTTTCGTCAATTCTAGATAGTATTGCACAACTCGTAAATGTTAGTAAAATCATAACTGCAGCAGCGATTCAACGATAATGAGAAGTGGTTAGTGATACATCAATGAGCAAGAAACCAAGTGAAACGGAATAACCATTTTCTTCTCCGCTGATAAATATAATACAAATCACACAGGAAGATCAATATTTATGCAATAATTGGGGGTAGTGGGCTACACAGCACCGAGCTATCCGATCGTCATGTTAGACAACAAAGGATATAAAATCGTTCTCGTAAAGCAAGATGTTAATTCATACGCGGCAGGAAAACGAGGCAGTTTTGTCAACAACTGAATGATGACGTTGTTCAGCAGCGCTCGATACATCAACGAAGATAAACGTTACAAAGCATGTTTCGACCACGTCGATGTTGCAACGACGATACCCGGATTATCGAGATATTCCGACGATTATTCTCCAAATGCTGGTCCATCAATGATATTCACGAAAGACATTGTGGATTGACCCAATAACATTATCCTCGTCTAGGTCCTAACTGTAACGGTGGAGTAAACTTCGCGGTAGTCGAAGTGTACTCGTCAACGTCAAAACAGATTTTGATATGGGATTCACAACGCACCGATCACAAATTAACGACCAGGGCCAATTTTCCTGTGTGATTCTACCCTAGCATGGTTTTGCTTTATGCAGACAGTTTCATTCCAGAATCGAATTGGACAGTTAAAACAACCTATATTAGATGGACCGATGCCATTATTCGAATACTTGGATCGATCGCGAGTAATAATCCCATGATCATTAAGCGTATTAAGCTTGGATACTAAATCATGTCGCTGCTAACAATCCGTGACAAAATCACATCGGGGAAGCAATGCAATACCAACAGCACTGGTAGACAGCCAAAATGCTTCCCAAATAAATGCCATTTTAAAGATATGATATTGGGTCAGTATATACGACCCTTGACATTGGGATGGAGGAGGATGAGTCAGAAAGACAAAGCTGACTAACATATATATTTGACTGGATCTATGAATAAATATATGACTGGGTTTGGACAATACTTGCTTTTTAGTCAGAACAATGAATGATGCGATCCGAAGCTGGTGTTGCGTCTTACAGGATATGAATTGTTTCATAATATTCCTAGAAGTCATGGATGATTCAATCATACGTTACATCACTCTGCTGAACAAATGACCCTATATCAGCTTTAGAAATTATACAGTGTCGTGCTCTCTTATTTGTCAATGTTTTATGTTTCAATGTGACACATTTATGTTTAGCCAAAGTGAGCAGAGATGCCTCGTACTTCTATGAACAATACAATAGCTAACACTATCAACCAAGCTGTATTTGTGCAATCCCCAGTCGACCCGAACATCCGCGATTTGACATCGCGTTGAAGCAGCTGTGAGTTTGTTATAGCTGGCCAAATTTTCGTTCGAAGTCGTTTGGATGTTTTCCTGCGAATAATACAGTGTCGTTCTCTCTTATTTGTCAACGTTTTATGTTTCAAGGTAACACATTTCTGTTTAGCCAAAGTGAGCAAAGTTGCCTCGTACTTGTGTGAACAATGCATATAGCTAACAATATCAACGACATTATATTAGTGCAATCCCCAGTCGGCGACAATGACGTGACTACAAAGCAACAAATAGACATGACAACATCGGTAACCGACAATACATTAACCACACATTGAGTCGAATAAGACGTACATATAAGCATTTTCACCCGATTGTGCAGTAAATGTTAGGAACGTGATAGGGAGTCTGATGAATTGTTTATATAACCCGCCTTGATCAACTCGAATCCTATTGATATCTATTCGCAACTTGGTTTTGTTTTCGTAAAAATACATACCAGGTGGTACAATTCCAGACTGGATACTTGTTTGAATTCTAACTTGCGCATACGCAGTCGAGCAAATCATCTGAGCTAAAACACAGACTTCGAGATATATATGCAGATGTACATGAATGTAACACTGATGCATCAGTTCACAAACAAAAACTTGTTGTTGCAATCACGATTACCTAGAAAGACTGGTTCGCCGTATAGGCTAGTCGTAGATCAGAATAGTATTAGGTTCTCCCGACAATATCAATTTGTTGGGCGGGTGACCACCTGTCGGTAGCAGTGATGAACTTAGCGCATACTATTTAATCAATGACAACAAGCATACGTACACATAAAGGGTAAGATAAATGGCTGATCTAGTCGACGCTTATGTGGCAGCTCTAGACTACCGTGATGTAATCATGCGCCACATAAACGCGATCGCAGATGAATTATATATATACCAACTAAAGACGAATTCGAGAAAGAAAAAGTAAATTGATCCATTGAAATTTAGCTTTATCAACAATCTAGAATGTGGAAGTCGTCACACTGAATCGGGAATTTTCGTTATCACATCGACACTTGCGGTCAATCTCTTTTGTGGCCACGTTTGTGTTATGTATCAGTTGTCGGACGGCAAAGAAGCAGAACAAGGATATATATTGCAAAGGTGTCTGTGCCTCCTGCATCACTATCGTTTGACAAATTCAACAGCAATAAATCGTTACGTAGAAATATTTATCGTATTTTTCTCTGGCTGCGATCCTGACGTTCTTTGGAATGCCTAATATAAGCCCGACGACGTAGTGCCGTTATGTGGTAGCGTGTTATACAACTAGTGTTTATGGGTGCAGAAAATATTAAGTCGTACCGTTTTAGCGATTTGGACATCCCAGACGTGAACTCGTGCGTGTTGAGATCACTGGGCCGCTACAAACATTTGATAAACCCAGATTTTCAGAGCTCTTTTCATTATAGTTTCAACAGAGTCTTCATCCACTTGGCCACCACCTTAATTCACCAAGCGATGAGGAAATGAATAGAAAAAACAATATTGTAATGGCACTAAAGATGTGGCTGAGAATTATGCAAATGCAAATTGATGCAATATCTCATGTTAGACCGTCGATACCCTCATATTTAAACATTACATTGTTTGTATCGAAAAATGTTCAATTTACATATGGAGCGGTCATAATTACTTAATATTTAGTATATACCAGCTGATCACGTTTATCATCGCTAACGGCGACACTTGATAATCTGCCAGTATTAAAATGGAATAATTAATGTTATGTAAACGAGCGTGCTGCTTGCTGCATGAACCATTAATGGATGACTGTCGTGAACCAATAAAAGCTCCAGATGTAAGTACCACATACGTGCATTGGAGAATCATACACGAACATAAGTTCTTAGCCAGCAAGCGCAGATTATACTGCTACCTTTGAATATATTTGTGATTGAGATCTTGCTGAAACATGAGCCACGCCACAGCTACATAATCCCGTTGCACGACACAAAATTGCTTAACTGCGTAACGCTGTAGGTTCTGGTAAAATAACACTGGTGATGCCATTGTTTAGAGGAGACAATATGGTTGTGCTGACTCTCACACATACCTCGCGAAATACGTGCAATATTACATAAATGTTAAATCTCAAACTTATAGTTTATTTTGATTGCTTGCTGACACGTGGACTCCTACCGAAATGGGGAAGAAAAATATATGTCACGTTATCATCTGGGATGTAATTTGTACCGTACACATAAACACGACGGAAATACTGTTCGCTTGGCTAGCTACTAACAAGGTCAGAATTATCGAGTATGGAGATTTCAGTCAGGCCAAACTGTGGATGAATACCTTGAGGAATTGGTTGGTCAAGCACATTGATTACTATGAATAGGTACTGGATGGCGTTTGTTCAAATTAGCGCCAAATCAACGCGATGACTAAGAACATTAAACGATTGTTTAATCGTGATACCGATTTTATCACTGAGTTAGAAAACAAACAAGAACATTGTTGCACTCGATGCAATGCCGAAATCCAAATACCATACGACGATTGATAATGAGCTTGGTCACATACAATGAAATGTGGAATTGATATTTCTTGAATGTAAGCGGGTTTGAGGTACCACTAACTTGTTGATTTCTATGAATAGGTGCTTGATGATCATAGGGCCAAATACGAATAATTTCAAAGTTCGGAAGCACTTGAAATCTGATAAGTACAATATCAGGAAATGATTAGCGCTACTGCATAAACTTTGGTGAAAGATTTTGTAAAACAGTGGGCCACGATAATGTAATCGTCGCATCTCGTAATAGAAAACCATCATGCTGGACTCTAAGATACGAAATCATGATTTATTTACCACATGGTTTAGCAATGTCAGCTCCAGTTCGTGTTTAGATAGTTGACAATCCCGTTGCATGGTCCAACGTGGCATACTTAGCTGAATCGAGGGTTAAGTGCATTTCTCAGTTAGGGGAATATTTTGTGACCATCAATCAAACATCACATCATCAACGACAACAAAATCCAGTTCATGTTGCGAGAATACAAATAAATTGGCGTGTGTGACCATGATACCTGTTTTACCACGGAAAAAATAACAAGAACATTATTGCGCTCGATGCAACGCCTAAATGTTATGGAAATGTGTACATGGCGATCCAAACAAAATATTATATAGATGATTGATAATCAGCTTCGTCACATATGATGAAATATGGTATTGACGTATCTTGAATGTGACCGCATTAGAGGAACCACTAACGTTGTTTTGTAACATCCAATTTGCTGGTAGCTTTGTATTTTTTTGAATTTTCTGCAGCTGTTCCCAAACAAATCCAATATAAGGAGCAGGTGATTCTTGTCGGTAAACCATAGTTTTACTGCACATGCCATGATGTAATTTGTCTGCATGGTAGTGCTCCAGATTGGATTGCTTACATTTTCTTTATCACCTTCCACTTTTCTAGGCTTAGAAAGATAACTGACTGGCTGCATAAAACAGATTTTTTATCTACCAATCGTGTCTACAATCGCCCTTTTTTCCAATTGCGAGGCGGGTTTCATTGTTGTTTAACGCAGCAACAACACCAGTAAGTATTACCACCTAATATGGATATCGTCCTTCAGTTATAGTGTTACACATCTACATCAATAATCCCTAAACATGTTGATGACCAAATTATCGCGCGTCAAGTATTCCATCAAATCGTTCAGCAATTACCTGATTACGAAATATTAAAGTGTGTCCACGTCAAAATAATACATTATGTCCCTCCAAGAAATCCTTTGCCAGGATCATTCAGAAATAATATTGGCCATGTGAAACGACCACTATTATAAATTCGTGTAAACGTCTTTCAGGTGAGAGCATCTTTTTGTCTTTGTGCATGCAACATCAACATCTGTTAACACGTATCTGTATGTGTGTATACGAATCTACTGATCACGTACTGCATCGTGCGGCAAAATCAAGATATCTTGCTGATGAATTTCCTTGGGAGCGCTAACATCAAACCATCCATGTTGAACAGTTTTTGATGCAAGTAGATACATCTACCTGATTGCCTGTTGGACAAACTACTTGGTTCAACTCACTTATGAGCGTGTTCTGCTTTTCTAATTGGTGAATTAAAGCCGAGGTACGTTTCCTGTACTCGATTGGACTGTAAATAATCGATTGCATTTTAACTTACCTGCTACAAGTAATTTACATTTCATTGCCGATGTTATCAAATAATGTGGAAGCGATTCTTTTAACTCGCACTTTAAAACTAGTGTAATTTGTGAATCCGTTTTACAGCAGCAATGTATCATTGTTATAAATCCATAATTTTAGGCGACATTGTGATGATAGCAAGCGACATCGGTTTGATTAACCGGTGCTTCATCAGCGTGTTGTCAATTTTGCGCATCAAATAGGATATCTAATCGTGTACCTAATTTTTCCCAGGGAAGATGTTTTTCAAAAGACATTTTGCCCATGGCATTTTACTAGGCGCCTGTGTTATATCGGTACTGTGGCTCACCAGCAAGTCACTTGCAAGTACGCCACGACATGGAGTCTGCGCATTGATAATACTATTTTTCGCAAATATTGCGCATATGAACCTGTAATTTAACGTCATTATTGTTGTGGATTTGTTTGTCTCAGAGATATTTCTACATTAAACACAATATAAAATTATATAAACGATGCCTGCGACCAACGTGGAAACTATTGAATTGTCAGCAATTCGAGAAAGACCCGCAGTTAAACATCATCCATTGCATGCTATATTCTACCATGCTATTGTTATTTGGCTATCGGGAACTGGTAAAACTCAGTTGTTGTTAAACCTGATAATGAGATGGTTTAAATGGGGATTTTATTTTAGTTCCACCACCTGCCGATGATCAGCAATACTACCATCATGCGTACGGTTTTTAACACAGCGATTACGAAATCAAGCAACGTCAGATTTGAAGGATTGTTGAACGTGTCTGAATTTATCAAATATATCAGTGAATATATCGCTTGGTGATTTTGATGAATATATCATTAACCTAGTCGCGTATGACATCATACTGATTCGCTAAACAAATCCAACAATAATTGTTTTCACGAGGCAGAAATAAAAACACCGATATCTTCAATGTGACATAACGATACACTCAAGTGCACATAGTGATCAGAGACAACTGTAATGTCTGGTCGTGTAACAGAGATGATACCCATAAGTTGATAAATATTCATTTGACCTGGTGATCGTGTGTTATGGACAACAACCGATTTAGCTATTTCTTTCCACAAGCGCAACAGCATTGACATGGATTTGCTACGATCAATCTTGCTACGATAACGCATTTCAAACCTGACTGATTTATTCGATATGTAATTGTTGCACGATTATTGATCCACTATTCAATGTGATGGCAAACATTTTTAATGCACACATAAGAATGTGCACTTTCATGTTATTGTTACCCGTTGCAAGGAACATCAATAATGGTGGTGCTATGTGCGTGCTGGTGGGCCGCATCGCCTGCAATTCATGGGTGGAGGTACCGCAGGCGAGAAAACAAAATGTGATCTCCCTCAGAGCTTTGTTGTACAGGTATACCAAACAAATACTAAGGTTTAAAATCAACCTTTCTCTTGAAGGCATTGTTATGTACAACGACGACTGGAAGGTCATTTGGTCAATACTGCAGCAGCATAATGGACAAGGGGTAAAGCCGGCGCTAGAAATCACCAGAAACTCCACAAAACCAATAACGATGGGGTTACCCTTCCTGCTTTCATATCTATCTATCTATTTATATATCTGTCTATCTATACACATATATATATATATATATATATATATATATATATATATATATATATATATATATATATATATATATGAATAATCAAAAACGTATCAAATTTATTCAAATAGTTTATTGTATGTAGATGTGGTTATTATACAATTGCTAAGAATATTATTATTTGTTGAATTTTTGAGTACACTCCATATTCCTCGTATGCAAAATGTACGTATTCAAAGCCATTATTGTTATGGATCAGAATACTGTCTCTTCTTTTTCGCTTGTATAGCAGTAATCAATTTCGTATTAATAGGCTATGTTTAAATCATCTAATTATAGCATCTAACATTTGCTTCACACAAAACATCATGAGTATACGATATCAAAATATAGACATAAGACATGCTAACATTCAAAGTACACATTCTAATTTAAGCATATATGATGATACAACTACACTAAAACAGAATATATATTTAGACACTTGCAAATAAATTCATGCCTAATTTTATAAGACTTGCATAACTGCGATATTATGACCTACGAGAACTAAACTTGTTTTGATGTTTCCATGTGTATCTAAGACAAACTATGTATCAATATTTACATTTGTCAAAAATATTCGATTTGACTTTCAATGTTCTAACTAACCATTTTATAATAACCTGGCAGAAATATATCATTTTATTTTTAGGTTATGTCTCTTGGGAAATAGTGAGTTATTATTTTATATCAATTTCATGTTTTTTTTTTGTCATTTAATAAAGGTTGTGATATAATTTGGTTTTACATATATATTGGTCCGCGCAAATATGTATAAATGTATGTGTTTTTCTCGCTTTATAGTTACTCGAATATATAACCCAAAGTGAGGGCCATTCCATTGAAAAGTACGGCAAACATTAAGATATCTACAAAAATTCATAAAATAATTACTAATTGAATATTACAAACACGTCGATAGAAACATATGCACGTTGTTTAGTTTTTGCAATCTTACATTATTATCGAGATCACAAAACCTACATATTGCGAGAATGATATTGCAATTATCCAATTTGGATTTAAAAAATGTTTAAACATGTGTATATTGAATCAATGACAGAAGTTGCTATCATGTCAGATGATCTCAAATGTCCTTCAGAATTCAGCATTGGGATAAACTGAAGTGAACGTAGCAATCACATGAAAATAGCGATATGATACTAATTTGATCACTGAAATCAGTTCAGCAAATTTGAGGTCACATAACCAAGCATTCTGAAGATTTAACACAATGTACGAAATATTTGTTTCATTTAAGTACAGGAAACAACCGGTATATGCTTGCATGGACAATTGTACATTTCTCATAGTTAAAACACATAATAAGATATACTCATTGTTTTTTCTCCGTTAACTGTATATTGTCAGAATCGTTCAGTGTTTTGCGATATTGCACACCTTCATCTTTCATAAAGGAACTAATTTCAATTGTAAACAAACAATAGACTGATACGACAGCACTTTTGATTTGTAAACTAATTGTGTACCCTCGTGTAGTAGGCGCTTTACGTTGTGGTTGTTTAAATTTGTTTCTGAATGAAGTAAGGCATACCAGCCGCTTTGGCATATTCCACGTTAACGTTTTGATACAATGTTTCGGATTTAGGCTTGCTATACAATAGACGCATGAAAGAGTTCTTTCAAATAACACAGGAGTGACCGGGCATAAACTGTCTTCTTTAGCTGCTGATAAGAATGACCAAAAATACACTTAGTTTTGCATCCTAAGTTCCCTCAAAATGAACTTTCTTTGTTCTGCAAATCCGAATCACATGAACCAGGTCATAGGTTCCTTATTTTGATTACACATTTCGACATTGTACTATAATTTCGTATATAAGTGCAATTACACCCTCTTTACTGCACTCAAAATGTAATAAGCATTCAATTCTATAGCGTCTTTGTGATAATTGTAATTGAAAGAATATTTTCCCACATTATGGTTTTAAACATTCAATGACAGAAACAGAAACACATTTGCAGATGTCAACACCCTTCTCCATCGCTTCTTCAATCCGATGTATTTCATGTGGAATTGTCACATATGAATCCATTCCATAAACACAAAATTTCATAGAATCGATATAAATACAATAAAAATCTATTCATTCCAGGTCAAATGGAAAAATTGTTGAATTGCGCATTAATTCACAATATGACTCAAAATTTCAATTTTAACTAGACACTCAATGTTCTTTCGAACGTAATGTCGAGCGCGCATAATAATGTTGTTGTTGTGTAATGATCAATCAGCGCTTGTGTTATTAGTTTGGAGTACGGAGTCCATTCAGTTACTTTGTTTATTGTAGTGTATTTGTAATAAAATTAGCATATAATAAAATTTTTACAGCATTGTGTGGAAAAATATGATCTCGTTTTATTGGATGGATATACTTTACTCCCAAGGTATTTACATCCAAAAATCTCGTTCATATTTTCCCATATAAATGCAGTAACTTATAACTATGATACATAGTATTATGAAAATGTGCCACAATAGTTACAATTAGACATTCTCACGCTTGGCTCATATTGATCAAAATACAAGTACATAAGAATAAATTGTGATTTGTGATGAAACGCCTGTGGTTTCTTGGAGAGGATAAATGCTATACCATAGTATATGAATGTAAAATTAAAATTGTTGAATTTGTGGATTAAAGAGCTATAGGGTATACAAGACCAAACACTAATAAAAAACAGATTACCCGTGTATTCTTTATACAGGTAATGTTTGAAACAAGCAATGTTAAGTATGGCCTTACTAACAAAATGAACGGGATTTAATAGGCTCTACCAATTTAAGTACAAAATTTGGTTGAATAAAATTTGTATGGATACGAGAAACAATCAATTATGTCCTCCTAGACTTTTCGCTCTAAACGTGTATTTGTATGTGACAAAAGCAAATTTTAAGTAAACTGTGAGTTATGTGTTTATTTGTTTAAGTGCAGTCAGCTTATTCACAGTCCTGTGAAATTAGAGTAGGTGTCAAACTGATCAAGGTAGCTCAATACAGCATCGTAGCAGAACTTGAACTGATCCTGAAATGATTACAATTTGAAACTAATTGAAACGTCTATCTATCTATCTATCTACCTATCTATCTATCTATCTATCTATCTATCTATCTATCTATCTATCTATCTATCAATCAATCTATCTATCTATCTATCTATCTATCTATCTATCTATCTATCTATCTATCTATCTATCTATCTATCCATCTATCTATGTATATATCTATATATTTTTCAATCTATCTATCTATCGATCTATCTATCTATCTATTTATCTATCTATCTATCTGTATATCGATCTATCTATCTGTCTGTCTGTCTATATATATATCTATATATCTATCTATCTAGCTAACTATATATCTGTCTGTCTGTCTATCTATATATCTATCTATCTATATATATATTTATATATCTATCTATCCATCCATCTATCTATCTTTTTATCTATATATATATCTATATCTATATATATATCTATATATCTATCAATCTATCCATCCATCCATCAATCCATCCTTCCATCCATCTATATATATATATATATATATATATATATATATATATATATATATATATATATATATACCTCTTTCTCTATCACTCTATATCTATAACTTTAGACTGTAGTATTAGTACACACTTAATACGTCTTTGAATACCAGCCACTGCTCTATCACATTAATGTCTTATGCATTTACTGTCATATATTCCGATTGTAGTAATTGACAAGTTATGGTCTTAATGCGTCTAAGCATATTCTCTGAAGCGCTTCTTTGCACTCCTTTTCTTGATGCAGGTACTGTTCATATTCTCCAAGTCTTTATTTTGTACGGTACAGTTAAACTTTTTCCAAATGGATTTGTATTTATATCTTTTTGTTTTTGTTAGAACATCCCAGTAATAAATGGCTGATTACACCGTGCAACAATTAATTTTGTTCCTTGGTAATAGATGGTAGTTCCTAATTGCCAATACCTCAGAAATATAGAAAATGACCATTATTCCCCAATAACTTTTCTTTCGTGACCATGACAATAACATTTTGAAATTTACCTATTTTCCAGAACTTTCCAGTAATGTAAATATTAGCATAAATACAGGAACAATAAAGCCCACCAATTCTGATTAGTTTCAGCTGGATACATATCTTCATTTCTGTGAGATGGCTTTAAGAGGCTATAAGCATCAGGCATACGCATTTTGCTATGTCTGTGGCCAATTTATCAAGATAAGAGCGAAGGTTTACTCTGTGGAAGCATCTGCTAAGATGTGTGAGGCCTACAAGGCATATTTCGGGGATCAAGACAATTCCTGGGTACCGCATTGCACCTGCGATTACTAAAAAAAGCCCTGGAAGGTAAGAAGGACAATCGTTTCTTGGAGTTTTAAGTTATACATTTTTTTTTTAGATTCAACAAGTTTTTAATTTAAAATGTTTTCGGATTTTCAATGTTATTAAAATATATCATATATGAAAAGTGTTGGGAGAATTTCTTACAAATTAGTAATGGGTGAAATAAATGATGGTACAGCATGGAAAATAGAGCCATGCAGTTCGTTATCCCAAGAAGGTGGCTGGAACCCACTGACCACTCTAGCAACTGCTACTTCTGCACGATGAACAGTTCCAAACATCGGACTGGCAAGAATGCACCGGCGCTATCATGTATCCGCAATTTCCTTCATCCTTCGCCCCGATGCCACACGGCCCTGACTTCCCCGTACCCACTTCTCCGGAGAGAGTGCATCCGTCTTTAGAAGACAGCAGCAATTCAGAGAGCTAGGAAGACGATGTAGAACCAGATAACAAATTCAAAGATGGAACTGAGAAAAACCCATACTACCTCAACCAAAAAGACCTCAAAAACTTGATCACAGATATTGGTCTCACCAACGCCATTGCCGAGCATTTGACATCTAGGCTGAAACAGTGGAACTTGTTGGATGAAAGTGTGCAAGTCGCAGATCAGCGGAAGCGTCATCAAGTTTTTTCAAACTTCTTCAACCGTCAAGATAGGCCCTGCTTCTGCCACAATGAGACCAGTCTGTTCGAGGCAATCGGAATCGCCTGCAAGAGATGAGTGTCTCATATTCATTGAAAGCTCATCCATGAACCTCAAAGCGGTACTGCTCCATAATGGGAATAAGTACACGTCTCTTCCACTGGCTCGATCGGTGCACCTAAATAAGGATTGCAATAACATGAAGACTTTTCTGAACCCATTAAGTTATGATAAGTGTGTCTGGGAGGTCATTGAAAGTTTCAAAATGGTGGCATTCCTAATGGGTCTCCAAGATCTTTTACCACGTTTCCCTGTTATATTTGCCTTTGGTACAGGAAGAACACCAAGGCGCACTACCACAGGTGAGACTGCGCACTGTGGAGAGGAACAACGTCAAGTGGAAGCCACATGTGGCCACTTCGGGAGGTTATAATGCCACAACTGCACATCAAATTGGGCCTTATGAGACAGTGTGTCAGAGCTCTAGATAAGGTGTCGGCATCCTTCAATTACCTTCAAGACTTCATCCCTATGTTGTCTGTGGCAAAGGTCAAAGAGGGTGTCTTCGTAGGACCACATATAAAGAAGATACTGAAGTGCTATGAATTCCACAACAAGCTCACTAATAAGGAGAAAACAGCTTGGAACAGCTTTGTCGCAATGGTTCGGTGCTTCCTGGACAATCACAAAGCCGACAAATATGTTGAGCTTGTTGAGACTCTGGTGACTCTGGTGAAGAAATACGGTACAATCGGGTGCAGGATGTTCCTCAAAGTCCATATCCTTGATGATCCTTTTGATGAATTCAAGGAGCACATAGGAGCGTACGCAGAGGAGCAAGGCAAGCGCTTCCACCAGGATGTACTGGACTTTGAACGCTATTACCAAGGATATTATAATGAGAATATCATGGGTGACTACATTTGGTGGCTGATTCGTAAACGGTATATGCAGTATAACCGTAAATTTCGAAAAACTACTCACTTCTAAACCGTGTATGGTCATTTTTTGCATTTCTTTAGTATAAATACTTGTTGATTTTGATTCATATAATTTGCCCGTTGTCGAATTGAAAATAAGGTATATCTCAAAATATCACTGTCCTGATGATATTTTGAAAGAAACGTTTGTGTAATAATAACAATGTTCCATACATTTTATGCATAACAAATGACAAAGTAACACTTCCTACCCCGGAACAAAAATTGTGTAGCATAGTGTTATAACCACCTCCTTTAACGCGTTTGAACGCAACTTCTTACTTCTATACAATATCGATCTGAAGTATCTTGATCGTGATTCACAATCATTAAAATTGTTTTGGTTATCATCATTATAAATATCGTCGTCTACGTGGTTTTCGTCATCTTAATTAAAATGCAAGACAGGTACAGCTCATTATTAATCATGTAAGCTGTTTTTTACAGTACAAGTCATTTGTTTAATATTCTAAGCTGCATTTATATATTGATATGTTTAAATTGCCTTAAGTTGCCTAAATTTGCAATTGGTGTTTAACACTTACTAGTTATTGCGGAATGTGTGAGCTGGACTGTGTGTATATATGTATGAGGTTAAATGCCTCTATGCTTTTTATAGCTACTGTTACATGACAAATATATGATATCTGTCATTATTTAGAGCACTTTATTTCCACATAATTAACAACCCGATACCATAATTCGGTCGAAACGTTTTCCTTGGTGAAATTATTTCCATAATTGCAAAGTAATACTATTGAAGCATTACACAAAGTAAATTTTCAGTTTGGTATACTATTCGTCTTAAAGCTGACATATTGTTGTCTTTACAAAAAATATAATGTAAACTTTTCATAACGCAATAGTTTTGTTGTTATTTGCATCGTACCACATTTGGTATGACTTGGGGTCGTCTACTTCTCATCTGTTTTATTATTTGTTCAACAGCAACATCCTGTTCGATCTTGGTTCGTTCCAACAAGGCGGAAATTACACAATACAGGCCGCTTCTTTCGGCGCCATTCCTGGTTGAAAAGAAAGTTATATCCATTTCGCCAAAAGAAAATATTTTATACGTTACGTCTGCTAAAAAACAATTACTGTTTCAGAGTTGGTTACTAATTGAAATAACCTCTGCCTAGTTTTACATATGATTTACAACATTTATAATTTTGTTTAGAAATATAATATATTCTACATATTTCTTGTAAAAACGAGCAACAGCTGTATATTCTAGTAAACAATGATGGTTAATGATAGCTATTGTTCTTGATATGACATATTTGTTCTTCATTATTCATATATGTCTATATAATCTTATGATCTGCCAGTCCATGACTTGAATGGATAAGGAATATTACAAATGTGTGTTACATAATATACTTGAACTTCAATATACGTGTATATTATCATATTACAATTGTTCTTGACATTTCATTCTTGAACTTTACTAAATACACATAATGGCTTATGATTAAAGATACAAACATCGTAAACCTAGTGTAAATAACAATTGTGAGACATTGAATTTGATTAAGGTTCCTATCTGGATAATACAAATTAACAGCGGACACGATGATTCATATTAATGTTGTATAGGTTTCAATTGGCTGAAATTATAATGTAAAAGGTTTTTAATGAGTCTCCAAAACCAGAAATAGAACGAAATAAGTCATCAGGAATGAGATATGCTATACAAGTTTTGTTATCTGTATTATACAATGGTCGGGTTATTGCTTGCTAATGTAACAAATTAAATGAATTGGAAATAGCATTACATGCAGTGCACAACGATAGGTTTGTTGCCCGTTTCTTGCTGCCATTTCTGTATTAGGTCAATCTGCTTCAGTACCGCTGACGGTGACTTGGGGAGGGGCTTCCCATCTGCCCAGTAGGTCGCTCTACTCAAACGCACTTTCCTAAGCTGGTAACATTCGAATACACATTAAAATATGCAACTATTAGAAAGAATCAGGGATTGATCCTGATGTTTATTAAACAATACGTACATATTCATGCAAAAATTGCAATTTTGGAAGTTAATGGCACTTAATATAAGTCGACTTGACTGTCATTTTTTATGCCACACAATAGGATGTATTATCATGTTATTTCTGGATTTATAATAAAAGCTAATTTTAATTTACAGCATTTACTTATTTTCATCGAATGCTACATTTATTGGTCTATTTTCACAAGCAGTAAAATAAAGCCATTAGGTCCAAATAAAGAATTGCTTGACAGACTGATGTGATAAGGTGATGGTAACCAATAAAAGAAAGTCTAATTTGAAGACAAAGTTTCAAAACAACTATTGCTAATTCCGTTAAAGCCGCTTGTTGTTATCAAATGCTACATGTCAGTCATTCATGCTAAGCACATCCTCCTGCTATCGGCTAAATTTGAAAGATGTTTAAAAGTTGGGAAATCGGGATTGATTACATAATATGACATAAGAGACGGAATGTTTGGCATCGATTGTGTGTTTCCTCACGTTAATCATAAACTCTGTATATATAATAAAAAACGGTATGCATGTTCCTTCATTGATATGTCACGACATGTATAACTTTAATATAAAGTCAAACTTGCTTGTCGAATTTCCTATTCATGAAACATTTATTCACATGCTTGCCTTTTGAACGGAGTTTAGCTTGTGTATTGGATTTGGTGAATAATCTCTTCTCATCTCTGCCAAACGTGACCTCTATAAAAATTAGTTTTTTTCCTTTTTGTCGCTTTTTACAATATTCTTTGCAAATTGTTAAACTACTTGTTTACTTTTTAGCCACTAGTTTTATTCATATTGATTACATTACTTTTAGGCACGTATGATTGAAACATGAAATCTGGTTTAAATGATGAAAGGAGTCCGGTCCAAACACATAATTGTTAGCTTCGTTATCGCTAACCAGTGGTCAGTCAATTATAGTATAGTGTATTGACGCTAGTTTGGAATATAAACTAAGCAAAATGTACACAACTAATAAGTAATTCTAACAATTTGAATGTATTTAGTGCTAAACTAAGTCATTACTATGCTTTAATTAACATTACTACTAACCATACACTTGTTTTCAACCTATACCCCTCTTTGATTTTGCTTTCCGATGGTCGGCTTGACCATAACCGTTACCATCATTCATAGGTCCATGAATATAGTCGCATGACACAGGTGAAAATCCACTATGTTCATTTTCCGCGGATGTTCCATCGTATCTTGTTATTATAGACCAGAGAGAAAGAAGAGAGAGAGAGAGAGAGAGAGAGAGAGAGAGAGAGAGAGAGAGAGAGAGAGAGAGAGAGAGAGAGAAATATGGTTTGTGAAATCTGGAAGATTTATCATAAAATAATTGTGTATTGTCATGCCATTTGTGTCTCTTTTGCTCGACTATTCTGCTACCTGACCAATCAAAACTATTAGATAGAATGTGACTCTGTAAGGGGAACGGCCTTAGGTCATTATTATGTTTATAACTAATCAGTTTTTAGAACCTTAGTATACGTTTAAAAAAAGAACGAATAAAAAGAGCTTAAAATGGATTACAATATATTTGCGCCTCGTAACCAAGAAATTTCGCGTATAGGTTGGAAAGGCTAATGTTGCAGCTTCGTATCATTGGCATTGTGAACACTGTAGATAAATCTGTGGAAAGTGTCAACATATCATTACCATAAACCAGGTTCATGCCTGTTGAATGGTGTTAAGTTGTTTTTCAAGGGTTTCATGAAGCCAACATTCGCTTTCTCTCGTATTCCATATTTTCGTGTTTGTTTTCCCTTTTCCGCTTGGGGACCAAATATGACTTAGATGTGCAAGGTTAAAACATTCGAGTTTTATTTCATTTACACGTTTCAAATTGTTATACCTTTATCACAAGAAAATCACCAACACATTGGTGATACAACAAAGGTTTCCTTATGTTACTGACCTCGTCATTGTAATTCAACAGCAGGGTATAATTTGTACACATGTCATTGGATGATTTACTTTCAAGAGTGATTCTGAATGGTAATATCTCTAACGTTTCATCGTCCTCTGCCCAATAGCGCTCTTCTTCCTACAGTAACGGAAGAACAACATTGTGAGAATTAAAAGACAAGGTACATTTATACTATGCATGAACACAATTCAAATCAAAGCATTAGCAATATTAAATATCAACTGTTCGCACAACAATGATTAAAAAGCTAGACTTAAAAGAGAAGCATGTAATGATCAAATAAGTCTGGCAACTTACCATGTGTTAAAACTGTTGAGTTTAATTCGTACAAAACCTTTAACAACTTAACATGATACGGTAGGCACGTGTTCCTCAAGTACTAATCTATTTAAAATCGAAACTTCACGCATAAGTAGGGCTCGTTTAACTTCCAAATTTAATTGCACTGTAAGTACCTATTAGCATCATTCAATAGTTCACAGTCGATGCATCCATGACGCTACCACATAATAAAGTGGAGAATCAACGCCATTCAAGCTTTACAATAGACTAGGTTGAATTTAATCATCAAATGTACTATAGAAACCATGCAAGTGAATATGAATATTACTCTTTTGTCATTGAATAGTTTGTGGTGTGCAGACATGCTTTGATAAAGTGACATGTTATTGTCATTTTATTCTTATAACTTTTTTTGCACCACTGCTGCTAGCACGTGGGGGGGTGAGGGCATTTGTGGGTAAGAGGGTGAGTGAGTCGGGGTGATAGTCTTGCAGATCACAGAACAAATATGCGCATATCACATTTACACAGACAAGTATTTTCAACACGGAACACATGAAAGGTATTGTGCTGTATGTCAATATAAGGACTATTTAAATCATATGCGCAAGAAGTGAATAACTTAATTGTAGCTACATATCGCGACCCTGACGGGACAATTTAATGAGAAAGATGTGTATATATGACTCAAGATGCAGTGCGGAAGAAACTGTGGGAGTCTAGTCTCAGGATTGTCTTGCCACCATTTTCACGATATTTCTAGCAGATTTTCCCTTTCAAAACATCGTGTGATAGTCCTTCACAGCATTTAAGATGACTTAATAAATAGTCACATATGCCCATTTGGAATCAAACTAGTTTAATTTTTCCAAAAAGAAAGAAAACCATTCTGTCACTAGACTTTCAGCGACTGTAGTCTTAAATTCAACGTTTGTACTTGAGCTTCCTATGTTGCCTGTCTTGCCGATATGCATATCTCACATCTTTTTGGACTGTTGCAATTGTGACTGCGTATGTAGCATAGACTTTGAATCCATCTCTTCCTCCCCCTTCCCCCACTGTTCTGGTATAATTATGAGCTGTTTCATGATCCTGCATTATCTGGTCACTAGCGGGACCTGTTAAACAAGAGTCTACATCGTTTGTCTCGTTAATTCCTTTGAAAGGAAATTTATTTATTGCTTTTATTTATTGCATGTGTTATGTATGCAATGTTTTCATACCCTCCACATTTGAACGGGAAGTGTGGCATTTATAGTAAATACATCCGTGGAAAGCACCGAACTATTACCAGTTTTGTAGCCCGGTGTTACATGTATTGCCAAGATGAAAATCGTGATTAAATTATTTACATGTCGAATTTGAAAGATTTTAAACCTATTATTCAATTTTTTCCTCGTGCTTAGAATTTTCATTAGACAAATCACGGTTCATATGTGTTCAATTGATTGTTCCAACGATAACAGCATCGTCGGTTACTTACGTTCAGGTTGGAATCATTAATGATTTAAGTTCTTGATCGCCAAAAAGAACAAGCTCGAATTGCCGTCAATATATGAGCAGACATTGTATCCAAATGTAGTAGTGAAGTCTGATGCTCATTACTTTGCACCTACGTTCAAATATTTGTCTGATAAGCCTATCCACAATTATGACTGTAATCTATTTTTGTGTACTTTCTTTTGCGTCTTAAGAGCATGATATGAAAGGCAACAGCTATGACCATCTATGGTACAGGTTCATGGCCCGACCGTTCCAGAATATCATTTGCACTCTCGGGGAATGCACTGAATGTCAAGGCAGCCATTATGTTTGGGCTGTACTTATTTAGCTATGTCCACATATTGCAATTTTTTCTATGAAGTCCCGTTTGCATAGATGTTTAAATAGATGATGTATAAAGGCCCTGTTATGGAAATCCGTTGAATTACTTGAAAAGATGAAAACATATCCTGGAAACATCAAAAGTGATGTCCAATCAAGTGACTTTCTTATTGCAAGTTTGCAAGTGATGATGAGAGGCACCTATTGGAAAATAATATATAACCATTTATCGTCCTTGGCTTCAACGTTACCTTCATTTCTGATAATGTATTCAGCATGACAATAGAGCTAACTTCAAACTGGTACACCATTCTCCAAAAATCCACGACTGTGTTCTGCAGCGGCGTTTGGGTGATAATGAAAATGTCATTCTCCATGTAAGCCTGTAATATATGTTCAGTTCTTTATGCAACTATACAACAATCTTAGCTTGTAAACATCGAAATATATATGTCTATAAATGGATATTTTTATCAAATACATTACAATGCATAATCCACTGGTAATTATAATTCAGTAGCCGCTTAATGGTTTATGCTTTCAAACAAAAGTAAAATAGTATATACCAATCATTTAGAGTTGTACTGAATCCATCAATTAAACCCACATTAATTTATGAAATAAATATTGCTTTATCCAGAGTGATGTTCGTTAATCACTTTAACTTTCTAATTCAGTTTACATCAGTTGATGTGACATGAATAATTGCCATTTCATCAAACAACGGTGAGCCTAATCCATTATATCATTCAGTACAATGGCATACTTGTATTATGCATGCTTGTACGCGTATGATAATTAGTTATTCTACACACGGATAAATTTCGGTGGTGGATTTCAATTCCATTATAAATCGTCCATTAAAAATTTGAAAGTTATGGCCACTTTGATTGACCAAGATGTAGAATAATTGTAATATTATTCCCGATAAGCAAGGCACACACAGGCAGGAAAACAGCATTGATGTACGAGTCTCTCCCTTTCACGTAGATATTTAAAAACGGACAATGGTTCTTATCTGAAAATGAAACGGTAAAAATGATAAGCTTTGTATATTTATGTAGAATGAAATACATATGAATACTAATATCTGATCAATTCATTTAATATTATATAAAATAAAACATATTATTTAATTTTTACATACAGAAGAAAGGCAATAATTTGATACGCGTTCTCAATTATGTTTTTGTGATTTGATTATGTTGGTTGTCGTGAATACCGAGAATAAATGACAAATTAGACAACTTTCAAAATATAATCTTGCCACTTGAAAAGCTAACTCCTTTTGATCAACTTTCCACGCTTGGAATATGGAAATATGGCTGAACTTTAGTATTTCACAAAAATATGATTGTTCCTGTTATACCTGGCAAAATGTTCGAGTATCTGTTTTTGTGACGATTTTCCATATTCTTTGCGTTTTCATACACGTCTTCTCCAGGATCGGATACGTACATGGGTAACTTCTGCATATAAACAAAGATATGCAGATTACATGAACTGGGCACGCCGATAATTAGTTATTACCTTATTGATGATATTAATTTTAACTTTCAGACGGTTGTTCTTTTTATTTGATATTTGTGATCGTTTTCTCCCCGTGAGTTAAGTGATACCTTTTTAATAATGTCAATCCTTAATTGGTTCTTCGACACGTTTACTCAAAGAAGATCCATTTTGCAGGTGTTTCGAAAATTCAAACTATAATTTGAAGGATCTGCACACTTGGTTCTAGCTGATAAGTGGAGGAAGTAACAGTGGTCAGTAAATAAACATACCACATACAGGTACTTTGAAAAAAGTTGTAAACTACCTAAGCAATGAAAGATGTAGATTATACGTTTTCATGAACGGTTATTTTAATGAGTCACGAGTACGCGAAATCACTGAATTTACCAGTAAACTCAGCGAACAGTCGATTTAATATATATTTTATATGCATGGGTTATTTGAAAGAGCTATATGAGAACATGAATCATTATGTTTATTATCCACAATAATTCTTATTATATTTATTTTTTATTCTGAATGCTGAGACATTGAAACATTTGTTCATGTTATACACACTGACAATATTTCGTACGGTTGCAACTCTATGTTCTTAAACAAAAAAAGAGAAAAAGCAAACACAAACTATCAAGAGTTATAAAATTCAATGAATAATTTATTTCCCCTAGAATTCAAAGTGAAAATTTCAAAACAACGTATTGTATTGTGAATTAAGCCTAAATTTATAGATTTCGGAAGATATTCTACCTCTGTTCCAAATTAATTCCAATGTTGAATGTACTGCTGTGTCGGTAGTTCGAAAGTGCTAACAATACTATAAAAAATAATGTGGACATTGTTTAGCGCATACTTTTTCAGAATTTCTAATCCCTTTGCAATATTAGACAACATGCACAACATAAAAACATATATAATGATATTATTACAAAAAAACATACACCGTGAAATTTAAAAAGGAAATATAAAACAATTACAAATATGCTGAAATACTGAGGGTAAGGAACATTATTTGTTATTGCAATTGAAATAAATGAGCTTAAAGAGCACTCTTGAATGAGATCAATGTGTCTTTGTGTCTATGTTCAGTGGGAAAGTCATTCCAAATTGCTGGGCCTGGTATGCAAAAGAACTTTTCCATATGACGTCGTTGTCGTAGTGGGAATGATGAGTATACGATTGTCAGAAGAGCAGCGTAAGTACCTTGCTGGTGTATAAACATGGGTGAGGTCGGATGGGTATGTTGGACTGGAGTCCTTCAGTGAAGCATAGCACATAAAACAAATTTTGTGTTTGATTCTGGATCGAATGGATAGCCAGTGTAGGGTACAGAACAGCGGGGCGGTGTGTTCTGATCGTGGTACTCTAAGTATGATCAGAGCAGCTGTGTTTTGAACTTTTTGACGTTTCTGAAGTAGATATTGAGATGAACCATATATAATTGAGTTACAATAGTCCAGTCTTGAAAGTACGTATGAACATACAATTGTTTTAGTGGCATCAACTGAAAGCTATTTGCGAATGGAGCTGATGCATCTCAGCTCAATAAATGCTGCCTTGCCTATGTAAATGACATGTTGGTGCAACGAGAGAGTACTGTCCAGAGTGATAGGTAGGTTTCGTACTGTCTGTATGAATTTAATGTTTGTGTTACTGATATTTATTGTTTGAGGTCAAACATGTGACTGATAAAGTATTTGTGTTGTGATCAGAATGGCCTCAGGTTTATCAACATTCATCTGCAGCATGTTAAATGTTATCCATGATTTCACATCAGGAATGCACCTATATACAACTTGTATTGTAGCATTAATTTCAGTGTTGTAGCTAGATTTGTATATTTGTGTGTCGTCAGCTTACAATTGGTAGGACACTGGATGGTAATCTATGACACTTGAGAGCGCTGAGTGTATATAATGAAGAGGACAGAACCATGTGGAACACCACAACGTAGATTAACTGGGCTGGAGTGCATTCCATTTGCAGAACAATGTGTTGACCAAATATAACCTGAACCACAGTTAGGATGTATCACGAATGCCAAATACATGCTGGAGACGGTGAATTAATATATCATGGTCTATGGTGTCAAATGCTACAGACAAATCAAGGAGGGTGAGGAGTATAATATTTCCTCTGTCCAAAGCAGAGAGAATGTCATTCACTAATTTTAATTGAGCAGTTTCAGTACTTTGCCAAGGGCGATATGCTAATGTGCCAGAAGTCGTAATTTGTCAAAAGGATATAATCCAAAATGTCATCAATGAATTCAGAATAATAACCAAAACTATGACCTTGTCCGAGAAGAATGACTGATCACTTTGTAATTTCTTCCCTTAAAAAAACTGAAGGCAGCTATGTGACCGATTTCACTTCGAAGTTAAGGTATGAATGAATAATCGTGAAGTAAACAACTTGACATACCATTCCACTTGACACAGGCTGCAATTACAATTTTCAGAAAGTAGTCTTTCCCATTAATGGAAAATGTATTTCTGGAACCTTCTAATGCAAGAGTCAAGACCGTACCCAAATGGAGGTAAATACATTTACAATTAATAATTATCTTAATATATAACTTAAAAGATACAAAAGCGCATTATGGAATTGGCTATATCAATATAAATTGTTAGTTAGGGCCGAACAATCTATAATCGAGACCAAAGTAAAAACACTAAATTATTTTTATACTCATCAAATAGACATGCGATACTAATAACATTATGTAAATGCCTTACGAATGAGACAAAATATACATGAAGCAATAATAAACTGTTATGCACGTGAAATTACATCAGCAATTAAATTATTTTTTTATTGATGTGTCTAGTGTCAATGTCGTATTCCTGAAATATGCAAATCTAATGAAAGTAAGGACTTGTGATAATTTAATACAATAATCGGATAAGGAGCTGAGTTAATATACACTTCAGCGTTTTGCAAAGCTAATATCAAAGCCAAATATTAGTTCCTGATTTTGAACTAATTCCTCTGGGGTTTGTATAATATTTTAAAAGAAAAAATCTGGTTGGTTCATAAACCTTTTGTCTTCTTGTATCATTACTCTGCCAAATTCAACATCACTTGCATCATCATACATTCTAAATGATTGTCAGAAATTTGGAGCTGTCAAAACTTGTGCACATTTAAGTATGGCCTCTAATTTATCAAATGCCTCCTGAAATTTGTTAGACCAAACACACTTTGTGTAACAAATTGGTCTGAGGTTGCGCCATTACATAAACACTTTGAGTACAATTTCCAATAACATCCATTCACACTCAAAACTCGCATTAGTAGCTGTTAATAACAGGCCCTAGGAATTCAGAGATAATCTTTACCCTAACTTCTATATGTTTGGCGTTAACATGTTATCCCACAATGTGCTCTAAAATTGTTACACAAGCATGGAAAAAAATCAATTTTACTTTAGTTAATCGTCACAATTGCATTACTGAGTCAAAAAAATAATTTCCAAACGTTTCCAAGCGACCTTTTAAGATATCATTGTAGATGATGAGGTCCTCTATGTAAGAGTTACATTTATGTAGACTAGATGCAGTTTCATAGGAAATGGAATCACTTTATATTAAAAACATCCTTCTGGAGTTAGGAAGGTCGATATTTAATTTGCTCCTTCCATTACTGGAATAGCCAGAACCCTTTCAAAAAGTTAGATTTAGTGATATATTTCGTATTTCTTATTTTGTCAAAGCAGTTATCTATTCTCTGCAATGGAAGTTAATCTGTTTTGGCGACAGTGCTCACTTTTCTATAGTTGGTGTCCACGCTGAAATCGTTATCTTGTTTCTGCTTTGTAAATAATTTTGCTTGTCTTTATGGAAACATTCTCTAGTACATATTGATCTTCAATCTTCAAACATTAATTTTGGAAAGGATTCATCCTGTTAGGATGCTTTTTGGCAAGTATATAATCTACAATTTAAGGACGTTGTAAATTGTATTAGTACATGTTGAAACATCCTGAAACAACTGCTCATATTCAAATGAAAATTGCTCTTTTCTTCCGGATCCAAGTGTAACAGTTTCTGGTCAACATTATTCAATAACTCTGAATCCAGAAGATTGGTGAAACAAATGTCACTAAAATACAATTGCATCCGTTCGTTTAAATACCCATTGTGTTGGCCAGGTACAACTAAATTTACTGAATGATTAACAACGCTATCTTTATCAGCATACCCTTTAACAGAGAGAATCCCTCCTCGCACACCCGGTGAGAAAGCATTGCGATTGTCGTGGCAGAACACGTGATTAAAAACGTTAAATATATTGGCCCCTGACAGCGTGTTACACGAAGAATCTGGCGGAAAAGTGTAGACCCAATCGCACCTCCCATAAATGTCCTTACGGAAGCGTAAATCGGTTTATATGGCACAGTTGTTCATCTTTTTGCCTGCTACATGTATTAATTATCAAATGTTAAGTAACATACTTCTTCTTCAACCGCATAAAGATGATAGTTATAATACTAATGAGTGCAAAACCTAACTATAAACTTCTTCACTTTTATATTTTGTCCTACCTTAATTTTATTTTTGAATGAGTAGAGTGAAGATCAATTCATGCTACTTCACAAACCTTGGCAACATATATCTGATATCAGAAACATAGTCAAGAATATTATTTTCTGCGTCATTTGTTGAACATAAACTTCTCTTTTAATAATTTCAGTGGCCAAGTGACAGTATTAAAAAAGGCTAAATCCAAATGATTCTTGAATTTTCACCCTACAAACAAACAGAAGTAAAGTAACACCCTCATCCAAAGCCATTCCTGCTTTAATGCAATATGACCGAATTATAATTTCAATAGTTGGGTGAAATGTTTCTAAGGGTCTTTGACCTTTAGGGTGGAAGGTAGATACCTTCAGTGTTTGGATGTCGTATTCATGTATCACTTGCTGAAAAATTTCAGATGAAATATTTGACACTTGTTCAGGCTAGACATATTTGGGAAGGTCAAATTATATTACAAAAATGTTTATCATAGCTTTTACTTTGGTTGTAGTTTTAATATTCCATTAAAGAAATCCTGTAGAGAAACACATTATGGTCAACATATATTGGTTGAATGACCTGGTCGTCGGTAAGGGACAGACACTCTACAATTATTCTGCTAAATGTTTCATTAAATGCAGAAATAGGTTGCAGATGAGCCTTTTCTAACTTCCGATTGGAGTTTCCTAGCATTTGACAAGGGTAATATGATCTACATTATTTTGAAACATCACTTTTAATTATGAATCAATAAAACTGATTCAATATTTGTTGATAAGTATAATTGATTACTAATGGACTCTGATATGGATTTATATGGGCTAAGCTAAGAATTACCAGAATAACTTTGGAACAACAATTGGCCAGCACAATGACCACAGTTTTGGAAATATCCCTCTCAGACAAACAGGAGATCTCAGAATCTTGTTCCTGTTCGACAACAAGTTATTGCTATTTTCAACATTTCATCTTTCCAAAGCTCTAGTAATTGTGCAAGTTGGGGGTAAATATGGGATTTAGTTTTTAAAAGTATTTGCTTTTCCATCCAGACATATAGTGTGTGCTAGAAGCGGAATAATCTTAATGACCTTTATAATATCTCCAGATATGTCATTGCCTAGGGAAATAATACTTTCATTTGCTAAAGACGTCACTCTTCCGACTGTCACAAGGGAAAGGAACATTAACAAAGCTGCACTCTACTCTTTGAATAAGAACGCTTTCACCAGCTAAAGAGAAAATACCTGATATTAAAAGATCATCTAAAGCTCTTTTATCGCTTAATACTTCAATTGGGACAGGTTTTGCATAATCACCAGCAAGTGATACGGAACTTTTGACATGTATGGTTCAAAATTATCCATACTAAAATCATTGTCTGTTTTTCTTTTGACCGAGCACATGTGTCGCTTTTAATACATGACCGTGACCTTGATTCTTTAGAAATAAGAACGTTTTAAATAATTCTGTATTTTTCTGTTGCTTAATTTTCAAACTGTAGCAATCATAAATCAAGTGCCCTTTTTCCTGCAATATACATGTTTCTGATTTTTCTTATCAGTAGTTCGATTCCTAAAAATTGTGCCAGATTGAAATTTGTAAGTACTAAGTAAGTGTACTGTTTGCGTTTTCGAACGTTTCTAAGTTTCGACCATTTGCTCATTAAGATGCAATATCTGAAATCTTCAACTAACATGTATCGTCTGGTGCTATCGTAATCTTCTGCGAACATCTTGGCTAAGCACTACGTATCAAATAGTTGTTGTTTTCTCCGGCAAATTTGTTATATATTTGTCTATTGTTAAGGTCCCTAAATCTGTGTAAATATCTCTCAGGTATCAACACATAACCCTTCAAGATATATTCCTTAACCACATCATAATAATCGCTTTCTTGTATGAACAGTTTTGTGTATGATTCACAAACGTTACCAATAATTACACTTTTAGTAATGTAGTCCAATGTTATTTTAGCCATTTTAAATTTTCAACAATTTTCTAAAGATGAGGAAAATACTGATTTATTTATTAGTCTTTGGAAGTTAGTAGCATCCTAATACTTTTAAAAATAAAATCCTGAACTTTTGTGTAAAATGGTGGATTGTTTTCTGCCACAGACGAGAAATTAAATATTATCTAAATTTAGTGTCCTCAAGTTATCAAAGAGTGGGGTTATTTTCAGACATTGCACAACCAAATGTGCAGAACTGTAGGTAGTGCAATATAAGCTCGAACGATTCTGGTCTCACTCGGTTGTTAATTTAGATATCGATCAAACGCGAAATTGGGAGCTACTTTCACCAGATGAACTAGAACGTTATATATTAATCACTATTGGTAAATCAGACTAAAGATGGTTAATGACTAACAATGGTAAATGATTAAGTCTCGGTCAATTGCTGTGTTTGTCTTTTGAGAATGATTGAGATTAAGTTACTTTTTGATAATGAATTTGACAATATAATTTTTTTTCCAATGCACTATGTAGCGTGCCTACATCAAGTGACGATACACTTAAGCATGTGTATGGCGAAGAATATAAACTAATTTATGTCAGTCTATACGATAAATAACATGAGACTTAATTTAAGGTGACTATTGTTCTATTCTATCCCTTGGATGAACCCACTATGCAGAGCATGCTTGTTTGCACGTGAAGCGGATGAAGTCAATATATAAACGGTAGAATATATGAGCTACAAATTCATAATGGGTGAGACGTAAAAAGCCATGTTGTTACTTTACAAATTCACAATACATCCCATTTACTTGCATAAGGAAGATTCGACCATGCTAAAAGGAGTTTCAGGCCCCTGTTTTGTGAAAACTGATACTTCAACAGATAATTAATTTCTTTAATTTACAGAGTTAACATTTATTGTAAAACAATTTTGTTTCCAGTAAATCAACCTTAAATTAATTACAATTTACGGAACAGTATTACGAATGTATCGGGATATCAAAGACGAATTTGTTGTATGCTTAAATTGTACGTTTATTATTCATCACCGTATATTTTTGTATCCTTTGCTCACACAAGTCGCTTTTCACTACAAGATGCAATCACACCGAAAACTGGTTAGTTTTATTCAAATATAGTTTATGTAGTGTAATTAACCAAAACATGAACAAACTATCCCCACACATTTGCATAGAAGGGAAAGTTCAAAATAAAATGTTACTGTCCCCAATATCTTGAAATAAATTGTCCTTACATGTTGCCTTGTTCAAACGTATAACTGAACTTATAAGCATGATATGATGAGACAAGCTATCAAGGAAAATTTTGAACATGGAATTGATTTTTGCTTAGGGTTTAACGAATTGAATTGTTATTTATTTCAACTATGGGTTGTAGTCCACTATTCAAATGAATAAAGTAAGTACATATAAGAACTTAACTTATATAATTAGGTGTGAGAAGATGGATTCATAACACATTATATCGATGCCATTTAAATGCTTTTCTAATCAACGAACAAACTATAAGTTCACTTGACGAAAATAACTGAAAAGGACATTTTTACTTCAAATACTTCATCCAGCTTCCGTTTTCCTGTCTTATTGTCCCTTTCCAGTAATTTTCTGTAGGTCTGCTGGAATTCACTAGTCGATATAGCATTGGTGGTACAAGTCAGAGCTTCGATAAGAGCCTCGTGTAGAAATATGTACTGCTCCTGAAAATGACAAGGAATGAGAGATTCATCTTATTTAATTTGATATGACTTTATATAAACCTTGTTATCCGTACTTTATCTAGTGTACAAAGCTTTATATTTCTTAACCACAATACGTTCGCTGCACTTATCACAGCCTTACATTATTTGGTGTGCCAGAATATATGTCCAAACTTCAAAAAATATATAAAAAAACATACTGTTAAAGACGATAAAAACTGTTTAAATTTAATATGTTCAAACATATTTAAGATCAACTCCTATTTACAACTACATCATTTCATCAGCTGTATCGTCATCATATTCACCGGCGATATTATCATCACTATACCCATCCTTACAACTGTCTGTATCAGGTTGACTCTCTGTTTCCGGAGGATCTCCACACAGCTGACCACATCGATATAGCCCATCTCATCTGCCTGCTCAACAAGGTAGTCAAGAGCTATGAAGGTCCCTGTTCTACCGATGCCTGCACTGCATAAATATATAAAAATATATACATAATTACAATGTAACACTTGCATATGTGTAACGAGGAGAAACATTTTCTGACAACTTAATGAAACTAAGAGTATGTTACTTTGCATTATTCGATCGATCCAATGTAACATTTTTTGAGAATCCTTTCATCACTGCAAACATAGCTTAAATCATTTAATGTTGACTATTGTTCGTGATATCTAGCAGTGTGTAGAAACCTAGTTTAATTAAGCCTAGTTCTACTTTGTTTTATTGGTGATCCGTATATTTGAAACACAAACAAATGGAATGAGTACTAGGGATATTATATATAGAAAATCACCGTAAACTGTTAACCTCCTCCCATACCAAAACACTGTCACCCAATTAAAACTAAAATATAAACAAGCGTAAATGAAAATAATATCATAACGTTTGACAAGACATAATGACACAACGTCGAGCGTCCAAGACCAAACACTTATGTTGAGTATATTTAAATATGGACCAAATATAAATATTATTTCTCTATTTATTATAACAACCAACAAAAACCCAACAAGCAAGGACCTCACATATACATCAAAAAAAAAAAAAAAATACCTGGATATGAATTTCTAAACATATGATAATCTAATATGTTCTTTGCATTTTAAAGAATTGAAGTGTAACATTAATGTATTTAATCTTAAAGATGTAAACAGTAATAATTACAATTTCATTATTTTGGCCTATATTCACTCACATGTACCTTAGCGCAAATGTATTATAATATACTGAAGAAAAAATCAATACAAAACACGAAACTAATGCATTAACAATCACATATTTATAATCACTTGATTATCCATTACTAAATATTCCAAAGATTTACCCGTTAATGCTTTTTTGCACAGCAAACATTGTTTTGTCTCCTGCAGGGCTTAACAACCTATGCATATAACAATAAGTGTCTTGCATGGCGTTTAGTTTCTCAGATGAATTATTCTCCATTTCCATGGCGTCATTGACATGAAGACATTTATGTATTGTGGATCTTCTACAAATATACATAGTTATTCGAAAAACAGAAGCAGCAGACAACCAGGCACTAAGCGCAAAGAAGTAATTAAAAAAAGAAAGATAGAAACGAAGAATTGAAAGTAAATACCTGCAATGAACAACCATTCGACCTTCGGTGTTTCGTCGTGTTTTGGTAGCATGAATCTTGTGACGGAAATGAACCAAAGATGATGCAAACCTCGGTACACCTCTGTCTGGCCAAGCAGTGAAATGAAATTGTTTGATTTGTTTTTTTGTATTTTCCCCTCCTTGTTGCTTTCCACTTGTCTAAATAAAAATTGACAATTATTCGAAAATAAATATATTCCTATAAACATATCTATTTAATCAGTTTGACAAACGTACTTTGACATATTTGTTTGGTAAAATTTAATCTACCGTACTATTATATTTTTATTGTGATGTATGTGTACTGTTTGTATTTGCTATTTAATTTGTAGCAATCACGGCCACAACAGTAGCTAACACTTTCCATATCGGCATATTTCCTTAAATTCCATAAGCTCTGCAAATGAAGATGTTAACTACGTAATGCAGTTTGTAAATCCGCATATACATCCTCGTTCATAGTTTGAGCCCCTGGTATCATCCTTACGCTTTATTCTTTCACTATATGAGTATATAATTAGTAAGATAGTTTCCGTTTCACAGGTCAGAACATGGTTTGAAAATCTTTATACGTGAGTGAAGTCAATAATTATTGCGAACAATGCATCCATTTAATTTACGATCTGCCTAATCAGTATGCGATAAGTTTAATTTACCCTGCCCCACAAAAAATAAATATATCTGCGCTTTGGAAAGCTTTCATACTAAGTGCAGGTAGCTTGATCTACAAATATTATATTTATAAACATGTGATATAATACAGAAAAGCCTTACAAATAACAAGATATATAATCCTTGATATTCCTTGATTTAAAAAGACCACGCACATATGAGGAAACAAATCAGCATCTTCTTCTTGTTCTTTATCCGAGTGTAAACTAATGGATATATATATATATATATATATATATATATATATATATATATATTATACGCAAGCAATTCATTTTACACGATTCATTATATTAACTCACAGCAAATTAGTGTATTGTTAAATATTGAAGAAATGTAAGGAGAAGCAGTACACATAATGCAGGTGCCTGTAAAACACTCTTAAATTGTTTGCTGTGGGCTTAAATATAATCTACAAATTGTTTAGGTAAATATCAAAAGTGGATTTGTTTCAAGCATTAATTTGTGAACAATTGTTGAATTTACCTAATAGTTGATGAGTATTTAACTATATATAATTGCTCTTACGGTAGGATAACAATATATCATTTCGTGTGTGGTGTAAACAATTGGAACATACAATTAAACTTTTCAAAATGTAAGTAAAAGAAAGCTGACTGAAAATCGTAAGACTAGAACCCAAACATCAAACAGCTGTACGAAAATTTATGGGAATGGTAAAGACTACAAAGGTGGAGGCATTTATGGCACTAAACTAAAGTATGCAATGAATCGGCCCGATTCTTTAATTAGTCGCGGCTGAACAATATGCTACTAAAAAATAATACCAGATGTTACTGAAATCTTTGTTAGTAATAATAACAATCCTTCTCCTACATTATTCCTCTTACTTTAATTATTTCGTGGCAGTAATCGAGACATTTTTCCGGTCACTTTACATCATGCTATTATATTGGTTTTATAAATGTTTCCCAAGAACTGTAATAATACTTTACACGAGGGGCGGACGGCCATATGGACGGACAAGTTGGCAAGGAGGCAGAAAAATGAGGTAAATAAAACTATGAACAATTTATATATCCCATTTTTATTTTCTCCTGTTTTCAGGTTATATTAATCCTATAATGTTATCCGGGATAACGGTTTGGTCGGCCTATATCAGCATCATTGCTGAGACCTGACTAATGTCCTGTTGTTCCCACAGTTAAATGGATAACCTGGTTGCAGTGTATGCACAAAATAGTCTTAGTGCCGAATTAGAATACCTAATTTGGCACGATAGAAAAATTCAAGGTATAAACTAGTGTGCTTTTTTCAGATACATTTGCAATAAATTCTGTGAATTGTAATGACAAAGTTGCAAAATTACAAAACATTATGCACATATTTATTTAGCTACAGCATTTGTTTTGTAATTATTTTATATTCGTGACTACATACATACATACATACATACATACATACATACATACATACATACATACATACATACATACATAAATACATACATACATACACACATACATACATACATACTACATATATACATACATGCATGCATACATACGTACGCACCAGACAGAACGGAAAATCTTATCACTGTATTCTGCACATGCGTGGGAGCTAATATAGAGTTAAGGTATTATATGCTGAGAAAGAAGATTGTCTTGCAGTTAAGATAATATATCTCAATTCGTTCACTACCGAGGTTCGAAGGACGACTGTCGCTCTAACCAACTGACCTGTGCATGAGACTCTGTAGGGAAGGAGTTAAATGATTGTATCCCATGAGCACAACGCCAACATTATACACTGGTATAGAAAATTCAGATTGTAACCTAGTTCTGTCTTTACCTTTTTCATCTCTAGCGTCCTTATTGTGAAGTCAGAAAATTTTTCACACTGGACTAGTCTAACGACAATATCTCCATATTCTACATAACTATCATCAGGCCAATATTGTTCACATTTGTGCTGCAAAAGAGTAAATTAAAAGTAAACATTTATGGCTATAGAACTCAGATTGAAAAGAGCAACTTGTTCATGAACACTTTACAGGTACGAATTGATAATAGATTGCAGCATGGAAACTATCGAAGTCAAGCACAGGTCTGCAGAACCAGGAATAAACTATTGTAACGCAGTAACAAGAATGGATGTGTAAATAACAACAATATTTGTTGTAACATGAGAAGGATGATCAGCAACAGAAGCGGGAGTGTTTACAACATTACTACATTTTGCTAAAAAAAGGAGATGAGTTTACAAGCCATAGTTTATTTGATAAGATGAACCAACGTATTCACGGAGATGCAAACAAAACAAAAAGATAACCACAATGAATTAAACATATTTTCATTAAAACAATAGCAATTAAATAAGTAATGTATTTATATTTATCTATATGTATTAATATATAAAGATTATATAATACTTTATCATGAAGGGAGATTTGTGATTATAGTTTAGAATTTTGGAATCCTTTCAAAGTAGGAATAACAAAACAGAACATTTCCAAATACATTTGCAGACTTGCAATTGTGCCACATATATGTTTGGCATCAATATTTAAAGTGCAGTATGCTGTTTAAGATGTATCTGCGTGATAATGTTTGAATATATATATATATTTGGAAATGACAGTGATTGATAACATTTTCATTTAGATCATACTAGTTGAATTTACCTTTCCCTCTTCTGTCAGATTAGTGAGCATGACAATTTTGCTGCATTCGTTCTGCCATATCATTCTCCAGAAGTCATTCAGAATACCTTTCGTAGGACCTGTGTACAATACTCAATTGAAGTTGAATTCATGTTAATAATGCCTTGAGGATTTTTGTCCGATGTTGTAACTTTTCAAAAACAGTTATATAAACTGTTGAACACTCATGCACACCTTTGTAAGAAAGTGAAATAATTCAGGAAAACAAGAGGAACAAGCGGGCTTTATATCACTCACGTGTTAAACAATATATCAAACGTTCTGAAATCAAATTCAAGGATTTGTGGAAATATGGAAGGAATGAAAATTTAGAGCATTAAGATACCCAAACTCCTATTATATTTAAAAAAAATATTCGTGTTGTGCTTTGATGCAATACAAAATAAAGTGGGTTAGTAGGTAGGAATACAATTCATTTTTAAAATTAATTTTCTCTCTCATTTTACTGAAGTTTGACTACTGTTCCTTGGTCTATTTGTGTTTCTTTGAGAATAAACTTTGTCAGTGGTACTTATTAAAATGAAGCATATGCACCTAAATTTAAACTAACCACGATTACCAAACCTGACTCATGCGTACTTATTATTGAATTATGCTTTTATGTCTATGTCTAGTAGGTGTAAACCAAAAATTTGGTATTAATGATAAAAGTCATATTGAGCATACTGTTTCTCGGCGTTAACTATATGAAATGCAATATGATCACAACATTCAGAAAAAAGGGGTATTAACGTTCGTTTTACGGACGGATATTGCTTTGCTGTAGGGCCTCGATATTTGGAGCAATGACTGTAAATAGATTTCTAAATTTAGTAGTGTTTCAGAGGAAAGGCACAGTTAGTAGCGGGTTGATGTTGTCACTCTTTAGCAAATACACACACGATAATATATATATATATATATATATATATATATATATATATATATATATATATATATATATATATATATATATATATATTGACATAAGAAATGCCATAAAAATATCACATCTGAATATAATAACGGAAACCAAACCAAATGTTCAGAAATTTTAATATAGCAACACACTTTAGGTAATGAAGATAAGGTATATTTCCCAAAGACGCAACACTTAAAAATAATTGCCTTGATTAGATACACTTTATTGCTTTCCAAATGACCATTTTGAATGTTGCTTTTTATTATTTTTATATACATTTGTTCTTTAGCTTCAAAATAATTTATATTCTGTTTGTTGATATTTATGAAGCCTGTATTTTAGATTTATTTCGCACACAAAATACGTCTAATATTTTAGGCAGGGTGGAGAACACTAACCTGTGATTAAAGATAATCACCGCGATGGTTAATTCCTTTGACTTAATATGCTAAATGGAAGGTATATTATGCTTCTATCATTATTAAATACTGTCACATTTAAAAACCGATCAGATTAATCTAAATGAACGTTAAGGTGCTCTTACTGTGCAGCTCTTTCTAAAATTTGGTCAAATTATATCAGGAAGTTCTTGGGAAGAAGTCGTTAAGATCAAAATAATTTTGTAATATCTAAAGAAGATTCATAATAAGATGCAGTTGTTCAATATATGGTCTAAATTTAATATAGAATTTTAGCGAGACTTTATCCAAAGGCTGACATATTTTGAGACCGGGCTTGTAATGGCTAATCACATCTGATAGGGAGCTTCATGCCGGAATGTTGTTTGCTAAATTTGACTGGTTTTGAGATCATATAAGTAACATATGTGAACGGACAACATATGACGGAGGACGCACGATGAAGGAAGAACCAAAGCTCAGAATCTCTTGAACTTACGGTTGGGAAGCTACACATTAATTATGGACAAAGAATTAATTTCAAAGGTATCATACATAAATTTCTCGCATGATTTGTATGCCGAGAAAATATTACTATAATATGAACTCTTAATAATGATAATATTATATATAATATACAATGGTCAGTAACCTGGTAGGAATTGCACAACTCCATATTATACATGTTCTCATTGTAGTGATATGTAAACATAGTATATAAAAAAACCATGCTCACCCTGTGCGGCTATATAAGCGTGGACTGTTTTAAAACCCTGAAATGGAATTAGTATCATATCACAATCGAAACCATATATATATACACTCTACTGTGGTGATTCAAATGGTAATGTATATTCATATATTCAAGATTTTTAGCGAGACTTTTTCGAGCGAAATATTTATTCGATGTAATAATTATTTTACTCGACTTGTTATCTGGCAGTGTGGAACGAAATCTCAGCAAACATTTTCAAAGATCTTAAAATTACCAGTGAATATATTGTTTAGTCATGCTTTACATCAATAGGTCTGAACATATTGTGTCTCGATTTTCACGCATTTTCATTTGGGTATCAATAGGATTCATATATATGTAATGTCATACAAATAACATCTTGTTTTAATAATAGCAGAAGATACAACAATTGTAATTTATTACAGGTCTTTCAAATATATTTGCCTTTACCAATTTCACATAACACTGGCCTAGAGCTTAGCACTAAGTTGAAACACCTTAGGGTTTTCAAAGACTTTTATTTTGAATGTGATCATACGTGAGTAAATGATAACGTGAAGAGAGAGACAGAGAGAGAGAGAGAGAGATAGAGAGAGAATTGTTTCCGTCACTTAAACAGCGATGTATGAATATTAAAATCCCGTTACAAAGCCATGTATCCTTTGATTCAGAATGTTACAATCATTGTAACTTAAAAATATATGTGTTTTATGTATGTTCCTGGTGATTCACTTCGCTCGCATGGCTACGTAAATGATTTACTTGCTAATTTGCCCCATGGATTTTTGAAGAGTGGGAGATGCACTAAGAAGAACGCATGGACGAGTTGGTGTGGGCACTAAGTAATGATAGCACTGAACTATGTACCATAACTCGTGGTTCACGTTTGATTACAGAATATATAAAAATGTAACCTATCCAAAACCTCCCTGATTATATCAATTGGTATTACTATGTTCTAACAACATACCTATATGCTATACCTAGACACATTGCAGTTATTTCAGCATCCATTTCATAATTTTTCAGAATATAGAAAAAACTGTTCTATATCGGTAAACGAAAAGATTATTAAATTGTCCTAAAAATTCAGTATATATATATATATATATATATATATATATATATATATATATATTAGCTGTGCCATGTTAAGAAATGCTTGAATGTGGGAAAAGCGATATCCTAAGAGAAAATCCCATCCACACATAATAAAAATGATCAAGCTCGTGTCTGTTTTTTTCTCAGTGCGGAACGTACATACATTTAGAAAGGAACCGCTTTATCGGAGCTTACAATGCATATACTTGTTCAGTTAACTGGCTTGTTTTGTTTGCTCTAAATTAACAAAGCAAGAATTCGTTTATTGCTGCTTTGCCATGAAGCAATCACTTACGTGTATATAACATGCGTTGATATAATCGTTTTCAGTGGATGGATCCCATATCTCTAGTTTCACACGAGTATCATCATCTGTGAGTGAGAAACAGTTATAAAAAGATGCTTTGCTAGTTAATACACAGCTGCTAACAATTTGATAACTGTCGCTATAATTGTGAAACCATGTTCTATGCCTCTGAAATACATCATTATAGTAACTGTTATTTGTCAAGTAACAATATCATAGACAGAACTTTGTTAATACTAAATGCTGGGAATATGCATTTGTCAAGACGATAACTTTTATGTTTGGTAACTGATGGTGACCTACATCAGATGCAATGAGACAAATGAGCGCAGGCGTTTCAATAGATGATGAAAATAACTTCTATTAAATATGGTGCTGGAAGAACTTGTTCAAGGACAATGACTACACATTTAATGCAGTTCTGTATCATCTGGGAGTCCCAAGATTTAGAAAATGAAGTGGAATGCAAATAATGTAAGCAAACGATCTATCAAAGTATTATGTAAATTAATAGATACATATATTGAAAGGGTCTTACTGAAGCACGACAAAAAATATATGCACATATTCATAGTTTGTGTAGTGTCTGTAAAAGAAGACCAGAAGTAGAATCATGATAGTTGCAGTTTTAGGTACACTGACTATATTACCCAGTACAATATGTTCGTGTTTGCACAGTCGTCAACCTTTGATGGTCATCGATCAAAACGTGAAGACGTTGTTAAGCAATATGTATTTTTTTTTTAAATTTGTAACATGATACACTAAATATAAGAATGGTTCATCTGATTTGAAACAACTTATTTGATAATGGCTAAAGAATGCTATATATATATATATATATATATATATATATATATATATATATATATATATATATATATATATATATATACCTGATATTATTAATATATTTCAAGTTTCAGATAAAAGCCATCGAATGCTTCAATTCAGTGTTGACACAAAAGACTTATGGAGCATAAATGCCATGTTGATGTTGGGTAGGTGGGAGCAATCCTTGAAACTTAATTGAGGTATGAAAGCAGTTCCATATGTTATATATATATATATATATATATATATATATATATATATATATATATATATATATATATATATATATATATATATATATATATATACATATGTTTTGAGGCAAATACAAACAATCTGCAGAATATCGTGCACAAAAAATACACCTTCAAACAAGATACAACTCTCCCACTGCCACTGAAGCGACTGATCTTTTTGATGAGGTTAGTGGGTGAGGTTAGTGATGAGGTCGCTCGTGAGCAGGATAATTAAGCAAATGTGTTTGAGCCAGAAGTATAAGAATGGCATCCGAACTCAGTTATATTCAGTGGATACATGAAAGGTATTATGAAGAAACAGTTGTGAGAAAAGGTTTATGCACTTTTAGGGTACGATATGCACTTAATAATGCAAGCAGTAGTCACGATATCAGACTCAATGATAACCTAGCTACAACAACATTGAACAATTGCACTTCATCGATTCGATACAATTCATTAATTCGCCATTGGACGAGTTAGCAAACAACCTAACCTGCTATCGTAAAAGTGTGTATGTCTACGAGTACATGAACGACTGGAACGAATTTGCTTAAACTCAGTTACAACATACTGAATCGATTTATTCATCGTTTTCATGGTAATAGGTTTCTGAGAATGATTCAGAACATGCAAAGAAAGTTTGAACTGCATTTTAGTGCAAAAACATCGGCGACTATCCCGATTAGTAACTACACACTGGTGTTTTGCTACTCGCTGATATGTTTAAGAAATTTCGTTATACAGCCATGCACGAGTACAACCTCGATCCCGCAAATTGAGTCTCATCACCGAGTATGAGTGAGGATGCATTTGTGACCTTTAGCAAAACTGAACTGGAATTACTCGAACTGGGTCTTGTACGTTCCATTTAGCTGAAGTGTCCAGATGAGACAGATGTTTCATGACAAATGTCTAGTTACCCGTGAAAGGATGGCTGTGATTGGCGATGAAAGAAAGTGTTGTCGTGTATAAGAATGACCCGTCCTATCAGAAATGCCCTGAAAAATTGGTTTAGTGTCATGTTCAGCCATGTTAATATCCAAAATAGGTTACAGCTTGGCATAAGGTTAATGTTACGGCCGTGTACAATCAATGTTATCAAGTTGGTCGGATAAGTCTATGTTTTGTCCGATATTCCCTCTTATATGACGACGAAAGGAATCAGCGATCGTGGAGTGGTAACCTATTATCATAATGGCTGCTAACTTTCTCTCTTAGAAGAGCCAGATGAGGAAATTATATATATATATATATATATATATATATATATATATATATATATATATATATATATATATATATATATATGTTTGTATGTATGGTATAGATGCATTGAGAAAATGTGCCATTTGCCTTCATATGCTTTCAGAGTGGAGGGCCTTCGTGGCTCAGTGATTTACTCCACGACTGGTTGCCATAATTGTTTGATATTAGGGCCTATTTAATATGATTAAAATGTGCAGGTTCAGGAACTGGACAGGGATGACGCAACTGTTGTGGAGGTTCCTTGAGTAAATGAGGGAATATCCGATTTTTCAGAGCAGTTGCCAATGCAAGACTGATTATTCGCGACTTCTCATATCTCAAAAAGGTCACCAACGGTTGGTCACATCGAGTACATATCTTAGTGAAAACCGAGGGATGGTAAGTCTATTCCGTTCGTATTATTTTTGTGTTCCCAGAAAAAGAATCGGCTAGTACGTTTAGGCACCCCAGGGTATGGCGAACGTGTCTGTGGATTTATTTCTGACAACACCACCTTAGAAAGTTCCACACATTCGTACACAAATGTATTACTCCTTATCGTTTGAGATAAGTCACGACTGTAAAGTTGTCGGACAGAACGAGAACTCCCTTGCCATTTAAATATTCCTGCCACTTGTGAAATTTTTTCACAGCGGCATTTGTCTCAAGAATATTGTTATGCAGAGGGTTTTCCTAGTGAGAAATGCAAAGCTGGCTCCAGAAGGGATGGTAGTAGGTGAGATCTTCAGCCATATTGCCTTGCCTATGTACAAAATGTAATATCAGGCTATTGTATTTGAATAGTAATACCGCAGTGAACCATGTTGGATGCCACAATTCTTCGGACCGAAAAATCACTTGCAATGGGCACATACACAGGTTATCAAAGACAATAAGATACGGTGCCGCGTCGACCAAATCTAGTAGGCGAAGGAATTCCAGTGCGGATAAACTTAGTCAAAGTAAGAACCCAACACGGTTCGGATTTTCAATGCCCGATCATGAATTAGACGTATAATCATGCATGTGTATTGTACTCCATGCCAAATAGAAAAACTGTTGAAGATGGTACTAGGTCAGATGTTTCTTGTCTATGAGAAACCCAGGCTGGTAAAAATGTAAACTAGGGATATCATGTCGTATTTAGATATTGCTCACCTGATCTTTCAGCAGGATGTTTTCCAAGTAACCTAGTGTTGCCGCCTTAGAAATGGTCTGGACATGCTCGATTACCCGATTCGTCATACTAGGGGCTGATGTTCTGACCCAGTGGGAGTGCCCTATCTTTGTGTACGATGTTGTTGGCGAATTGCAGGAAGATCCTGGAAGCTTTATGCATACCTACATAAAATATGCGTCTTTTAAGTCCACAATCTTGAAGAATTCTCCCTCTTTGACTGCATTTCAAAACCGTGAAAATCAAAGAGCGTGAATGAATTGGTTGAGTTTGTTTAGGTCGATGACATGAGGCAGAATGTCGTTACCTTTGGGACCCAAGAAAAGTCTGGGGTAAGAGTCCTGAGTAACCCTGTAACGAACATTCTGACGGTCTTGATGCTTTATCCGCTTTGGCTTGCGCGAACTATCGACATCTAATGGTGGAGCATGGATAGGACGATTTTTGTCCTGTGTGTGGCCATTGGGTCCTTCTGTTGATTTCCCGTACTATCACTGTATCGATGCTGTTTTTGCGGGAGAGCAGCATTGGTCTCCTTAGTGGATTTATGCTGACTTTTTCAATCGTGCCCCGAAAAATGATATTTAGAGAGAAACGGCGGTGCTCTTGACTTGGCCATATCATGTTCCTGCATGAAAGTTGTTAGAGAGCACCGAGTCGCGTTCCACCAAGTTTAAATTTTTAGCGGCCGATATAACGTTCGCCACAATGTGTTCATTGGTTCTGTTTAGTACTCTAATCGTTTTCCTGATGTATTTGGTGTACGAGTAGAGAAACTATGTTACGTGTGATGGAAGAAAGGCATGGAGGCTAAGTACAAGTCACGACAACGATATTGCTCAATATTGCCGAGTCTAATCATAGGCCATCTGATCCATAGGTATGTATCGTGGCTTTGTCATCCCGAAAGCGGTGACTGTCAAATGCTAGAGGTTCCAAATGAAAAACGTGTGTGTGGCTAGAGTATAACCTCTGACGCCATGATAATGAAGGCAGGTCAGATTGTCCGTAACTCTTCCAGACTTTGCAAGTAATTGAAATTGGACTCTCCCGTTTCGTCATAAGGTCAAGAGATGCTGTTGCTTTGGTGCAGGTTGTTGATGGAGTGGGAGAAGCAGGCTATAACTCCAGGTGTCAATAGCAGAAAACGTCCTCGATGGATGTTCGGAAGGTTGAATATTCTCGTGACATCAGATAGTCTAGAAGTAATGACATTGGTTGAGAACAAACATCTTCTGTTTACATGAGGTGAGGATAACATTTCGCCTAATGTTTAAGACTTAGCTGGAGAAGAGTGACGAGGTCTGCCGTTCATTAACCTCGTAGAACGCTCTGTTTGAAACTTTAACTTCCTGACGGTCGCTGAGTATAGAGTCTTTTCTCGTGGAAGAGTGTAGAGAGCTTGCAAAACGACACCTGGTTCAGACTGGTTACTGCACATGTGTGCAAAGTTCGGGTTCGACGCATTGGAATCTAGGCGGTTAGTGATTAAGCCCGTAATATTGATATTTTGGCCCTTCGTGATCCCAAGTACTTGGCCTAGGCAGACGCAACGGAAATAGGCGATAAGTTTGCGGATGATATTGTTAAGATCATCAGTTGGGAATGGGTTATGGGATGTTTGATCCACCTAACATGTTCTTACGTCTGCTGAGTAGGAGCACCTTGGATGTTTGTTTACCTCTGTCGGTCGCTGTTCCGCAATATGAAGCGAGTTGAACCATGGTGAGGCCAGATAGAGGTAATTGCGGATAATGCTTAGCCATGTGGTGGTGGCTTGGGGGCAGGAGCTGTTTCAGACAGTGTCAATGTCAGCCTCTTCGTGGTTGAAGTGAACGAATTGATTTATCTCCGATGCTTGCCAGAAATTCTCATACTGAAAGGGTAGCATGCAGACGGATGATGTCTTAGTCCTGATCTATGCGTTTATGCGCCTTGCCCATAGTTCTAATTAGTAAAACAAACAGCGCAAAACTAATACAACTATAGGTCTGTACATATATATTTAGAACGCATTGTCAGTACAAAGCAAAATCTTAAAACATGGACCAATAAATTGATAACATATGATTTAATAAAGCAATGAAGTATACAGATAAAATGAAATGTCCACACCATATGTAAAAATGATATGCATACACTTGTAGGCCTATGCATGGGATGTTGGAATAGATCGTGGGCGCAATGCTATACTAAATGAAATTTAAAGAAATGATAGAAGAAAATCTCAGCTACAATTATACGTGTAGGAAAGGTCAAGGATTGCATTTACATGTTGAATCATGGACGCATGGCATTCCATAGCTCAGAATGTCATGGTAAAGGAAACGCACCTGTATGCACCAGAAATGACGGACATATACATACATAAGTAGTTTCTTAAGGGCATAGAAACAGGCACACATAGTTAGTGTTGCCTGAATTCTTCTGAAGTCCCTAATTCATGCGAGTGTCTGGGTGCACTTTAAATGTGATGGAATACTTATGCAGATAGACGTAACTCAAGTGTCTCCTATATACAAATGTATGGGCAAGACTCGAATGAGTAAACTGGATTTAGAAAGCTTACCCGTACTTGTCTAGCCAGAGCGGAAGCAATACAGAGATGTACGCAAATATCAGCATCACTCAAACTCCAACATGTAAACAATAAACGGAAACACCGCTACAGATAGATAAAATGTAGGTGGACTAATACACATTATGATGCAATCAACTGTAGGGAAAAGGGCCCAAATACCGAATATACAAATAGAATCTTTGACGTTGGCACCCGAACGTTACAAATGCATTTTAATACAAATTCGCCGATATGTTCCAGTTTGTAATGGAATTGAACATATCTTATGGGTTTCTATAAGTGCTAGAGGCTTGGACGTACATAATAATTATAGCCGGAAATGAATGTGAAGTTGCTCATGCTATGCACATAAGTAGTGAAATGTGTGACGATGACAATGTGTGAGCAAATGTTAAAGGCAGACCTTTGTAAACGTAGGAAGAGAAAACGTTGAAAATTTAGATTGAATATACTTTCCTTAGAAGCGAACAATAACTCGTCCAACTTGCAATGGTAAATCTTCCAGGTAGATTATGGTTTTGCGAGGCCTCTCGCGACCAGAGCATGCTACTTTGCATGAGCGAAACTGGTAACTGTGAGGTTCTAGACGTTTCTGCCAATTCCTATACACAAGTGGAGATAACTCTTCCCGACCGTCACATAGGTCGGCAGACATAATTAAATTCAATGTTTGATTAAAGTAGTATCGGGGAGGTCTGAGTTTGCGTGGTCGTAGTAGTTCTCCTAAGGTATTACGATTGGGTAAGGTATTTAATAAAGAAGGAACAGTCGTAGGATTATATTCTAATCGAGTTTCTACCAACCGTGAACCAGTTGATATGATATCAATTTCGTCCGCGGCACATGTGTATCTTCCATCCCATATTAAAGCGGTTATCTCATATTCGTTTATCACATATATATCAAGGCGGTTACCTGATTTATCTGCGCGGTAAAATATTAATGAAACATCTGTACATTAGAGTTCGATATGACATTTGATAATAATAATAGTAAAACTCTTGCGTGTAGGTGTAAGACCAATTCACGTAGTTAATGCGAGAAAACCTTTGTATAGGACTTTATAGAGCTGGCCCTGGTGCCGTTGCTGGTGGATTATTTACAGAAGCCCCAAATGCCCTCACAATCTTATGATCACGCTCTGCCCCATTGCTAAACAGGTTCCTATGCAAGTAGTAGATATTATTAAAATGTCGCTGTGGGTATATTACAGCAACTAGTATCACAGGCATTTCATTACTAACACGTGCGCCATAATCAAAGGTTGTTCTAGTAATTCACCATCTACATAATCAATGCCGGCGTCAGTAAGTAAAATCATTAACGATGCCGCTAATCAGTTATTCTCAAATTCAGCGTTTGCATATCTGACAACAGGAAGTGGATTTGCAGGTATTAAAGACAATCAATAATATATATTATTTGTATAATGACCCAGTTCAAAGATGATCTAGCATTTGACATGGGAGCGCCTGTGTTAGTGGATCGAAGCAGGATAGATTTCCAGTATTAATTATATCCAGCTGGAGAAACAAATCAATTAAAAATAGATTTGCAGGTACAAGACACGTTTAGGTTTTTCCTTCCATGTGAGGTATTCTAGAAAGGTGAAGGAAAGCTTGTACCCAATAGCAATAACAATTGCGATGATAATACCCTAGTGAGATTGATAACAATGGTATTATGGTATTGTTGAATACTGCATGTTCTCGGACTCGCCAGAGACAGCTATGATTACACGTGAACAGCTGACCCAATAACGATACTTATCAAAGATGGAAACTAATCATGCAGATTATATATCAAATATAATTATACAAACTCGACATAATGCACCTAATGCTGATGTAGATGTAGAAAATGTTACTTTCATTAACCTAAATTTCAGGTTCGGATGTACACAGCGTTGATCACAACTCATTGGTGCCTCATTAAGATTATCTTATGCAATTCCCATCAGTCACATATGTGGTTTTCCAGGGATATTCGCAAGATGATGTTGGAGCAAAACACCCAGTCATTTCTTTCTGAGAGACAATCCCAGCGATGCAGTTTGGCTTGATGTTGATGCTTCTTCTGGCAAAATTGAGTAATAAACTTTAATATTTTGGATGCCTCTGTTTTCCCCTTCACCGATTACATTATCACGTTTGTAATTTTGTATGCAGTCGGAAACCACGTCAACGTTGTCGTTTCACCACATACTAGAGATGCACACCCACCAACCGCTACTGCGGCTAGGTTTCCTTGGAAAAAATATACTCAGTATGGCATTATTGCTCTGAGCCATGTTTTATAGCGTTTCAACTTACAGCGAGATAAAAAGAACAAGCACAGAGGAAATTAAGTTTTGTCAACTTAGAAGAGACGGGTATTTCTTTGCGGTTAAACGGTCATCAGGAATTTATTGAAGACGTTCATATAACTGTACAAAGGCCACTCGACTTATTGCACGTGCATGGCACATTATGTGGTCGTGCATGAAAATGTTGCTCTGGTTCTGCAAATTTCCCCACAAAAATTTCGTACGTTGTATTCCGCCAAATTTACCTGGAAATATCAGCATATGGTTGACCGAACTCGGCTCGCTCGACTTAGTGAGGCTCAATGAGGCCAAATACAGCCATACCCTAGTCATGTTAAAATTATCTAAGTCAGAGTTGAAACAAATGCAAAAGTCCAATGGAAAATTTCCATTCCTTACAGCGAGTCCAGCATTATTGCAAGCAGCTGCTTCAGCGGTTGTAATAGTTACTGCGGTTATACCTGCCGGAGCTGCATCAGGAACGTATTTTAAAAAGACAATGGAAGACCGTATAAAAAGTGAAGAGGCTTTAAATTACCAGTCTTTGAATCTCCTCAGGCAAAGGTATCTGGTTACCAGGTCTCTGAACATCGCGCTATTGATGGCATTGAAGCTTCTTAAGCGTGGTTTGGCCAAAATCTATCAAACATTTTCGAAGTGGTTTTTATGCGAGACGAAGTTGCATCGATGGTGACACTCACATGTGAAACTGTTATCATCAATCTGAATTCATCAACATACTCTGGCGTGTACTGAGTTGCATACGTTGTAACACCTCAGAATGGTTTATATTTTGACTCGTATGGACTTGCACCGTGAATTTGTATTGACTTAACCAGGCATGGATAGGGTACTTTTAAACCCACGGACAAAATTACCTGCAACGGTCACATATTGCATATATATGTCATAGAGGTAGAGTCGAGGACAGGTGAAATGACCTCAGAGGCGACAAAAAGGCAAACCTCTTAGTTTTGGTGCTACTGCAGAAGACTCCTGTGCAGAAAGAACTTTATATATAATCGCGTTTTAATTTTGAACAAGTTTACCGAAACATATTAAATCATATAAACCATTTTGTTGCTTTTAATACAAATGTAATACAACTTTTTAAAACTCCAAATAATTTTTATGTCAGTTTAGTACTTTCCCGTCATTTATTGTCTGGACTTTCTCATAATAAATATATTATGTAGTTCACGTGTTTTAGATAACCAGATGTGAATAATGTACATTTTAGGTATGGTTTAGACAGAGTTTTTGTCTCAAGGATATATTACAGAAAAACAACGTCGATAATAATAATAATAATAATAATAATAATAATAATAATAATAACAATAATAACAATACTAATTAGTATTATTATTATTATTAATTACAATTGTTATTATTATTATTATTATTATTATTATTATTATTATTATTATCATTATTATTATTATCATTATTATTATTATTATTATTATTATTATTATTGTTATTATTATTATTATTATTATTATTATTATTATTATTATTATTGTTGTTGTTGTTTTTCCTAGTAGTAGTTGAATATATGCTCTTCAGAATCTATGATAGTAACAATGCAATAGACTACAGTGCATTGTCTTTGGTAAACCCGATTGAAATGTATACTAAATTAATTTCGATTAGTGACAAGGTGAAGAATAGCATACTTTGAAAAAACGACAGATTTTACTAAACTTGCTACATGAGGATCTATACTGTATAATAGCTAATAGGATAAAAAGGATATGTAATTGTGTCAATGATGAGTCGTAAATGTAGAACGAAATAAGCATATTATTTAATACGTTTGACTCCGGTTTCAAATAAGAACTGAATGATAACATTTAAGAACATAAAGTGTCTGTTGTACTGTCAAATCAATATTATTCTTGATATGTGATAAAAGATACGTGCTACATTTAGCAAAGTAATATATTAAGTGCAAAAGACTCAAATTATTTCAAGTCATACATGGTAGGCAACGGTGTCAAAATGCCGTTTTAGACAACGAAATATGTGAATGCCATATCCTTATTTCTCAGACAAGTATATGCCTCCTTTTGTATACGAGTACATCAAATTATATTGGGATTATTCATAAAGAAAAAACTTTGTAAATTATTACCAATGCTCTTTTTCATTTCGGTGAGATTCTGCACACTTCGTCAAAAATAGACAGCCCCTTTGCTCACACAAGAATTATTGTACATAATTATGCGCTTGCGCTTAAAATCAAAACGGCTATTTTTGAAAAACAAAAATGAAAATCGAGGCATAATCGAATCATACTCCGGTATTTTTAAAGTTTGTCAACTGTATTATATCTAGCATATACGTTTCATATCAATGTAGGTCCGACTCATTAAACAAACGGTACGCATTTAAGCATCACGACATAATGCTACGCGTAACTAGACCCCGTTTTGCAATGTCTGACAGTCTCAAGCACTTTATAGGTAAATATCAGCTATATTATTAATACAGTAAACAATCGTGCAGAATAACAAAAGGAAAAGCGGCATCTATATATATTATACTTGCAATGTCCACTGTCCTTACTTATTATATTATATTGTCTCATACTTTATATAACTTGCGATTGATAGATGTACATATCATAGGTATGCAGATATGTACGCAAGATGATAGATACATAGACTAATGACTGCATTTGGACCCTTGTTATGACCATAATGCGATATAAACATAAGTACCACATCAGATTAATATACGTACATGGGTAAATGTTTTTGTAACGATTCTTTGACCTATTTTCTGGCAGAAGCGCATTATCGTGTGATTTTATCAGTCCATTTGGCAGTTTCTGAAAAGAAAGGATACTCCTTATGATAATACGAATCTTTTAAACTTAAAGCGTTTTCTGAAATTCAAAGGTGCTAATTAACAAATATATGGTACATAATTATAAGTTATAACGTTATAAACTAATTCAGATGCCCTTTTACGATTTACTACAACATTCCATTGTATCGTGAATGAAGAGCAAAGGCAATATGTAAAGCAGTCAAGGAAGTCTGAATAAGTAGGCCTAGTCATCTAGGTTATTCATTTCTAGTGAAACTCAATTTAAACAGATGAGTAATGCATATAAAAACGTAAGATATATATCGACATACCATATATTTCCAACTTTTATGAAACCATTGCCCGGACACATGTTGGTAGTGATTAAGGTCAAATTGATATAATGGCAAGACTCTCTACAATAATTTAACGAGAATTGCTTTCAGTAGACAATTATATCGATAACGGTGAGAATTAAGCTAGTCGGTTAATTAAATACTGTTATGTTACTACAACGGATTTACTTACGTCGTATTCTGTTTCATAAAAACGTGTATCTGTCTTTCGGCTCAAAAAGAAAGATGATAAATCTTCTACACGGATTGAATGATTATCTGTCATTTTTTGTGGAGTAAAGGAATAGTAATTCCCTGAGCTGTCATTGCTATTCATGTACACATGTTTCGACTCAATGGATTCTGGATTTTTTGTCGGCATCATCTTTGCAATGGGCTGAGCTGGAATATTTAAAGTTTTGAACTTATCTGAGCAGCGTAAATACATCCAACACTTATAAAAACCATCTGAAGTATAAAATATGAACAACAGTTAACTTCTTGAGGCAGAAAATAAGCACTTGGTATATTAAATTTAGAGTCTTGCCATCTTTCTTGAAATGAAAACCCGTAGGATGTGCAATCAGTCATTACGTTTAGCCATTTCCTGCCAGTTTCTATGATATATAGGAAGGATTGACAAAGAACCATTACAACAGACTTTCTTTACAAATAAAATTAGCAAGGGACGGGGACACATATGGTTCATTCTGGCTTTGCAAATTAAACAAACTCCAACGGTCCTATACGACGCTTAAAAGTTTTTTTAATATATGTCATTGTGACTTGACATATACCTACTCTTAGTACATAGGTCCCTGGCGTATATTGAAGAATCCATCTCATAAGAGCTAAGAGAGGACCGTAATCGTATATTGAGAACGACGGTAGTAGTAGTGTGTCTTTTATTTAGGAAAATATTTTAATATTTCCACCCATGATTTGGATAGATTCAAATTTGCAACTCGTAAACAAGATTTGTTGCCTAATTAGATAAACAATATATATTATGGTTGTATACACTATACTTATTGTAAAAACAAATTACAGCATATTTATGCCAATGTATATAAAGACATTGTGAAAAAATATCCTTTCAGTTCAGGTTCCCTTTTGCATATTACATTAGTACACATGGTCGCGATCGTAAATAAACTGCACTGAAACATCTTTACCGCTGGATTTTATGCGAAATTACTGCAAACAATTATGACCGATTATGAGGCCTATTTCGTGTTTGACATCACACTATTTATGTATTAACTTACCATAGATTGATTTCTCTAAAACGGCAATCTCTCTTCGTTCATTTCCCTTGGAAGGGCCTGATATTTCATTTAGATTGGTGTCAGGGGCTTTATCTTTCAATCCTATTGTTCTTCTTTTAAATAAAGATTGCATTGGATTATTATAAGTGAAGTGTCGAAAGATTAGCATGTTGATAATATCCTTTTTATTGAATTGATATGTATTGAATTGATATGTATATATGCAGACAGATAAAAAGGCATATATATATATATATATATATATATATATATATATATATATATATATATATATATATATATATATATATATATATATATATATTATATTGGGGTAGAAGGATATATGATTTTACCATTGGGAGATCGATCAAAGAAACTGTGAGACCGAATGCAACTTAAACTTATTTAGCTGTGTCGTGGATTGAAACAAGTGCGTGTCTGAGTTTCCATTGATTTTTTAAGTACATTCGCCAGTGCCGTGTACATAAATTTTGATATTCTATATTTGAATCAGACACGTATTCACATACGACAAAAAGGCTTGTCCCACCAAGAAATTAGTCATAGTAACAACGTGATGGAAATGCAAGTTGATACACACAAAATGATCGTTTGAAGCTGTAGGGCTGCATCACATCATGCGGAAACGAAATTGACACAATCGATGCTAATGGACTTACAGACACATTTTTGAAGGTTATCATTTAATGTTGTCCGACATATAACGAAATTTTATTTCAAGTATAGTAAACCTATGCAATCATATATAAACTCTATGTTACCATTTCGCATGACCACTTTTGACATTTGAAAGAGACAACGATAATTTATCTTTTTATTTTCCTCTTATGGCTTCGTAAAATATTACTTTTTTGGGCTTGATGAATGTCATCCTCATTAAAAGTTGCAAGTTGCATAACATTCTTGTATAATTGCTCATTTTACAGTCTCATGGTTGTAAATTTTTCAGGCTTTTCCTTTCTTAATACATTATACAATCACATGAACATAATTGAGGGTTGTATACAATTCCATAATCTTGCATATCGTATATTTCAGTCATAGATAGCAGTCCAATCACGATGCCATAGGCGCGCTATTGCAGAAAATAATGGTCATTTCAGCGGTCCAAATTATTGGTGAATATCACGTTTCTAGGTTTCAGAAATCTTTATGTCAATCTAATCATTAGTATAAAAGTCAATATACTGTCTAATTTGCCTGACAAAGGATGTGCTTTCCACCAAACAATTTGCTTGTTCTTACCCCGGTTATACTTTTAAAAGTGAGTCCTAAATATGACTGTGGGTAAGTTGTATGCTGATAGGCTTGTCTATTTTAACTTTCAGCTGTTTGAACTGGTACAACATATAAATGACTTAGAAGATGTCCTATGATGATTCAGAGTCTACGTTTTCGGAAGCCTCTATGTTGGAGCAGACGAACGACAACTTCATCCAGATGAACATTTCTGGTTAATCAGTATACTCTCAAATCATGCTCTACTCCAATTTATTCAACAAGTGATGTAGTCTTTAGACCTAATTAACAAACCTCGAATGCTCATAAACCAAATAGAATTGCACACTAAGGTATATTAGTTCGTCCTCAGCTGGACACAAAAAAGCAAATTTCGGCAACATTATCACAATTACGTGTTCTCAAGTCCTCATCATAGTTAGCTCCCACTCCCTATCAGATATATGATATTTGCCAATTATAAACGTCCTCCAAAGATTATGTTGCATTTCAGGCTAGAATAAACGAAATCAGAACGTTCTATCTGTACCTACAGTCCCTGTACAGTTCGCAAAAAAGAGTCAATATTATTGTGTGTGTTTCAGCACCCCATACTATAGTTTATGAAATACATTAAAGCATCTCAACTTCAAATAAGTATTCTTCCTGGACACTATTGCCCGCGAGATAGCCTTGCGAAACATGAACTTTGACAGTTTTTTAATATTCCAAATCTTCCGGAAACATTCAGTCTAGCAAACGTATTTTGCACTGTTGGCTGCATAGTCATAACCAGTTCGGCATTACGGGTATCAGCGCTAAAACACCAACATATGCCACATAATGACATGCTGCAAAACGGAATATTCCATAAACTGACTCCAAATGAGACACGCATAGGCACATGTTACACACTTTGCAAACTGTATGGAACGGATAATTCACCAACAAGCTTTGGAGCATCAGACCCATCACTGGAGAGTGGCATGCCTCATATATAACAAATTGCACAGGTCATGTGGTATTTTGTCGAAAATGTACAAGACAATCAGCCCGACATGCCTCCTACAGTGGATCCTCGACCAAAGCCCAGATTAGTACCAATTATATCGTGTGACACAATGTTGACAAAAATTTCCTCCTCTGACCTGAGTTAGGGACATTTAGTAAACCTTTCTAAATCTTGGAAGTGCAGTTCATGGAACAAAGTGTGGTTATAAATTTGTCGGATTGGAATATGTTTTACCGTTGCCTTGCATTGTGTATCTCTTTTACAGAACGTTAAGGTTATTTCATGCTTTTCGTGTGGTAACATTGATTTTTTCTGGGAATATTTTTTACTACATTAAGTACGTTTATTGATGTAGCAATGTTTGCAATTCATGATATTTGCAATTTTAAAATGTTTATTTTTTTAACACTATAGAGTAGTTATTATAACAATGTACAGTGGAACCCTTAATACATATACAAGTCGCCAATATTGATAGCATACCGTCAGTAAAATGTTACTCGTTATTGGCAAACAATATTAAATCTTCAGAAAGAGAGAGAGAGAGAGAGATTCAGCGAGAGAGCTCGTAGTAAAGATGAGTAATGATATAGGTGATAAGCTTTATTTTCATATAGATACACATGTATGCCTGTCTCCTTGTTTCCCTGCATGTCTGTGCGTCTGTCTGTCTGTCTGTGTATGTATGTATGTACGTATGTATGTATGTATGTATGTATGTATGTATGTATGTATGTATGAGATTACCTTACCTTTTGTAAAAGATAACGGCGATAATTACTCCAAGGATTATAACACATATCCCAGCTGTAACTCCTGCTGCCAAACCCACGACACTTGATTCAGGCTGTATATACGTCTCTTTTGCTTAAAGAGGTAATGTGCTTACAGAATTAACAGAGATAACAAAATCTTGGCAACAATGTATTCTTCTGAGAAAATGTCGTGCTACGTATGAACATAAGCATATACCATATTATTTTTGCAGATCATTTGTTCTCTTATTTGTCAAAGAAATAAGCAAATATCCCATAATATTGATTTGTACAAACGTAAGTATATAAATACAGTTGAGCTAAGTTGTACACATTTTGCTACATATGTTATTGTTTACTCTTCCAAACTAAAGAGCAACCCTCCTTTGTAAAACAATCAAAGGTAAGTACTGCTGTCTGTAAATATAACAAGCAATATAAATAAAAACCGTCAGGAGACTAACGTATTTCAAACAGTGTCATGACAACTAACTAAGATCGTTTAAATTTAACTTTTGAATAATCTTTGCAAACAGTCGGTAGAAGTAATATGATCATGCTGAAAAGATGCGACATATTCAATCACATTTCCTAGTTTACAAATCTAGAACTCTGTAGAAATGTTCATGCCCATGTGAAGATATGTTAATTAATTTTACTGCTTCTAGGCATTACATGTTTCGCTTCGATATACCTTTTGTTAAATATCCTTTCTAAGAGACCTATCATACGATGTTAAAAACACAAATTAATTGTATATTGGCATTTGCCTATTATTGCTACCAGTTTTTCTACCGTTATAAAATTAATCCACAAGAACACAGAGACATTTGTATGGCTGTATAAAGATTTGCTTAATACGTATGAAATCAATATATGTAAGGCGTAGTGGAAACAATGCTTCGCGATTAACTGTTCAATACATGTGCATTTATTTTAATCAGTATGTTCGTACTTCAAAATGCTAGTTTACTTTGAATTGTAAAGGTGAATTATAGTACTGTCAATAATTTAGTGCGGATAATCACAAAACACATCAGAACATACACGTTAATGCGCTGATATCGCGCTAAGTCCTATTAAGAAATATGGTAATTTAATCTGCTAGACAGTAATATGATTATAGCCAGTATTTTGAAATTAAACTAACATGAAAGTGTAGTGTATAGTTTTACCTACTGGATGAAATGCATCCTTATTCACAGTTTCAGACAAATACCATCCTAAAAATTAAATAAACCTAAACAACTAAACCCCATAACAAAAACAAAGCATTCCTACAAAACGAAGCAGTCACTTTCACTCAAAAATTGAAATATAGAAAACATGTGTTCTGTTTTTACGGACTGTAAGAGCACGTGTCATGTCTACCGATCACATTATGACAATTATTATTTATTTTGCAATGAAATTTATCCATCTATGAGGTTTACGCTGGCATCGAGGTTATTTTGTGATTTGCTGTGATTTGTTGCTGTACGAGTTTAGAAATAAATTAACACATCTTCTACCAGACATCTACATTGAATTGATACATGCGTTGAACTCTTCATCCAAATTATGCTTATATTTGATTAATTATACTTGGAGGAAGAAAAACGTAAGTGCATTATACCGGTTTTCCTTCGTGTATTTATAAATGGATGAACATTATCGAATGTTCAATGAACTTTAAACCCCAAAATATGTGATAACATTATGAGCGGATTAGTGCATCATGTAATATTTCTCTGAATGAACAAATTGATAGTGTCATAAGAAGCAGCTTTAAACATCATTTTTAAGAATAGGATGGAGAATATGTATGGTTTATTGTGAATATACGCACATGAGCTTATACTGATATTAGCGAGATTCATTAACCCTCTTGCATATTTACAGTCATATGCCTTAATCTTGAAGCAATGATGAAAACCGTGAATAAACGCGAATATATATGTACATTAATTTTACAATAACATATTAGCCAGGAGCCAATTTGACCTTATATGTTAAAATAATGTCACAAAGTATGTCTTGTAGTATATCTACTAAAGCAATGTTAAACCGTGTCGTAATGATACATTAACATTGCAATGAAACTTAATCATCAGCAATAGGAATTTATTCGCAGGGCAACCATTAAACTGGCTAAAACTAGAATTTACATATACGGATCTATAAGGTAGGAACGTCCATTTGTAGACAAAGGGAGAGAGATTTTTTAAAAGAAGGCTTCAGTGAGAATAACTACGATACATTCAAATCACTGAATGTCTAACAGACGATATAGATATAAATCTACCATGCCTCTCTGGACAACGGCAAGATGCATTACTCTTATACATACATATCGTAGGAATGTTGATTGATTTAAATTGTCTGGCCCATTCACACTCACAATATATAAATACAATTAGCCCGTGACTTTGGTTGGGAACTGATATTCATCACGAGTGGAACAGAGTGTTTGATTTTAACAATTTATTATTTATTTAGATTTATGGCTCAACAAACCCATTTATGTGCCGAGACGTGAACTGTATGTTTAAACAAACACTATTTGCAAAAGTAAAGCTAGTTACTATTTTCCAGATTCATCTGAATTTCTTTATAATTGAGTTGGTTTGGTTCGCTATAAATTTAAATAGCTCTGATGTATTTTTCCCAGATAATTTAGTAAATTTAACATATTAATATATTGTTTGGGCAGCTATGCAGGTATGTTTCATATTTTCTTTAACCCTCTTAATGTTTAATTTAATAAATAACAAATAACGTTTTCATGTTTTATATTTCTTGTTCATATAATACAATATTACTTTGTCAGTAGTTCATGTCTACAATGATATGTATTTAAGTTCAATTGTAAAGGACATGAAGGGAAAACACAGATATTAACAAATTAACGAAATGAAAATATAACCTAGAACAAAATGTACGTCTAGAAGTGAAACATTCTGTAATAATCAGTGTTATGCAATCGCAATGAAAACGTATTTAATAGTGGACACCAACCTGAAATTGAATTAAAATAGGCTATATAAATGTGGTGTCTGTTCCACTTGAGGGAGCACATATATCTCACTGGATAATATATGTAGAGCAAATGTCGTTACGAGCTTCATCAAATCACCTTTAGGCGCATGACCAGAAGTCAGATTTGGCATAATCAGTACGAAGTGCGGCCTGCATTATCCATACTGACTAGTCTATGAGTTGGAATGCCGTGAATTATTAAACTCATCCAGTCTATTTTCTAGTATGATATTATGCCAGATGATAAAGAACTTCAGCCGTTTTCTATATGGAAAAAAATGTAGTGTTTCTTATGCACATGTGTCTGTAAACGAGTGTGTTTTGAACATATTCATTAACTTATTATGCTTTATAAATACAGCTTCTGCTTCATTCAGACTTGTATTTTATTCAAATCTGTTTATATTTAGCTTGGCTATGATTATTGCTAGGTTGTACAATAATTTCATACTGCATAGTTTTCCACTTGAATGTTTCCATGTTTATATACGAAACACATAATTTATATTGAATATGAAGTCGCACAAAATTTATCACGCGGGGTCTGTACAAATCAAAAAGTAAAGTGATCCATCGTATGAACCACGGATGTGATCATTCAAGGAAAACGTGATCGCATGTTAATTCTAGAATTCCGAAATTAGTTGGGATTTTTGTACCCTTTCAATTGTTAGAGAGAAATATATCCATGTACAGCCAGCGTTGCATAGTATAGGTCACATGGTGCGATTGTCTCTACACTAATATTTATATCAGTTATACGACCCAATACTTGCTTTTGATTCTGGAGAGGTAAACATTCAGTCATTAACGAAACCATAGACGGAAATATTACAGTTCCGTCAAGTTCCCAACCCACTCATACAATGATGCATTCGTTTTACAGTTTTACAGTATCACAATTAATAAGTAAAGGGCAAACATACAATCTCCAGGAGCTTTTACTATCTTACTATCTAGTAGGAACTACACAGATATTGTACCAATGATGCAAGTCGAGGGGGAAAAGCTAACGTATTTTGTCTTTGAAAGCGTGATCAGGCATGTAGCATGGTCTCTAAGGGAATTTATAGAATTCCTAAAATATATTAAAGATCAGCAAATGGGGCGAAATATAAGCCAATCCGATTAAATAGCATGCGAATATAGTCTTCTAATGTCACGCTGAATTGTCGGTGACATGAATGAAATTGTCAAATAGTTCACCTGGAATACTACTCCTAAAAGAACTGTATTACCTTTCATAATTTCCTTGTTGAGCCGGAAATTAGCAAAAAGTAATAACCTGATTCAGTTAGTTCTTAGTCATTGTGACCATTTTAGGAAGGGACAGCATTGACCTATTTCTAAAAACGTAAAATATATCATATCATATGGAAGAAATAGCATCAGCTACCCTACGACTACCTCATGTAAACTGAACATAATTTTATGTCTCTTGTATAAAACAAATGTGGAATGGTATAGTGAGCCTAGATTTATTTTAAGCCTGCAAATAATTAACTACAATTGCAATTACATTAGCTTACGGTTTGGTATTTATTGATTCAAACACATTATGAAATGTCCCATTCACCCAAAACGGGTAAAGGGAAAATCAATTATTAGATGGCAGAACAAACGACAAAGCATAAAACAGAAACCAAGTTTGAACAAATTCACATTTATGGTTTGTAATGTTAAAGCAAATTTCATTCACAAAATAACTTAATGGTACTTTATTAATTTGATACTTTCTGTATTTGTACTTCAATTAGCTACCTTGACACTCATATATCGAGTCATTCCATAGGCCGTATTCAGTACACTCAATTTCCGTCGTCGTTTTTGATTCGTATCCAGAGTCGCATTCCATCCGGTACCTAGCATCGAAAGAATCATTTAGGCTCTCAAATCCTATATGCGTAATGTGAGGAACTCCGTGCTGGTTTCTGTACGACGGGAATGGACAGCGAATCACTAGCAAAATGATACAATTGACAGTTACATTACTTTGAGAAAATGAAATCCTGAACAATTTTAGTGTGCAGTGAATGTTTATTTTCTAGGTTAAGCTGTGTACTATCTGTGTTCTTAACATTGGACAAAGTCCCAATTATTGGAATGTGCCACGTACAAGGGAATCTTACCAATATGTTTTGTATGTGCCGTGTAGTTAAGGATTGAATGATACTTCTCGTTCGAGTGCGGATCCATAACATTACGTTCCTGACTACGTGCGCTTATGTTTGTCAGATTTGGATGTAGCTGTGTAAAAATAAAATACAGGTTTTGTAACACACTCAATAGCAGACGAATCGTGCGATTCCAGATAATTTTAACCCATATGCATTATGGTTTGAGAATAGCATTTGCTATTTCATTATTCATAATATTGATGTCAGATTAATATCAGTTTCTGACAGAATAAACTTTCAATCACTCATTTAAATGGTTACTATATCGAGCGCGACATTTAGATAATTAACCCGACTATAGTGTGATATTACTTTATAAAATAAACAATGTCGAATTTGGAACTACCGTGAAATAATAGCGTGCATATTATTGAAGTATATTCCTATTTGTTTTATTCGGCTAGAACAATTTATACAGTTATTATAAAAACATAATTAAAATGTGAGATTTAGTTATTAGTGAGGGTTTCTTGTTATTTGATGTGGTTCCTTTGTATGCAAATATATCGATAATTTAAAAATAATATTGTTTTGAGGATATACTTCGCAAGTTTTGACACTCGTACTGTTTATATGGATTTCAGCAATGTGGGCATAATACATAATCGTTATCAGGTATATTTCGCATATTTTTATTTCAGGTTGTAATACTGAATGCAACTTAAGTTCACTATTTACATTATTTTGATAACTAACGGAGACAAGATTATGAGCATGTTATAGTGTACCAAAATGCTTCCGAAAACAATGTATTCAAACTTTACTAATTCTGGGTCACTGAGAACAAAAATGATGCTTAAAATTGTTGATAGGCTTTACTTTTAAGGATATGATAATGGGTCAGTATATATGCCCGTTGAATTGGAAATGGCGGAGGATGAGTCATTTATAAAGGATAGCGATCTCAATTTAAACCGGAATGACTAAAATACATCGTTTAGTGGATCTATGAATAACTATATGACTGGGTTTGGACAGTACTTGCTCTTTAGGCAAAACAATTAATGGCGTAAAGATAAGTTAATAGTAGTTGCACTTCCCCGTGTATAGATATGTATTATTTCATCTACACTTTTTATAATTCATAAGAGTACTTATGTTTTTCTTAAAACGTATGTATTAACCTATGATAAAAAGAAAGCTTTATCATATGAATCTTTCATTTCTGTTGTGTAAGGTGTTACGTATATCTGATTTAATTCATGCTTATTTTTAATTTAATTGTTTGTCAGTTTTAAATTTGTTATTCTATTATAATAATAATTTTTCACTGGATATGATTTTTTTCTTCAGAATATTGGTTGATCTGAGTCATTTTTTCATAAACACCAGGTGTTGACCTTGAAGCTGACCTTGATTCAAAATTACTAAACAAAGTTATATTTTTTTAAAAATGATTGGTTGTTGTCATGGTTATGATGATACTACGTAGGTTAAGAAGTAAACACTTTTTTATTTTTATTCTGGGAATAAAATCATTGGTCTAATCATAGCCATTTTCTATGTACGTGATATAAACACGATCACGTGACCCTATTCTGATTTCGCAACTTGGGTGAATTTCGAAACGGCGTCTTATGATATAGCATAACCTTTGTTTTAGAGAGAGATATCTCAGTTTCGGGTTTTCTACACTGATGTCAAGTTAATTTGTAGTAGCCAGATCTTGAGCTACAACTTTCTTCAGATCATTTGGATTTCAAAAGGATTAATTCTTCATTCTCTGGAAATATTTTGAGGAGTGCTCACACATATATTTTGGAACGACATTGCTTACGAATTTAATTTGGATTTCCATCACCGGAGTGCCATTCATTTCTATTTATACAAGGAAATATAGATAACCACAGTACTGACTACAACGAACATCATTGTCATCCATCTTGTATTTTCCATAAGGATTCGAACTTGAAATTATTAAATCATGTATTACTAGGACTTTTGCAATTTAATTCGTAGTGTGTTGTTTTCACTCTTGATGTGTTACTGTGTATTCGAGCCTGAACACGTGACAGTATGATCATAACAAGTATCAAAGGAACGTCAAGAAATGTTAGTACCGCAGGAGTTTAATATTTATTAAATTGCCAAAGAATTGTATAAATCCCTATTTTATTAAATACCTTTCCTCTGATTTCACTTTTTTGTGTAGAACGATATCCGTGGGTGATTTACGTATGTTGTACAATATTTCGAAACAGTAAAGTTCGGGTCAACCTATGGCGCACGTGGGTAGGTCTTTCGACGGGAAAACCGAAAATCTCCAGCGCACAGACGATGTATGACTGCATCGTCTGTGTATAAATACCTCACCGTAAGGATACAGTCTTCACACTACGGAACGTATTGCCAGTGAGCTGTCTACCTAATGCCTTGCACATCTTCGGCTATAGAGGTATGTGAGTTTTTTGTTAATTTCTTGTCTATATGTTATAACTATTTTACTGCCTATTTTATTTTTATATATGTTCTATGTAGTCTCGGCCTATGCAGTATAATACAAACATTCTCAATTATTGTTTGTGACTTAGCAAGATATTTATTTTAGCAATATCAAAATGCGTTTTTAGTACCGTATGATTCTTATCTGGCACAGGTAGGTTCACTACTAAACCAGTTTATTGATTTGTAATTATTGTGCCGATAATGTAATCTGTATAGATTACCGTATATAACGTGATTACGTTTTATTGTATATGCTCGTGTCATGCATATTACACGGTGTCAGGTTTATTTTCAGCTGATCCGAGTTGACGTTTTACCAGCTGTAGAGCTAACCATATAGGTTGACCATAGCAGCTGTAATGCTTAACCATTGCAGCCGCAGAGCTAAGTGAAGAATGTTGCTGGTCGAGCGTGATTCGGGCGTTGTTAACCGATTGATGGGCGCTGATTGACTGATTGACCAAGGAATTAAATGGTGGTCGGTGACTACCTGGAATATGTACTGATTGATTGACCAGTGTAACTAGTTGCCATGCGTGCTGGTGTTAGATTGTGTAACTCCATAAATGTAATATTTTATTTGAGTAAAATACCTCATTGTTCCCTATTTGACTGAATTCACTTTTACTATTCGAATATATCTCATTTTTAGTCGAGTGAAAGGTAGTTATCATTCATCATTTTCATTGTACTCTGTAAGGTCATGTAAATGTATTTCAGTTTGTATCATTATTAGGTTCGTGCGAATTATGTTAATTCTTCCAATAGTTGGATGTTATACACGCGCGTATTAATCATAATTATTTTGTCATTTAAGTAATTCATCATTAAACATTGTATTTGAATCACTATCAAAAGTGTTCTGTTATAAATCCGAAATCCAACCCGGTTATCTTTTTACATAACTTATATAGATTATATAGGAGTTATCTTCTTATATAAATTATATAGATTATATACGATACTCTTATATGAACAATATATTCTATTGCGGAATGGCTATCCAAGAATATATATATATATATATATATATATATATATATATATATATATATATATATATATATATATATATATATATGTGTGTGTGTGTGTGTGTGTGTGTGTGTGTGTGTGTGTGTGTGTATTAAAGTTGGCATATTTGTACATAATGCAATTCAATGTGGTATACACTGACATTCTTTTACGCTCGTATTTTGCGCATCCTAGAAAAATACTTCCTTCCTTGCCTGTCGGATTTTGTAAACTTGGGAATCCAGGAACGCTGGACTAGTGTATACTGACTAACATGAAATAATTAACAGACATATGGCACAGTTATAACTAGGATTTTTACAATCAAACGCTCAATAAGCATGTGCATGTCTATCGATGTTGACTTAACACAACTAACGTAATGTAAAGAACGGACACGTCGGACTTTCTAATTTACAACTGCAGTTTTATGGAAGTCTTTGGAAATTTGGGTAAACTTATGACTTCAAGCGGCAATCGCTCCAGGGTTTGACACCGCTTGGTCAAGAAAATACAATTGTCTTGTAAAAAGAACATTTCTGGTGGCACGGTTGCAATTGTAATGAAAACCAAGCGAATGCACCAAGTCTTTAAAAAATACAACGAACAGTGGCGAAAAAGAGACCAACGAAAGGGAGACTATAAGAAGATAAAATGTACAGAAAATTCCAAGCCGGTACGTTATCTAAACGAATAACCTGGACTGTTCACGTAATGTCTTGTTAATGGAGTGGAGCTCGCTTTGCTAGGAGACACAGGCGCTGTTGTTTATATTATCATCAAGAGGCGGTATGAAGCACTTAGACATCGAGACCCATAACTCAGCACTGTAGATAGCCAACAAACCAAAATTGAAACTTATGGCCAGGCTGAAATTTTAGATTGCTTATTAAGGTGTCAGAAGACGATATGTTTTCGTTTTAGCTGACATTAGGCCCAACGGAATAAATGAGTTAGATTGTTTTACATCTGCATATGTGAGACATTATTATTACACAGTGTACACTGCAAATGCAGAGAAAAAAGCTCCCATGCTACTTTGTGGATTTTGGGGGCTTTCATCGTATGACCTTGGCTGGAAACATCATTGTCCTGGCAGAGAAGGAGGTTAACACGCGAGGATGGATGGCCATTGCTAGTTGTGGGAAGCTAGCTACCAAGTCATTGTTTAGACATAAAACGAACATCCTTATTGCGCCAGCCGTCATTAAGACATGGGCGGAACGGCCCCAATACGGTTGCTAAACCCGCCTGAAGAGGTGGTAAAGTTGGAGGCTGGTGTATTTTTTTGCTGATGTCAGTGCAGCTATATCGCACAAAATGTCGACCGTTCCAGAGAGGATTCGAACAGCAGTCTACCGTTATATTTGTCTGAATTATTTGAGATATCAAGCTTCCATTTGACTCCTGATCAAGCAGCTGCCCTAAGTAAACAATTAAGTGCATTTTGCACAGTGTTTGCTATATATGATGACTTGGGCGGAGCAAACCTTATCAAGGACGCTGTCAAGACGGGGAATACCGCGCCAATTCCAGTTACACCCATAATAGTACCGTTCCAGTTCCGACATGAAATTGACATACAAGTAAACGAAATGCTGAAAAGTGGATTATATAACCACTGGGCTGCCCCAGTGGTATTACTGGCAAAAACGGTTGGAATAAGAGGATTTGAGTGCACTACAGGGCTCTAAATGTCGTTACGATACTAGTCTCGATACACTGTCTGGCATGAACTAGTTCTCGGCTTTAGATGTGATGTCATGGTACTGGCAAGTATCAATTGAGCAGACTAATCAGCATAAGAAAACGTCTGTAACGAGACGGGAACCCTATCAATTTAAGATCATGTCGTTCGGTTTATGCACCAGGGACCTTTGAGCAACTGATGGAAGCCGTCCTAGCCGGTTTGCAATATGAAGTTGCCTTATTTATATCGATAACCTGATAGTGATTGGAAGCATGTTTGATCAGTTGCTTGAAAAACAAGAACGGGTGCTTACCTGTCTGCTAGGAACAGGCCTAAAATTAAAACCCACCAAAGGTATACTCTGTGCGCGAGCAGTTCGGTATCATGGTCATGCTATTTCAGTGGCCGGAGTTGTCACTGATCTTGAGAAAGTAGCTGTTGTTATTAAATGTCCCACTCCAAAATAAGTTACCGCAGTGGGGAGTTTCCTTGGATTTTGTAGTTGTTATCGGCGGTACGTATGACACATTGCTTAAATTGCGGCTCCCTTACACAGCAAACGAGAAATAACCCTCTTTTCCGCTGCACAGAAGAACATAGGCGGCATTCAAACAAAAAACTTCGCAAACAGTTTGCCTCTGATCCAGTGTTGGCCGTACCGGACTTAAATCGCTTGTTTATACTGGACACAGATGCGAGTGGCGAAGCCATCGGAACTGTCCTGTCCCAGAACTTAAATGGGAGAGAAAGAGTAGGAGCTTACGCTAGTCGGTGTCTGGACAGGACAGACTAGTGCTGAAAATAGTAACAGTGAATTATAGTGTCACTCATCGTGACCTGTTGGCCGTCGTACATTGTATTAGCTATTTTAAGACCTAAATTTATGGCAGAATTATCAAAGTACGTACTGATCACAGTAGCTTGTGGTGGCTCATGAGCTTCAAAGAGTCCGAGGGACAGTTGCTGGCTGGAGCCGTTGTTAACATGTTATATACGTAGGGTCCCTAATTATAGCGCATAAGGTTCAGGGACGCAAAGCTAAATTAGCGTAGACGCATTCAAAGCAGTCATTCTTTATTTGTTTTCTTATGTTCCCCAAACAAATAATAAGAGTACAGTCTCATTTGCATACTAAATACAGTATGACAAATGCTTACCGACAATGTCAAATCTACAAAAGTATTTCACCTGAAAACCATTGCTAGCAGGAATAATTCTTATATGGCATAAAATCTTTTACTTGTCATAATATTAAGGGACCAATAAAATAAACACAATGATCAATATTATTATGGCAATCATTGATGCAAATTGTGAAACACCAAATATAAGAATTGCTAACATACCAGAACAATTTCCAAGAGTTCCATCCCATTGACCAAATTCGTTGCAGCGGACCAGATCGTTTCCAGTAAGATTGTATCCCTTTCGACACTTTATCGATATTGTTGCGTTGTAACTCGAATTTCCGTTGATATCCGACTGATATAAAAGCTCGCCGTTCCTTCTTTCTAGTTTGGTGTCTGTACATCGCACAACTGAAACATAACAGGCAAACATTACATTTAATTTTTTTAAGGAAACGATGTATCAGTGTTTGGAACTTAAACAAAAAGATTGAAGGAAGAATGCCACTAGAATGGACAAAATATAAAGATTGAACTGGTATCGCTTATGATTATATTTTGTTTCTGCATAATGTAATCAAGTACAATAACAGTCGACTTGAAGGCTCTTGACATTTCGTGTCATTTGCACAAAGGGAAATTTGAAGAAAAATGAAATACTGAGCAATGATCATGAATTTGATCGAATGGTTATCTTTAAGTATCATAATATGTAGCTTTTTGTCTACAACAAGTAAAAAGCTCGAGAGTGGAATGGTAAGTGTGATGATAACTTTAAATAACATGTGACATTGAAGATAAGACCATTATGATGTTCGCAAGACCGCTGTTAACTGTCCATAGCCAGATCTCTTCAGGTTATATTCCTATTGACGTTGTGCCCATGCTGTTAAAGTATACTGGATTTTTTCCGATGCACGCGTTGTATACTGGAAAATGTATAATGGTTTGATAAGCGTGTCATATTACGACACCAATATATTGAAGTCATAGCCACAAAATATGTTCAACGTCCAATACAGTCATTTTATGAGTCCATGTGTATGGATATGGCGTTTATACGATAATTTATATATTATAGCATAAAGACATTTATACGATAATTTATATATTATAGCATAAAGACATTAACGGAGGTCGATGGGACAATTTCATGTGACAACCTTTCTGATTTTAGTGATATATTACTGTAACATATATGAAATCATCAATGGTGCTGTTCAGCATTTATTTGAAGAAAAATATACATGTATCAAAGCATTTATCACTATACATGGAACAAAATATGACTCTGAGTTAGAGCAAACGTATTACATATGTTTTCAATTCCAATTATTAAAAGAAAAAAATCATATAAAATATTTCCAGTATTATCTCCCCGGAAGAAAGATATTGTACCGATTGGTTATGCATAACAACGATTATATTTCCCAGCTAGTATAGTATCGTATAAGATGATGTTAAATGATTACATTATAGCCATGTAGCGAAGAATCGAATACTCTCTAAATATATGTCGGTGATTATTGTATAAATAACTACACTAATCAGTGACAGTCAATGACTTGTGATTACCAACATATGTGCTAACAAACAAAATTAAGCAAATTTAAAACGACGAGACCTTGTTGTTCCATATTACTGTACAATTAAAAACAACCAACTTTTCTTTCTTACACATAATATTCGTAATGCAACTGACATGGAAAATCATTCAGTTGTTCATAGATGGCATTTAGCGGTATATATTATGGATAATCTATATTGGTAAGCGTGAAAAAATAATGTTAGTGTCTGTCATGGCTATATTATATATTCTTAGTCGAGAAAACGCACGTAAAGACATGTTTGGGGAAAATCGCATAATACTAGAATAAGCAAAGGAAGAAATAGGTACGAACACAACAGTAAGCTTACAAACGTTGTAATGCATCTACGTGTTAATTTGTACTTCTGTACTGAAATTCGTATGCAAAAGTATTGCGAACGTTCTTTTCATTGGCATTTCTGCGTACGCATAATTTCTGTAGAAGCCTTACTCTGTAAAAATCTGTTTATCATGCGTATAACATAATATACGAATAATAAAAAATAATATTAAGAACTTTATGAATTCTATAAATCCTTGCCCCAAACACCGCTGCCAAGAAACGATAAACAGCTTCTACTCATTGTATTGTCTTAATCTTTAAACTAATGCAATACTTGTATCTAATATTGCCCTTCTTGTCAATGAAACATACCTTTGAATTTAAACCTACATCTTTTCACCCCTACTTATTTAGACTTTCTTCTCAAATGTCGTAACGTTTCTTAAAGATAAAATTATCCATTAACTTAATAAAACAGTAATGTTAAAAAGGGCACTGTTTGTTTTCAGTCTTTAAGTTCAATATAAGTGTGACTTTAGTCACTGGTCTTCATCGAATGTCACTGTTATCTATTTAAATTCCTATATGATGAATGATTTTTAAACTACGATATTGAATGATACAAATGTCCTTGCATTTAATATGAATAATAATTATGATACTGAAGTCATTGTGCCCTATTTATCTTGTATCAGTTTCTATGTCGAGATACATCATAATCACTAGAACTAACCTGTGCCGGTGTGAAAGAATACACTTTATAAAAAAAGTACGCAGATGTATTGGCACCCATACCTCTATTTATATAATTCATATAATGCATTGTCATAATTTTGGATAATTCAATGTAACTGTTATTTTCTTCTAAACGAATTTACTGATATACATTATTGTCATACAAATGAAGGTTTCTAATTGAATAATATATGATCTTGACCTTGACCTTCATTTTCTTATTGTATATTATTCAGAACTTATTATGTTTTCTGCTTGGTCACACTGTCTTCATTTGTTTTGGCAAAGTTACCTTATTTATAAAATCCAGATTATTCTTTACCATATATATTATATACTGTGCTCATTTCTCCTCTCATTTATAAATGAGTCATTAAACCATAGCATATCTCTTGCCAATACTAATATTCAAGTACATAACAAAATTCACGCTATTTTACAATCATTATGTTTTGCATCCGTGTTCTTTTGTCATAACAATCAATATATACGTCAACTGTAAATGTTACTAGTCGATTACCGTATTCCTTTGATTTAAGACAGAGAGATTATCTCATAATTTCTATACTTTGATTAAAATAATTTATATCCTATTTAAATGAAATTTTAACTAAAGCTTGAATGGTGTTAATATGCACATGGTCAAGCATTTAATGTAATTGTATTCGTTGAACGCTGTTGCAGCTGTTACTATTGCTAATGTGAGACATGATTTAATTGATATACTACTGTAGTCCTAATATAAATCTTCGTCAGTTGTCGATCGTTTTAGGTTATGACGAAATTGTAGCCTACGGTGACTTCTCATGGGGCTTCTGAGCCCAAAGCTGTATAAACACGAGATTATTATATGGGCGTGGGACGTCTTCAGACCACAACGTGCTCTAGGTCATCCCATTGGTCAAGACATCTCATGTGATGTCATCATATAACAACTGGATAAGAGTGGAGAACTTTCTAGGGCAGACACGATTTCCATAGAATAAAACGGAGGGCATCTGTATTTATATATGCATGCACGTAGGTCGGATCTTATGGCTACTAAAATCCATTCAAATGAAATAATTCCAACAGTTGATTGTATTGCGCCGGGAGCTTTTTGTCTGTAAGATCATTGATGATTGATGTAAACACCTGTTGGGCGGTCAACACGTATTAAGCGTTTTGTCAAAATTCTAGCTATGAAGCTGCGCCAAATAGTAATCAACATTTCCCTATCGTTCTGCATTTTCGAGGCCTAGCTAAAGTTTCTTCAATATCACTCAGCCATATTTAATCCTCTGCAAATGATTGATCTAATTAAATAAAAAAATGATAATGAATTTGGAAGAATTCATTATAGACCGTCTTTGAAGTAAGTGTGTCTTACAATTACAGTATGTTTGTATAAACCGATTTTCTACGTTTCAGTTGCTTCGAAATGTGGCGGCAGTTTATTTTCACACTGATCAACTTGATTGCCTCCATTACTATGGTTTGTTGTAAGCTTACAATGTGGATAGCTAGCTACTCAATAGCATGAAAATTGTAATTCCAAGGACGGTGAACGTATGCTTATTGTTGCGACATTTATGATCGATTTAATTCAAGTAATGGACCTAATACAGATACTATTATCGTTTATATAGGAGCGTCTCTCCTGATTCTTGACCAACAATAGTACAAACCTGGCCTTGATAAATCAAGTTCCTAAACAGTGCTAAAAATAGTAACAGTGACAACATAATTGCCCATCAATATGCATATTAATTGCACATCAATTGCAGCTAAAAGCAATATGTGAATTTAGTACAACATTAATGCAAATTATATACATCATTCTTCATTACACGGTAAAACACACGTCACCAAATATGTATATATGAACGTAATGTTTACCAAAGATGTTAAAATAAATAAATTATCCTGGTAATGAAAAGCTATGAATGCGACTAAAATAATGTAAATTACAGAAATAATCATATTAATAGAAATATAGATGATGCAAGAGGTGACAAAGGTATTAAACAATCACAAAGATCCACAGGATGAATTTCATTAACTAGCTTGAGAATAGGATGAACGAGTTGGCATCTAATTTTCATTTCTTATCTATCAATTACAACTATATGACTTTCCATAGAGTCACTGTAAAATACATAATCAAGTTCTCCCACTAAGTGATGTCCAAGTTTTGCTTTCTATGAAAGACAGTTTTTCACAAAATGTTTGTTTATTCAGCTTTTCAATTATGTTTATGCGAACATAGTACAAATTCGAATCAATCCAAAATCACAAATATAGCTATCATTTGAAGTGTATATCTGAGCTTGACATTAGTAGTATACGTGTATACGAGCACGTGTATCTAATAAAAATAACCTTATTCAGTGAACCGGATACGTGAACAGACAGAATGTCTAGAAATAATTGAGTGAAGTAACCAACACATCAACTATATGAATCATACAAGAGAATTACCAATGATCCAAGGCGACAAAACTACTACTACTACTGAATTCATCAAAATAGATTGTCCAACATAGTTTCTAACGATACCGTCAATCACTCCGAACCCGGCACTATTATATGACTGTTATCTAAGTGAAGAATATAATGACTATAAAATCAAGTCAACATGTCTGTTAAAAGCATAGAACGCAACCACAATTACAGAAGAATATGAGTTAGAAGTTTAAGTTATATAAATTATGAAAATTGAGAATAGTACTTGCCTGAAAGTTTTAATCTATTACCACAAATCTAAAGAAAAAACTTTCTTTAACAACTAAAGTCCCAAATTCCGAGCGTTGAGGATAAATGCATCCCATATATTATTTTTATAAAATTTTAAATTGCCGCAAGGTTATTGGGCGTTGCTTTTGCAAAGTGTGATTACTGGTAAAACTAGCGATATCTATATTTCATTCTCGTCTGATCAAACTGGTGATTATGATATGGGCAAACATATATCTTGAATGCTTATGAGATGGTGCCTGAGGCCTAGCGTAAAATCTTTAAAACAAAATGTAGAAAGGACACTACACCGAATGCGCATCTGTAAACTAATGATTGTTTAATGTATGGTGTACTGACAAGAATTGTAACACAAATTATGATAATCTTAAACACCTTGTATTAATTGAAGAGATCAAGAATTGTGCTAATAGTCGCTTTCGACGGTAGGCGTTATAGCTAAATATTATTATTTCATTCACATGGTTCTATTTGTAAAATAAGCATCATCTTAACAAGTGTTTGTCAAGAAAAGTTTTCAGTCTCTTTTGAGTACATACAAGTTACAAACTTTCTTGTCTTCGTGGCATCCGTCCATCTAGGGGAGACGATGGTGTAGGTCCAGAGTAGGATTTCGTTTCTCCTTCTTTCTAGCTCTCTTTTCAGCTTGCTTTATGTTTCGGACTTCCTCGGCATTATTAACGTCCTCTCTGCCAGAAGGAACGGTCGTTAGCACAGCTCTCCCAGTCGTTGACATTGTTTTGGGACATCTTCATGTCCTTCCTGCAAACACCTTTGTAGCGTTGACCTGGTTGTCCAGTCGGTCGTGAATCTTCTGCCAACTCCCCATATAACAGGTCCTTGGACATGCGGCCTGGGTCCATTCTCGTGACATGGCCGAGCCAGCGAAGGCGCCTATCGCTGAGAATGGAGAACATGCTGTTCCTTTTAACGCGTTACAGAACCTTCGTGTTAAGGACTTTATCCTGCCACTGGATGTGCAAAATGGACTGCAGGCATCTCAGATGGAATCTGTATGGTTTCCTCTCGTGTCTCGCATATGTGGTCCATGTTTCCCTGCTGTAGAGGAATGAGCGGAGCACACAGGCCTGGTCTACATGCAGTTTGGTCTTTCACTGACGTTAGGTTTGTTACAGCCCCTCTGGTCAAGCCTGGCCATCAATGCTGCTGCCTCGGCGATCCTGTCGTTTACCTCAGAATCAATGGAGAGTAAGCTGGAGATGGTGGACCCGTGGTACGTGAAGTTTTCAACAACTTCCAAGTCTTACACATCGATGGTGAGGGAAGGAGGGGCGCCTGCGTCCTGCACCATGACGTTAGTTATCTTCAAACTGTTGGTCAGTCCAAATTTCTTACAGGCGTGGAGGAAGCGGAATACCAGCTTCTGCAGTTCATCTTCCGTGTGTGATTTCAAGGCTGCATCGTTGGCAAAGAGCATTTCACGGATACGTACCTCTCTGACTTTAGTCTTAGCATGGAGACGAGCGATGTTGAACAGCTTTCCGTCAGCCCTGGTATAGATGTACACTTTCTCCGCTGTAGTCATTGAGGGCGTACAGGCGGAGCATGAATAATATGATGACGAATAGCGTCGGCACAAGGACACAGCCTTGTTTGGCTCCGCTTATGATTGGGAAGGCCTCCGATGTTGCGCCAATGAAGCACACTGTGATGTGCACGTTCTTATGGAACGACACGACGAAATTAAACTGTCGTGTGGGGCAGCCGATCTTCTGCAGGAGGCTGAAGTGTCCACTACTACTAACCATGTCTAACGCCTTCGTCTGATATTTGAGTGGCCGATTGGTCTAAAGCGCTATCTTTACGGATCACTGCCATCTCACCTCTGTCTGTGTGAGTTGGAGTCTCGGATTCGGATAATGTGGGTATGTTAGAAAGCTTGCCAGTAGATTCTCGTGGATCGGTGGTTCTTTCCGGGGTTTTCCCTCGTTCTTCCTCCACCATTAATACCGGCCACTGGGGCTCTGGGTAGACTCGGGAGGCTATGATATGCAAGCTCGCCAAGGCAACCCGAATTTTCGACGATGCTGAGGAGGGAGATGCCCCATAGTTGTTGCATTCGTTATTGTCTACCTTGTTACAAAATGACGATGATGGCATCATGCATGTCCTGTGGGATGAGTCCGTGTTCGCAGCAGAGGCAGAGGTTTATCGTAGGGGCTGTAGCAGTGCTTATTTACCGCTCCTGAGGACTCCAGGCTGAATGTCGTCGCTTCCAGTAGCCTTGCCACATGTAAGGCAGTTGATGGCTTTTACGAGCTCTTCCATGGTGGGAGGTGTGTCTAGTACCTCCATGACTGGCAAGTATGGGATGGCGTACAGGGCAATGTTGTCAGTGACGATGTTTTGGGTTGCATACAGCTCGATATAGTGCTCAATGCATCGCTGTAGTTGTTTCCCCTGGTCTTTGATTACTATGCCCGTCTTGAACGTAATGGGCGTATTATTAGAGGGGGACCTGTCGCCTTATGTATTCCCTCATACATTCATCTTGCATCTCCGGTGAAGGCAGCTGCCTGTATACAGGTGCAAAGATTCAGCCCGTAGGTGTGGACACAGCGGCGGGCGGTCTTCTGGGCGTTGTTCATGGCAGTCCTGAGGGCTTGTAGTGTTCTGGGGCTAAATGCATGCTAAGTGAATATAAACACTTATTTCCAGATATTCCAAAACTAACCAATCACAAATCGTGCACGGCGATGAAATAGTTAATACTTCGCCTGTAAAATATGATTAATCCACTTAAATGAGACCCTATGAAGGAAGAGGCTCGTTATTTGCTGCCAAAAAACCCTGTCGAAACAAATACAAGTGACATGAGTTCACCACATATTCTAGTGCTAAAAATATACATGACGTGTTGTAGCTTTGCTTATAGCAGACAAGTAAATAGCGAGACCAGTTCTTCCTAAAGTTTAACAAAACATCTAGGATAGGAAATTGTGAGGTTTATCTTGATGACGTCATCATATGTAACGATACCTGCAAGGACCATTCTGCGTAAGACTCGGCGAAACAAATTTGACAATCAGCTTGAGTAAAAGTGACTTTTGCGCCGTTATTGTGTTACTGTTTTAGGACATGTATGACACGATCAAGAAACACCTATAGAAGTTAAGGTTCAGGCTAATCCTGAATGCCATGTGACTATTGGTAAACATCAATTGATCAGTTGGTACGGTACAGAATCCACCTCTGTCCGCAACTGATTTGTCCAAATTACTTTCGAAATGATAATGAAAATGATAATGCTATAATGCTTGAAAATAGAACTTCCGGAGGTATAATCGCAACGTTTTTACATATACCTCTAATTTTGTGTACATTTGTCAATGTATGTTTGTAACTTCTACATTCGGCAGTTACAGTTATGTTGTCAATTATGTTCTGAGGTATTGATGAACTTACTTCAATCGCAATAGTAAATTTATGGCAATGCATATTCTGCCCAACAACTAATATATTGGAGAAATAATCAGCATACTAGGACAATGCATCATATATCCACGCAAATCTCGAAAGTCATAAATTGCAATTCAATATATGTATACCGATTGGAGTGTAACCTCTATATCGGACTTGAAGTAAACTATGTTATGTGTGCTAAAACCGCAGTACATATATTTAATGTATAATATACCATGTCTTGTTGGAAACTTTGAATCTTAAAAGGTGATGTATTTCTGGATTAGTGATCACTATATAATGTTGAATCTTAAAAGGTGATATATGGGTAATTTCCCTCACATATATATGGTCATCGTTGACGGTCTCCAGTATTCAAACACTTCATTATCGGTCACTTTTCGTATGACAAAAAGTGTATATCAGCCAAATGTTGCTCACATGCGATTTAACCAGAAACGAAGCAGCTGTTATATTGCACATTTACAATAACAATTGGTGTACGACGAATTTGATACTCAGAAGAGATAACACATTCCAAAGTAAATGTTTCTACACGCTGATCAGTATTTTAGTTTATAGGTGCATTGCACAGTTCATATGTGTGCTCATTTAAAATGTTTAATGTGTACTTATATCATATTGCGAGATACATTTAATAACGTCATGGCTTATATGTTTTCATCTTCTGCAATTCAATAATAAGAGTACAGTCGCATTTGCATACTAACTACAGTAAGAAGAATGCTTGCCGACCACAAAAGGTTGATCGCCTGAAAAATTATTCCTAGAAGGATTAATTATTATAAACACTATTAATTTAAGATGGCATACTTATAAATGCCCATCAAATTTCATGTCTTGATCAATATAAAAATGGCATATAATCACACAAACAACAAAGAATTGCAAAATTACCGAAAAACATTTTCCAAGAGTTCCATCTCATTGACTAAATTCGTTGCAGCGGACCAGATCCGTCCTGGTAAGCATGTAACCCTTTAAACATTTTATCGATACCGTTGTGTCATAAGTCAACTTACCGTTGATGTCCGTCTCATACAATAGTAAGGCGTTAAGTCTTTCTATTATGGTGCATTCATATCGCACAATTGAAACGTTACAAGCGTACATCACTTTCATTTAGTTTGTAAAGGAAACAATGCCTTGTAAAGTAAACAAAACTTATGCAAAATATAATACCAATACAATAAAATAATAGTATAAAAATTGAACTGGTAACGACTCAGATCATAGTTTCCTAATGCATCATATAAATAGTAGTAATACCAAGCGACTTTTAAAAAAAACACTTACATGTACGCCTCATGAACACAGACGGACAATTACAGAAAAATGACAAACTGAGCAATGAATGTGAATTCGATCAAAAGATGATGTTTAAGTTTCATAAGGTTCATTTCTTCATATGAAACAAATTGTAAACTCTAGAGTGGGGTGGAAAGTTTGATGAGAACTTAAAATAGTATATATGACATTGACCTTGTATATTATACCACTAAGACGTTCGCAAAATTGCTTTTAATGATGGCTTAGTAGTATATCAAGTTTCGTCGATTACAAACAATTGCTCTATAATTATATAGCAACAACACAATCGTGACGTTAGGACTGAAGGACGAATAAGGCATGCCGATGCATATAGTATGTACGGCGCATCTTACAAAAAGGAGAGACACGATGCTGAATAAAGAGAAAACACAATAAATATATCTCATTGTCGATAACCAGATCCATTTAGATGATATTCCTCTTAAAGATATATCCATTCTGTTTTTTATTAAGTTGTGTTTTCGATGCAAGCTTCGCATGAAGGAAAACTTATAGGGGTTGGACAATCGTATCGTATTACGAAACCAACGTATTACATTCAGACCCTCCAAAACGTTTACCGCCATATACTGTCTCTTTATGAGTCAATGTTATACAATAGTTTAAAGGTATACGTAATATAAACACACAATCATAAAAGAAGTATATGAGATACTTCCATGTGGCAGCTTTTCTTATTGTAAGTGTAGATTGCTGTAACATAAATTAAATAGTCAATGACGCTGATAAGCTATCATTTGAGAAAATAAGTTTAAATTTTAGTTGTCGTTTTCCATATTCCTTTACTTTAAGATATAGCTGAGACAAAGGGAGAGAGTATCGCACCTTTTGTATTATTTGGATTCACAGGACTTATAACCTTTAACTTAAGTTGTAATGGTAATAATATATACATGCACAAAAATGTAATATAATTGCATTGGTAGGACTCTGTTACTAATGTTGCTTTCGCTATCTGTGAGACAAAATGTAATTGATATATTTTTCGGTTGTCCATCGTGTATTATAAGGACGCAAGTTCTACAGCCATCGAATACTGCGCACTCGGCTAATGAGTCCAAACGTTAGGTGCATATCAAATGATACGCGTTGGGCATAGGATGTCTACACACGAGATGGCCTGGGATACTGACATGCGCCGTTTTTCCGTCATGGCGGTGAGTTGTTGGAGTCGATCATCTTCCACTGGCTCAACAGCATTTGCGATGAGTTTGAGCCATGTAAACCAGTCCTCGGCCAAAATGTCCAGCTCGATCAATTGGAATATACACCATTCCTTGTTAAACAACAGATTTTCATTGGCCTTGTGATTTGAGCGTGCGCCTTGGATGCTGGAGATTCCGCATCTGAACCCAGGCTGAGTAATATGAAATACTTAAAAATGGTACTAACAGATGCCTCGATAGGCGCTCACCATAAAGAAGTTATTCTTAGAACTGGCCGGTCTTGTGTTAGGATAATGTTGCTGGGTAGAACATCTAGCTAAGTGTCGGCATGAGGATGCCCCATTGCTTAACAACACTGTAAACTGCGACATCGCAATTTAATTATCCTGGCACACATTTGAAGACATTGAGCTTCCCAGGTAAAACTAGCTCTCAACATTTTTCGACTGTCTTCGCTCGATCTTGATGGTGGGATGTGGAAGGTTTGTCTAAGGAACTGTATAAAGGAATAACATGGATCCATCAAGACGATACTTGATGTAGACTCCAATGTCTACGTCCTTCACTGCTTTGATTAACACTTGCGTAAAGAAGAGGATGAACTACATCGGTGCGAGCAAACAACCCTGCCTCACTCCAGTCGAGACACAAAGTACTCTTATACTCAAAACTGATCAAGACCTCTCTCCCTCTTTCTCTCTCTCTCTCTCTATGGATACGTACAGACATACACACACACACATATATAAATATATATATATATATATATATATATATATATATATATATATATATATATATATATATATATATATATATATATATATATATATATATATATATATATATATATATGGAGAGAGCCAAATAGAGAGAGAAAGATAATGTCAAAGGTCGCTGAGCTTATTTTTGTGCGTATTACTATTCTTACTGTTTAGTGTACGTATGTTTATCGTTAAGAGTATATAACCAGTTGGTTATGGCATTTCTATGGGAAAATAAAAAAAATAATTTACTTGGTATAATAAATCACTCCCAATTTTCGTGCGTTATTATTCCGAAAGATCTAGGTCATATTTTACCATACGAATGGAGTAACCTATAAATATTCCTTTTACTATACGATACAAGTGCTGCCAATTATTCAGGGTCTTGTTAGATAATTCCATTATACTAGCTTGAGTTTTGTAAGTATTCACACGAGCCCCATCTGATGTCTGAACAAACTCTATGTGACATTGACCATGTAGATCAATCAGATCACTAAGACGTTTGCAAGACTGCTTTTAATGATTGTTTACTAGTATACCTAGTTTCATCCCTTATACCAAGTAGCTCTAAAGTTATATAGCGACCCCACAATTGTGGCGTTAGGGATGAAAGTACAATGGAGACATGCGCACGCATATAGCGTGTACTGCGTTTTTTGCACAAAGTAGTTGAACGATGCCGATAAAACATATACTCTCAAAAGATGTAAAACTATATGTCATTGTCCATAACGATATCTGTTTAGGTTATATTTCTCTTGAAGTATCCATCCTATTTTATCATACAGCAGTGTTTTCGATGCACGCGTCGCATGAAGGAAAACATAACGGATGGATAATCGTTTCGTATTACGACAGCAACATATTGAATTGATACAATCCAAACTGTTTAATCTTCTATACTGTCGCCTTATGAGTCCATGTTATACAATACTTTAAAGATATAGGTAATATAAACACAATATATATAAACGGAAGTAGATCATATATATATATATATATATATATATATATATATATATATATATATATATATATATGTGCGGCAACGTTTCCGATTGTAGCTGTAAACTGCTGTATCCTACATTAAATAGTCATTGTCGCTGATAAGCATTCATTTGAGAAATATGTTTAAAATTTAGTAGTCGATTTCCATATTCCTTTACTTTAAGATAGAATTGAGAGTATCCCACATGTTTTATTAAATTGGATATAAACAACTTACAACTTACTTAGAAACGAACCTGTAATGTAATTTATAATGGTACTATTATGTATATGGTCAAACATGTAATGCAACTGCATTGCTTGGACACTATTGTTACTGCTGCTTTTCCAGACTCTGAGACAGGATTTCCTTAATCTTCTACTGTACTACTATATATTCTTCGGTTGTCCATCGTGCATGATAACGCCGCGTGTTCAGTAGCACACGAACATTACGCACGTGGCTCATGAATCCAAAGTTGCATGCATATAAGGTGTTACGGGTTGGGAACAAGATGGCCTGGTATGTTACAATGCACCATTTTACTGTCATGGATCTGAGTCGTTGGTAACGGTCATCGTTCCATTTGTTCAATATCAAATTACGATGAGTGTGCGCCAGGCAAACTGGTCCTTAGCCGAAACTTCCAGCTCGATGATTTGGATTCAAAATTATTTCATTGTTAAACTTAATGATGTATTTCTTTGGCCTTATGATTCGAGCTTCCTCCTTGGATACGGTAGATTTCGTGTTCTAACCTGGACCGAGTCATAAGAAAGACTTTAAAAAATAGTACTAACAGATGCCTCGCTAAGCGCTCACGATTAAGAATTTATTATCAAGACTGGCCGCAGTTAGGATAATGTTACTGGGTGGGATATCTAACTACGTTCCTGTCGGATGATGCCCCGATGCTGGTCATCAGTATTTAATTGTCCTGGGACTAATCTGAAGAAATTGAGCTTCCCATGTAGATATAGCTCCCCGCATTCTTCGACTGTCTCTACTTGGTCTTGATGGCGGGTTGTGGTAAGTTCGTGTAAGGAACTGGATGAAGGAGTAACATCGATCCATCAAGACGATACTTGATGTAGACTCCAATGTCTACGTCCTTCACTGCATTGATTAACACTTGCGTAAAGAAGAGGTTGAACAGCATCAGTGAGAGCAAATAGCCCTTTCTCACTCCAGTCGAGACACAACATTCTCTAAATACAATAAATCGGTTTAGACCTCTATCCGTCTATCTATATATCTCTGTCAAGTTATATATATATATATATATATATATATATATATATATATATATATATATATATATATATATATATATATATATATATATATATATATATATATATATTGAGAGAGAGAGAGAGAGAGAGAACGCTTGAGTGGTAGAGAAGGTCGCTGGTCTTTGTGTATTGTGCGCATTACTATTATTGTGTATTGACGTATCTAATGTTGTGTATTTAGTTTTGCATCAAATAATTCATTAAATTTGTTTCTGGTAGTATATGTTTATCATTAAGACTATATGACCAATTTCTTACTGCATTTCCAAGGTAAAATATAATCTCGTTTTCTTGGCATAATACTTCACTACCAAATATCGTGCGGTATTATTCCGAAAGAACTCGTTCATATTTTCCCATACAAATGCAGTAACCTATTCCTTTCACTAAATGATGCAACTGCTACCATTTCTTCAGGGCCTGGCTAGATACTTCCATTCGATAGATTGAAAAATTTGAAATTAAGAAAGTTAACTTGTTCCTAAGTTGTGACATTTATAATCTATTTTATTCAGATAAGGAACCGACTGCATAAAGCATTACCCTAAATACGGGATTGCTTCTCCTTCGTCTTGCCTAGCAATAGCCACTATCTGGCTTTCATAAAAAAACAGTTTCTAAACAGTGAATAAAATAATAAGAGTGACATCGCACTTAGCAATCAAAATACATACTTAATGATGTTCTAATGCAGCATAAAGCAGAATATGATGTTAGTACAACGTTCGTGCAAATTAAGTTCATAACATTCTTTATTATGATGAACTCGGTAAAACACACTCAATGAAACATTTTTATATGAAGATTATGTCTGCCAAACATTTTAAATAATATACTTATATTATTAATCAATAACTATGAATCTAACTAAAAGCACGCATAATACAGAAGCAGTCCTATCAACAACAAAAAATGTGAGCTAAAAGTTGACAGCATTCAAGCCAATCACAACGATCCACACGATGCATTTAATTTACTAGCGTAAACTGCTTGAGAATAAAATAAACGATTTTGAATCTAATTTTCTTTCCTTATCTTACAGTTTCAATTATATTACTTTTTGGTATAGTCACTGATTAAAGACATCGATAATGTTCTAACATTAAGTTATCTCAACGTTTTGTTTCTGTGAAGTATATATTTTCACAAATGTTTGAGAAGTTTAGCTTATGAATTATGGGTATGCGAAAGTAGTACAAATTCTAATCAATCCAAAGTCACGACTAAACCTATCAATTGGAGTTTATATTAGGGCTCTACATTAGTAGTATACGGAGCACGTGCAACTAAAACACAACCTATGTCAGCCAACCGATTACTTGGAGATATAAATTGTCTACAATACCCACACACAAAAAAAAACAATAACAGGAAGTAACCAACACTACAAACATATGAATAATACAATAAACTTTCAAAACATCCTCAGCGACAAAACATAGTACAACTGCATTCATGAAAAGAAATTGTCCGAATCATTTTCTATCATTACCGTCAAAATATCAAAAATAAGCACCATTGTATGACTGGTATTAGAGTTAAAATAAGTATGACTATTTGCTGAAAAGCATCAATAGCGAACATGTTCGGCCTAATAACGTGATAAAAATTAGTCAACTGTTAAAAGTTAATTCTTGATAAGGCAAATATTGAGACTAAAATTATACACGATTATTAGTTATTTATTGAAAGTCAATTAAAATGGTGAAAATGTTGAAGATAACTAGCATTAATTATTAAATCATTTGCCAATCTCAAAAGGGAAAGCATTGTTTCAAAATGAAAGTCACAATGTGTTAAGGATATCTGCATCCAACATATAGTAATTTTATACAATTTGTAAGAGTATTGCGCTTACTTTTTTGCTAAACTTTTTCCTCAAACCAGTGATTATGATATGGTCAAGAATATGTCTTGAAGTCTTATGAGATGATGCCTGAGGCATACCATAAAATATTTCGAAATTATAGAACGGAAACTGATAAAAAAATTGTTTGTAATAAGGCATACATCCAAGAACGCTGTCAACGATCATAATCAACTGAAAATCCTAGTATTGATTGAAGAGTTGAATAATTGTATCAGTAGTCACTTTCGAACTTATCTTGATCAGAAAGTCATTGATATAACAGCTAGCAGTCGCCGATTATTCTTTAATTCAAATGGTTCCATGAAGCATCCTTTTAACATGTTTTTGTTAAACAAACTTTAAGGGCTCGGTGTGAATACTTCTAAGTATCAAGCTAGTATAACTGTAAATAACCTAATTTCTGATAAGACGTTGCAAAAATTCTAATCTCTCTATCTCTCTTCCCATTTGTACTTATTGTAGAAGCAAAGGGTGCGTTATATATATATATATATATATATATATATATATATATATATATATATATATATATATATATATATATATATATATATGGTAAAATATTAGCAGAAACATTGCAAAAGAGATTTCAAAATGTTCCTGTTTCAAAGAGGTCAAGATCGCTGTCACGTAGTAAAAGGGCACTGCTGTTGTGTATGACTTACCACGGTCTGACTATGTTATGGAGAATTGCGAACAAATCATGTCCAAGTGTTCAGTATCACTTGTTGTGACTCAGATAATTCTGCTCCATTTAGGATAGTAAGAGACACAGAGCTTCTCAAAGTCTTTTCTTATCAAGTGCATTGCTATATTCGGAGAAGCATTCTTGTAGTGATAATGTTCTAATACCTGGAATATAATATTAATTTGCTAATGTTCCTTTCCATCTTGTTAATTTTATATCGAATCATTCACTATAGGACTGTGACTTTCCTTGCCTATTCAGTCCGTTCACTTGCTACAAAGTAATAATATAGCTGGAGAAATGGAATCTTTGAAAATCTCCGCGAACCAATTTCTACAATCAACTTTAGCGAATGTGACTGTTGGCGTTGTTGTGTAACGTTTATAAATATATTTCGTTCCCCGTGTATATCGATAAGAATTAACTGATGCGAGTTTTAGGTATGGTTTCATAATATCGGAAAATGTCTTATATTTTACCATGGTTGATGAACCCAAGACATATGTGTCAAATTAAATGACTCCGTTTCGTAGGTTAAAGAAATGAGTAGAGGCTTTGTATAAGTTACAGGCCATACTCGAATGAGCACCGGTTCCTTCGGCTCAGATTTCACTAAATCTTTCAAATTTGTTGTACATGCAAATGAAGTAGCGATTGGTGAAGTAAACGTACATCATTAGTTTGGATCATACGCGTGTCATTTGTCATGACATCGAAAAAGATCAATGGAAAATTATTTAGTGCATTAAAACATGTACACTACTCTGCATCAATGACACAAACAATAATTACTCTGAGACAGCGGATCTGTAAAGGACATTTATGTATAGCATAGAAATGACGGAATATAACGAGATTTAATTCCGTTGATTGTTTTAATTTATGTTGTACATTACAGCTCCCATTTATATGCTTTACAAGAATATATAATGATTTTTAATAGTTAAAGACTCTGGTCAATTGAAAACTTTATTTATATTTAGATTAAGAAACACGTAGATAATGTCGCTGCTCAAAGATTATGGATTGATAAACGCAACTGAAATTTCGAACTAAATATTTTTGACAACGAAATAAAAGCAACAGGTGATATTTGCCGTGCGAAGAATAAGCTAAGTACGGTCTCAAGGCATAAGTAATACATAAAACGAATGCACACCGACCATGTCGAAAACACAAAGTATTGTTTCTCCTGAAAATCAGTCCTAGCAAGATTAATTATTATGTGACATAAACTCATCTTATTTAAAATGTCCAATTATTAACGAACCACTGAAATGCATGTGTAAATCAATAAGCCAATGTCAATAAATGAGAAAATTGTAAAACGCAATTGCAAAGAATAGCAAATATACCAGTACAATTTCCAAGAGTTCCATCCCATTGACTAATTTCGTTGCAGCGGATCAGATCATTCCCGGTAAGATTGTATCCCTTTAGACATTTTATCGATACCGTAGCGTTGTAAGTTGAATTGCCACTGATGCCCGAATGATAAAAATATAGGCCGTTGCTTCTTTCTATTATGGTGTCTGGACATCGCACAACTGAAACATTACAAGCGTACATCGCATTCATGTAGGTTTTTAGGGAAATGTTACTTTTGAAATTAAACAGAACTAATGCAAAAAATGCCAATTAAACGGACAAATTGTATGAAAATTGAATTCGTAACGATTCCGACCATAGTTTTTTTTCTGCTTAATATAAATAGAAACAATACCAGCCGATTTAAAAACAATTGTATGTACGCGATGAACACAAAGGGAAATTTCTAAGAGAAAGAAATACTGAGCAATGATTGCGAATTTGATCAAAAGATAATGTTTAAGTTTCCAAAGGTTCATTGCTTCATCTAAAACAAATTGAATGCTCTAAAATGCAATGGAACGTTTGATGAGAACATAAAAACTATATGTGACAATGACCATGTATGTAAATCAGACCACTAAGATGTTCGCAAGACTGCTTTTAAGGATGGTTTTGTAGTATACCAAGATTAATCCCTTACACCAAATATCTCTAAAGTTATATAGCGACGACAATTGTGGCGTTAGTACTGAAGGAATAATGGGGACATGAACATGCAGACAGCATGTAGTGGGAATTTTGCGAAACGTTGTGGAACAATGGTGACCTAACAAGAGTTAAACTCAAAAAATATATCTCATTGCCCTTAACCAGATCTCGTTAGGTTTTATTCCTCTTGAAGTTATATATATTATGTTCTGTTATAATCAGTGTTTTCAATGCACGTGTCGAATGAACGAAAAGATATAGCGGTTGGATAATCGTATCGTATTGCGACAACACCATATCGAATACATATCATCCAACATGTTTAACGCCCTATACTGTCACTTTATGGGTCCATCTTATACAATAGTTTAACGTTATGGGTAGTATAAACACAAAAGCATATTTGACCATCAAAATACATACTTGATGCGGATCTAATGCAATATAAACCACAGTATGATGTTAGTACAACATTAATTCAAAGTAAGTTTATTCCATTCCCTATTGCGATCAGCTCGGTAAAGCACATACAATGAATCATTTGTATATTAACATAATGTCTGCCAAACATTTTTAAATAATCAATTTATATTAGTAATTATTAAATATGAATCTAACTAAAGGAACGTAGACTACATAAACAGCTCTATTAATTGAAATAGATGTGAGCTAAAAACTGACAAACGTATTAGCAAATCACAACAAACCACACAACGAATTTAAATGCTACAATACTACTAATCATTGCATACTAAATACAATAAGACGAATGCTTACCGATTATGTCGAAATCACAAAGTTAGTATGTAACATAAACTCTTCTTGTTTAAAATTTCACAATATTAACGAACCAATGAAATACACGATTTGACAAAAAAGTAAATGGCAATCAATGACACAAATTGTGAAACACAACTGCAAAAAAATGCAAACATACCCGAACAATTTCCAAGAGTTCCATCCCATTGACTAAATTCGTTGCAGCGGATCAGATCATTCCCGGTAAGATTGTATCCCTTTAGACATTGTATCGATATCTTTGCGTTGTACGTTGAATTGCCGTTGATGCCCGTCTGATAAAAAAGTAGGCCGTTGCTTCTTTCTATTATGGTGTTTGGACATCGCACAACTGAAATATTACAAGAGTACATCACATTCATTTAGTTTGTTAGGGAAAAATTACTTTGGAAGTTAAACAAAACTAATGTAAAAGAATTGACTATAAAATGAAAAAATAGTATGAACATTGAATTGCTAACAATTCCAATTATAGTTTACTTCTGCTAATATAAATATAAACAATACCAGCCAACTTAAAAATACTTGTATGTAGAGGTCATGAACACAAAGGGAAATGTAAAGAAAACGAAATACTGAACAATAATTCTGAATTTGATCAAAATATAATATTTAAGTTTCCTAATGTTCATTCCATCATCTAAATCAGATTAAATGATCTAGAATGGAATGGAGAGGTTGATGAGAACATAAAACGTTACTGGCCATACAATTCCCTGATTGACCTAATCATTGGAGAGCTGTCTCTGTATTCTTGTCTTCTCCAACGGAATGGTATGACTAGACAATCTGAGCCAGGCTTTCAACAGCAGTGCCTCATGGCCAGGAACACCGGCCCGGATGGGCACGTCTAAGTAGGATACCCTGTCTTGCCATCGGATGTGCATGTTTGACCACAGCGAGCGCAAGTGGAATTTCTCGAGCTTCTTTACATGCCTGCATTATTCGTTCCCTGTTTCACATCTGTAGAGCATGGACGTGGGGATGATAGCTTTATAATTGTTGATCTTCTTTGACATCTGAATGCTACAAGACTCTGACCCAACATTTTCCTAGCGCTTGGCTTTCTTTCCGGATAATGGGTGTAATTTAATTGTTCAGCAACCTATATATTGATATTCTGCTTCCCAGTTTAGGTAAAGCTCTCCACGTTCTTCAACTGTCACCACTCTGTCTTGATTTGTGGGTTGTGGTGGGATTTAGTAATGAGCTGGCTGAATGAATAATTCAGTTTCATTGTCAAAACAATGAGCCAAGATGCCTCAAAGAAAACTTCAGAATAGCATGTGCGTGGCTTTCCAAGTGTACCTTAGTTCACAGTCTTCTGCAAACAAAGGATCGTGATGTAGCCTTTCTAGTGATTTTGTTCTTGCAGAGAGCCGACGCAGGTCAAACAGTGATGCATTAAGACGATACTTGAAATATACTGTAATTCCTACGTTCTTAACTGCACAATGTAACGCTCGGATGAAGAAGAGGTTTAACAACACAGTTGCGAGCACAGAGCCCTGCTTGATTCCAGTTGAGACCACAAAGTACTTTGTGTATTCGCCCTTGGTCAAGAGCTCTATCGCTATCTTTATAATTGTCTATACTTCTGTATTTCTCTCTCACTCTCTATTTATAAATAAACATATATAGTTGAGAGAACTTTAATGTCACAAATACTCTGGATACTTAGATTAATAGAAATTTCCAACAATGCAAAACAAAAGATTTAGATTCATTGATGGACTGACATCTAAGGATCTACACAGTCAAAAAAGTTTCTTTTTGTAAACGAAGAAACCAATAGAATTATACACCACTTTTAACAGTTGTGTCGTATATAAAAGTATTTATCCTGCATACCTGTTTAAAATATGTTTTGTATGCAAACATCTATAATATAGTTAAAATTCTCATATGCATTACCAAAGATATATAAAACAGTTTTGAAAAGCGTTGCATAGTATTTTAGTTTCAGCATCGTGCATGGATCTGTGTACTATACTCGACAAAGACGTAATGTAATAAACATTGTTCAACTGACTAGTGTGGCGACCGAAAATATGTGTACATATAACACTATGTATCTCTTTTACCGTAATTCGCGATACACTTCGACAAATAATTATATACTTCCTTCAATAATATTACCTTCATACCGAATATCAATGAAAGACACAATGAAATGAAAATAAAGAATATATTAAGAATTGATGGTGTAAATTGCAGTTATACGGTTTCAGTATCTGTATTGCAATGGCTGAATGTGTAACAATAATAATCAGTAGACTAATGATAGTACTTTATCATCTCCCTTTATTTCGTATAGATCTTCCCTTTTGACGTCACCGTTTCCATTTTATCTTCTGTGCAATAGAACGTTATGGATTTGCATATATCCACTGAGTCTTAAAGTAAATTAAATTTACGATTTGGCTCGCTCGTTCAGTTGTTTTGTTTCGTTTCTCAATATTGCAATTTTGTTCTATGTTTAAATATTTGGTTCTTAAATTTGTAAATGCTATGAAATTGGTCTATATTAGTTCGATTTCGATGTAACTATTTGGTAATCTCTTGTTTACTCTAGTCTAGTTATCATGTTTCACTTGTTTCGCGATGTGTCTGAAGTTCGGTTTCAAACTAATGTGCTCTCTTCGTTCCCCCCACTCAGTATTGTATAATTTGGATTGGAAACATAAATCATAATACCACTTTTTGGATTAATTATCACAGACTTTGTTTGATTTCTGAAGCGAATGGAAGAACTACAGCACTACCATTCTTTGATAAATCCTTTTTTGCGTTACACGATAATAAGTTATGAATAATGGGTGAATAATACAAAATATGACTAATGAGACATACCCGTCGTACACGATGGACCATCGTATCCAGGGTAACATGTACATGTGAAACTTCCTATAGTATTCGTGCAGTTTCCATTGTTATTGCAGGGATTGTGTCCTGGCTTCGTGCATTCATCAATATCTAGAACGTAGTACATGAAAATATATGTATTATTCATCATGGAAATAAGTAAGTGCACCTTTTATAAACACTTCGCTACAGAGATCAAGATGTGGGAGATTATTGTAGGATGTGGACGATAAGTTCCAAAAATGATCTAAACAATTTGATCGTAAAATTAGACTTATATTTATTGACATAATGTTTTGCCTCTGTTCTGTGTTGAAAGTATAACCGAAAGCAGTTGTTATTATCCTTATCAGTACCCCTGTTGTTCCATTGTTGTATATATTAAATTTTGATATTCTCTGAAATGTTACATCTGATTATAACCTATGTGCCTTCTTGTGATATTGATGGGTCATTTTATTAAAGCTCATTTATGTGTAAAACAATTGATGTGTAATTAAATAAAATATAAATACAATATGTATTTAATATGTATTAGCAGTTGTTCATGTTCCTTTAAAGTATGTATAATAACGAACGAAAATTAAACATGATAAAATATATATTTTAACAATAGTTTCATACGTGCAAAGTTGCCTTACGCCTAATGATAACAAAATTTGAGGTATATTGAGATATTGATTGACGATTTCGGTCAAGAAGAATGTTTGATTGTATGGCAATAAAATCTGTCCTTGCTTACACGTGGTTTAATCTACTAAAATACCAATGCTAACATTCCTATCGTCTAGAGCTCGTTAATACTAAAACATTGTTCATTCTTGCTTAAAGTGTTGATGCTATTTTTAATTTGCATGTTGATTTGCGTGTTTCCTTTCCTAAATCTAGATAAAATAGGTGACCGTGATATAGCATTTTCTACGGCTCTCCATTTTCTAAGCAGAAAGAAAGTGAAACAGACATTCTGAAAATGAAAGCTTGCTTCTGAACAATGGCTCAAATTCTACACATTACCAAACTCTTTGCATATACATCTAAGAAAGTCAAAGAGTTCTGAATAATCTTTTCCCACACAGTTGCGAAAAATAAATAAATTATTTAAGATAAACCGTCTTTGTGTGGCAAAAGTCTACTTTCGTGTTCTATTTTGCATTCCGTACATTGTAATTTGGTAACTGTCTTGATTAATTCGTGGGAAATACTGCAGTTGGAAACTATTCTAAATGTCATTTATGATGATTCAATGAGACAGTTTTTGTTATTGTGCTGTGCCAGTATTGAGTTATGTATAGAGGTATAACTGTTTTAAATTAAGCTAAAGATAGCATATCCCAGCTTCAGCTGAACCCTTTTCAAAGGGCCATCTCTTAACTGTTCAGCGGCTAATGCTGCTGCCTGTCAATTGATTTAATTTTCTTAACGTGTCTAACGATTACGTGTTATATACATGATAACAACTGTGCTCTTATTACATCTAAAAATATTTTTTTGGTTAAGTGTATTCGCCAGAACGTAGCTATTGTAGAGGCATAACGATGCAAGAGAGTTTGCAGCCTGCAATGGATAATGATCTTTCCATGGCAAGAATGAACGTTTATATTAAACATAAGCTTGTTGAAATCTGGATACTTCTATCTGGAAAAAAGTCTTTAAAAGACAACAATCTCCTTTATTATTATGTAAATATTACTATATACATATGTTTCTTATATCGTGGAAGACATTAATTAAAAAGACAGATTATTTTCAATTTCTGACACCCATATCCACATACACAGATAAGAAGAATTTGCTTCATGTGCCACTTAAACACTGCCAACTTCTAGAAGCTAATGCAATAATGTCATAACAACTGGTCTAATTATATACTTTAAAAGGACAAAACAATTAAGTCTACAACACAGACAGCACAGTTGAATTGAGAGATCAGAAGCAAATTACCACTGCAAGCTCTGAGTTCTGACCAGGTTCCGTTTCTTTGACACCTTGCTGTTGTTGATGCTTTGTTTTCAGGAAATTGAAAGCCTGGTAAACAAGTCAGATTGAGAGTGGCACCATAAGTAAAGTCCTGCTGATTATCTCCTAGAAATGTGACTAATACAGTTCCGTTATCCAGGTGATACTTTTTGCACTCAATTGCTGCAAAAGTAACGCAATATGTATTTACATGGTTTATCAAATATTTTATGGCTGTGCGCTGAGATTTTGAATCCTGTGTTACGTATTTAGGCTCGAATAAACAGTAGCACAAGAACGAGTGAAAACATCAAGCTTAGAAAAATATAACAAATAGTACATTTCCTAGGAAAAATACTGCAAAAAATGAGAATATATGAGAACTTATGGTCTCTAGAATCAAATCAAAAAATAATACAATAATTATCCACGAATACAATTCTTGAAGTCCTAATAATGAAATGTTCCAATGATTCCAAGTTTGAGACCTGGAGGAAAAAAAGATGGAAGGCATGGTGTAGGCCGTAGCATGTACAGTGTTGGCGTCTACAGTTCCTTGTACGGACATAATAATTAATCCTCCGGCCTTGGAAATCAGAATAAAATTTCAAGAAACGTCGTTCTTCAAGAGTTCTTTATGAATATAATAACATTTCCAGAGAAACGAATTAATCTTCCAGATTCCAAATAATATGAAGTAAAAAATATCCTATAACTCAAGAACTCTAAACTTCAATTCTTATCACAACAGAAGAAAACAGCTTGACATCAAGTGCTTCAAAGCCTTGACTCTGAGATCTCAATTTCTCTTTAAACATCACTGTTAATACTACATATTTTGCAATTTCGGAAATGCCTAATTACGAAATACATTGAGAAATAGATGACGTCCTCATGTTTAAATGGACAAGACACATAGCTGCTATATGTCCTTGAAAATAACCAATCATGGTATTCATAGAAAAGGTTGTTTACTTGACCCTCAAACAAGGCCAGGAACTATGTGAAATATATAAACAGGTGTTTATATTACTAGGTATATAAGGAAAACTCAGATCAGGCTGAATTTACTGGAAAATATCAAATACCTAATAAAAAAAATGATTTTACACTCACATGTTAAGAAAAGACAAAGATTCCAAAACCCACAAACAATTTAATAAAATCAAACACAAATTAAATCAAATATAAATTAAATCAAATATATGTAACACTTCCCCCATAAAGAAAAATAACCATTTATATGATAAAGCTTTCTTATTTGCCATAGATTACAGACAAACATAAGAACTCTTATAAATTACACATAGTGTACATGAAATAATACCTTCCTATACAAGGGAAAGTGCATGTGCTATTAAATTGTCTTTTCAATTGATATGCCTAATGTCAAAAGTATATTTATATAACAACAAACTCGACCATAGCAGTCTTTGACATTTATTTGTCGTCTTGCCGATGACAGTAAGGAGGTTGTGGTCACTGAAAACAACAATCAAAAAAGGATCTGAAATAAGTCAAACTTCAAAATGTTGTAATGATAATATCAAAGCCAAATATACCCTCTCGTCTATTAAATAATGTCTTTGCTGAATATCTAATTTCTTAGAAAAATAGCACACCAGATGATCAATAACATTCGCATCTTCTTGAATCAAAACTCCTCCAACCCCAATATCACTTGTATCAGTAGACAATGTAAATGATTTGCTGTAATTTTGAGCTGTAAGAACTGGCAAGCTTTTAAGTATGGCTTTCAACTTGTCAAAAGCCTCCTGACATTTTCCAGGAACATGTTTTTCTTACTCAGTACATTTGTTAGGTTTCAGTAATTATAAAAATACTGGAACAGAATCTTCAACCGTATCCGACCATACCCAAAACTCGCATCACATGCTTTTCATTTAGAGGCAGAGGGAAACCAGAGATAGCCTTGACTATAACATATATAAGTTTAACTTGTCCATGTCCCACGATGTGTCCTAGAAATGTTACACTAGCACGACATAACTCATTTTTACATACATTAACTTTCAAACATGCATATGTGAGTCTGTTAATAAATATCCGAAAAGTTGCTAAATGATCATTCCAGGTATCGTGGTAGATGATGGCATCATCGATGTAAGCATCACAATTGTCTAGACCAGATGTAATCATATTCATGAGACATTGAAATGTACTTGGCGTCTATTTCCTACCAAATGGCATTAATTCATATTGGTCAAATTCAACTAGTCACGAATGCCGACATTTCAATTGCTCTGTTCGTTCACGTTATGTAAAAAAATAATTTCACCTTTGACTTGAATTGCTGAATGGCAAATTCAAGCATAATATGTTGAAAAGTTCCTGACCTAAGATTTTAACTTTGACCCGATTGGAAAGAGTTGGGAAGGCCGAATTGAGTAAAGAAAACTTTATAATGATTTTACTATTGTTTTAGATTTTGCATTCCTCACGGAGAGTGCCTCTGGAAACCTTGTTGACGCACACATAATGGTCACCAGGTATTGGTTACCAGACTTGGTCTTAGGTAAGGGACCAACACCTTGGTTACCTGACTTGGTATTATGTAAGGGACCAACACAATCTACAATAATTCTACTAAATGGTTCGTCAAAAGCAGGAAAAGGTTGTAGATGAGCATTGGGTATTTTTTTATTTGGTTTTCCTACCATTTGCTAGGTATGACAGGATCTACAGCATTTACAAACATTACGTTTTATGTTTGGCCAATATAAATGAGTCAAAATCTTTTGATAAGGTTGATTGATCCCTAATTGACAAGCCAATGAAGTTTCATTGGCCAGACTAAGTATTTCCTCTCTGTAAGGTTTTATAACTACAATTTGATAGTTTCCTGACCATTCTTCATCAGGAGGTACATCGAAAGGTCTCCATTTTCTCACAAGAATTTCATTTTTAATAATATAACAGACAGGAACTTCAGTAGCTTCAGTTTCACTAATGGCCCTTTCAAACAAAGAGGATATCTCAGGATGTTTGTCCTGTTCGACGACAAGTTATTGTCGTTTATCACCCTGATTAGAATACAGTGTATAAGTCGTTGAAAGAGGATCACTAAGATCAATACCTTCCGAGTGAGCCAGAAAAGGAGTGAATGTGACCTTATTAAAGGCCTGACCATTCCTTATCAACAGCATTATCAAGAGCTTTCTTTGCCATAGCTCTAATAACTGCACAACCTGGGTATAAATCAGGGAATTCGTTTTCAATTGGATCAACTTTCTGGTCCTTGCAAGGCTTGTCAAAAACAAATAAATTAATTACAACCTTGTTTCTAACTAGGTCGTAGCTAGTAATACATTAATGCCATCAAAGGGTAAAACAGAGACTGTTCCGACTGTCACGGGTCCTGAGATTATGTCCGATGACAAATATCTACAATGTAGTTAAACATTAACAAAGCCGCACTCTACTCTCTGAATAAAAACACCCTCATTAGCAGGAGACTTCTCAGAAAAACAAAAATACAGGACAATAAAAGACCCTGAGAAATTTCAATGTAACTTAGAATTTTAATAGGGATATGATTAGCCAAATCACCCAAGACTGATACATAACCCTTCGATATGAATGTTTAATAATTCTGCATAATACAATCAGACTGGGGTTTCTGATACCCAACACATATATTACTTCAATACACAACCGTGACCTGTACCTCTTAGAAATAAGGTTATTTGAAATAGGTTTGTCTTGATTCTGTTGCCTATTTTTCAATTTGAAGTAATAAGAAATAAAGTGTCATTTTTCTTTCAACATGTACACGTGGAAGAGACATGGATCTTGAATCAAACGTCTTAAAATCGTGATGTTCTGACGTTTTGCCAGTTTGAGGTTTAGAGGTAGGGTAATATGATTATATCTTTGTTCGAAGTTTATAAGTATGTACAGTTGTTATCACCCAAAATCAACCTAGACTGCATAATTTATTGTGTGGAAAAACCAGGTATCGAAGACTAAAATATGTATGGATTACTGTCTAATAAGTGGATGTTTTCAAAATTAAAACCATTTTTTAAATAATTTGAACAACACTATCTTCAAATCAATGATCGATTTCTCTATTTGGTCTAATTAACTTTCCTTGGTGTAGAACGGCAACACATCATTTGACAGTGATAATGGAGCACTTAGAGCCATATCCCTACATTTGACTTTGATAAACATCAAATGATCTGTGTCCAGATGTTTCTTTCGTAGAGTGACCTTCATGCGTATGTGTTTTAATCTTGATGTATATGCTGATCAAATAATGTACATCAACTTGATTATAAACATGTCATTGCATGTGCCTTATGATATGAACCCAGTTTCAGCGTTACAATTTATGTTGACCCACCTCTACCTCGGTCTCCCAACGTTCGATCAAAATGAGAGAGTAACAAAATCAGTTTATATTGTTATCTCATTTTGATTATGGACGGCAATTGTAAGGTTTCATGGTATTTTTTGCACAATTTTGTGATACATTTTCGTTTACATTAATGTCCTAGATATACTTACCCTAGAAAAATGACACTTATGCAATGTGCGTGACTTGTACCTATATAATAAAAAACTATTTGTTTGTTCTTATTCTAAAAAGAGATTAAAAATATACAGGTTGATACAATTAAATGGTTTGTTGGCGCAGTATTAAGATCGATAATAATAAACGCACGTGATAGGGTATAATGGGTCATAGTCACTTTTATGGGTACCAGGATGCAAACGGTACCAGTGAAAACAAAATCGATGTCAATGCGATCATTATATTTTACAGGACTGTTATGCCTGTGACTGCTGAGCCAAACGGGTGATATCAATGACAAACGCTAGAAACAAGTATTGCGTTAAGAGTGTTGCAAAAATGACAAAAGCTGGAAACTTCGATTTCAACAACAGTATTGCAAAACAGCTCCGGCACGCTGACGTGTGAGATTAAACGTATAGCCCGTTTCTAACAGGTAGTGCAACTTTGATCGTTCCGTCTACCAACATCTTCCATCTTTCAGAAACTAGTATTCTATATGAAATATTCCTCTTGAACTGGTTTGATCAGGTGTATAGAAATTGTGATGCAAGACCGGAAATTGTAATACTTAACCACATCGTTAGATCCAAATTATTTAATATCTGCCTGGTACAGCGTTATCGTGCTTGTCATCACATGTATTTCTTTTTCTCGTAGCTTAAAATATTGCCAGAACTTGTACTTATAAGGCACGCATGAATCCAGTTGTTCGCACTGGTTGCAGAGTCATGCTTTGCATGAAGTTCGATTGCATATATGAAGTATTTGTCTGCCTGAATTATCTTATTCTCCCTTAGGAAAAATCACAACAAATTAATAATGGGAATATTAGGTGCAAGCGTGACAGGTATGTGGAGATTCGGTTCTATATGTGCCACACAATATGTTGCCTGATCACCTTTTTCGGAGTTGTGAATACAAATAATTGTGGCGCTTAACACTGGATCAGGTAAGTATCCTTGAGGAAACTAGAGACTCCATATTTTGTCCATTTTGCGCCAAACGCTGTTACTTACGTTCAGGTCCGATGGAGCTTGTCAGAATGATCATTTAAGAATGAATGTGTTGAACGAAGGGTACCTTTAGTGACTGTCATATCCGCTTAATGATAACTAGTGTATGGTTCAGATTTATGTTCCCGCAGCAACATGTATTGGTACATCAACTGAAACATCTTTAACAGTGGTAGTGGCGGACCTTCCAGATTCCTTGATGCTTCCAAGTTATTCTGAACATAACAATGTTGTTGTCAGCACCATTAAAACATTATGGATTATTGATCTTGAAATTAAGATGAACTGCAGTGGTGTACTATCATCAGTTACAGCGTTTCCGTTTTCAGTAAACGCTGCAATTGTAGCTTTGTTAACATTTAATGATTCGGTCATTACTGTTTAGGATGAACTGTGTCATTCCATTGGTGTTTTGCTGGGTCCATTCTCTGCCAGATGGATGGCCTTCATCGCCGTCAACTGATGTGTTGCAGAGACGAAGGGTAAAAAGCTTAAGAACATGATAACTGTTCCACGTGCCAACACGAAATGTGAAGTAGAAGTTATTACGGTAAAATATATGTACATAATTATTTTGAATCCTTAGGTAGAAAATAAATGATGCCTTGTATATGAAGATAAGATTTATCAAGTTAATTGTTCAATTTTGTTAGCAAAACAAAGTCTTCACCTTAGTATATTGTGATACATATTTTATGAATTAATAAACTCAAACATTTGACCTTTCAAGGATCTCCATTTATAAACGAACAGAGAGAAGCGTTAATCTAGCAGTTGAATCCTCGCCGCAGAATCGCTGTGGGCTGACATGATAATCTTATTTTCTAATCAGCAAAGTAATATTCCGATGTAGATAGGGACCTGCGTTTCCCAACTCACCTTTAATAGCCCACTGAATAGAACTGTATAGGCAGAGAAAAATAAATGGTTTATTCGCAACAACAAAAAATAAAATAATTAAAATAACAATTCAGACTTAGTATATTTATGAAGTGCGTAATGTATTTCATAGTATTGATGTACTTCAAAACCCATATAATCACTCTAGCAGAACCATTTTTAAAGGAATTATTTTTGACATTATTTCCTTGTAGATAGTATCATTGACGAATAGAACATATATTTAAACGATGGACCATTTAATTAATTTTCACCCTTTGAGTCCGACATTTACAGCATAATTTTACTCATTAGGTAAAGACACTGCATCTGCACGGATAGTACACTTACACTATGAAAAATCATCAGTTGCGTTTGTGGTTACTAAGACACGGGAGGAAAGATTCCAGTTTATGGTGATGTTTTGTCCGCAATCGTATTGGAACGACATGGAACGACATCATAAAGTACAACTGAGCAACATTTAAATATTTTAGTTGCATCATTCGCTCTTTTACAGGGTTGTGCTCAATAAAGTTAGTACTGAAGCTTGGTGTCCCATTTGCTCTACCATGTGTTACCAACAAAATGTTTTAATGCAAAAAGCACCAGCAATTAATATCTACTGACTCTCAAGCACCAACAACATATACTATATAAATTTGCATAACGGGTCAATAGTACATAAACCAGCTTAATGCGCCAAAACATAACAACTAACACAAATAATAATAGTCAGAGGTGGCACACATATCAAAGACTGATGTATTATTTCCTTTCCTAGCTGCCGTTACAGAGTTCGAAGCAGCTGCGAGTCCAAAAGGTTACAAAAACAGCTACTTAGGGGCCTCTGCTGGTGCATCGACGCTTTCGTTGAAACTGGATGTTGGGGCCTACATAAAGTTTCGCAAAAGAATAAAAGGAAAGCCTCCGTCAATTACCAGGGACAACTCACAGAATACCACCTGGTCGATGCGTTCGACTACCTGGTACAACTTGCAAAAGGCCACGCGTAAATTAAACAATATTGATTTACTCACGATGGCAAAGCCAGACTTTATGTACAGTGAAATTGTAATGGTGATTCTATGCGCTAGGAAACATGGTATCGTTAACCTGAACTGGATAAGAGTTCTAGAAATCAGAATGTTGCATTCGCAGCGAAATCCAATTAGTTACTGTATTCTGAAGCATACGGGCTTGCACAACGACTTGCACCAGTTGACTATTTGGCCTGAAGCGGTCAATGTTGCCTACAACGGTTTAATTTCATAAAGTGCGACTAGATGGGCCAATTTGCAGACATCGTGTTATTAAAGTATTATGTGCACTGGAGCGTTCATTAACAACACGAAAATATACATAAATATATAAAGTAAACTTAATAGCATACGACATGCCTGTTATTAACATTTGAGAGCGTTACTCGGCCCGATGTGACGCTAATGTGGACCGGAATACGTTTGCCACCAAGGAGGATTTATCCACGTTTATCAGGATGGTTGTCACTAACAGCGACCAGAGACAGCTTGTAATTTTCCAAGATCAAACTGAAGAAAAAACTGTAAACGTCTAAAGTGATCGTTCAGGATATTGTTTTGAAGACGCAGACTATTTCATAGAAGATGGCCAAAATCGATGAAAACGTAGAAATCAGAAACCCTGGTGTACTGAGGGATTCAGTCAAAACGTTGTTGATTTCATTTTCATCTTGGACAGTTATACCATTGCTCCTGCTGAATTACATATCTTGGTCGTATTTATTTGTCGTATGTGAATCTACAGTCTATTGGGGACCAATACAGATATTTGCAAATGATCAGGTGCATACTGTTCATTTACGAGCACATCGAACTATTGACGCATATTTACAAGACTTTTTCTCTTATGCAAAGCCAACACATCATTAGTTGTCAAAGCTGTAATTCATTTAGAATGAAACAGTATATATTAGAAATGTTACATAAGCATCTTTGGCGTTTGTGTATAAAATTATATATTACATATAAGTAACCGATTCTGAACGCGATGAAAACGCTGATGAATTTGCGGAAGTCTTGGACCAGCTGGTCGTTGATACTAATATTGACTGCTATTAGGTTCCACCTATCAACGATTATTTCGAACACAGTTGTATAACGGATAATGATATACACTGAAATGCAATCTTGGGAAGGGTTAAATATAAATCAATAGGAAGGATGACCCTGATACACCAGTTCTAAAACAAGGTCAGCTTGTAGTCATAGTATTAATACATGAACACATCTTGTTACAGAACGCAAAGCCAGGCGCGAAAACATTCAGGAATTGTTTTTACAAGGATAAAGTAGAATCGACCTGCGAATCCAACACGGATGCGTTCTACGGCGATTATTCCTTACCAACATTATCTTAAACACGAAGAGAAAGAGTCTGAATCATATTCAACAATAACGCATTATCCATTGTAACAGTTCTAGATGAGGATGGCATCTTAATTTGTAACATCACCAAGTGACATGGTCAGTATGTTGCTGTATAAACGATTGCCATACCCTCAGAACGCATAAATGACGGAGGTGTCAGGATTCATCAGGAAGAGAGTTTATAAGCTAGTTTGGCAGTTATTACAGCATACAAGAGTAACTGTTCAGAACTGCGTGTAAGCCTTGCATCTGTATAGGGTCAGACTCATGTGGAATTATAGTATGCAATAACATTATTAATATAAGAACCATAAAAGACCATCAGTTTTACTGACTTTGGAAAATGTTCACCAATGGATACTGTTCTTGGAGGCATATCGGTAGCATCCAGTGCATTTATTCAGCATTGATCTTACTAAAACATAAGCATTCATGGCATCTTGCTACGGGTTTGATAGTATCCAGTCTTCGCTAAAAAGGTAGATTATAGGATAATAAACAAGACTCATTGCCATCGTATGAGGCTGTAACCATATAAATGCTACTCATGTGCGAACTATGATACCAATGTCAGAACGGGGGAAAATGAATATATTTTCTAAACATTGTTAATAACGGTGTACCTTTATATACTTCTACTTCACACAAAGTGAGTATATTGTCCTTTTGTACTTCGGGCGCTCTGGACGTGGCTACTGGTATACTAATGGTAATCCTGGATACCGGCCTCGAAAGTGTCCTATAAAGAGGTATTCCAATCTCTCCTCCTGGATCGCCAGTCGTATCATTATACAACGTAATTGTCCCATTATCTCTGTAAGAAGCCACGAGCATGAAATGTCCTAACCTCTGCGTATAATTGTGCTCAATATCTGAAACGAAGAACACATTATTATACTGCTTTGCAAGTTCTTTAGGAAACTTATTTGCCATCAAATGAATATTGTACTTTCTTCCAGCGTTCCAACTATTCAATTCCTATTTCAAACAAACGGGTTGGGTTGCTGTGACGGTGAGAGAGAGTAGACAAGAGATACAAAGGGAAAAAGTATACGCGCAGAGAAAAGGCATCAGCATATGTGTACGGTCTGGATTTGTAACGCAGCTTTAACACAATTTCGGTCATATCGTTACGATGTATGCAGAGTGGCAGATTATAGGGACGTCAACCACTGGGGCATCATGCCGTATACATATTTAATGGTATCCTACCCAGTCACATAATGCGGATACCAGGCTGACCAGTCTTAATGTTGAACATCCAGATAGTCAGCCGTTAATACCAGTTTAAAAAGTATTTAGTTCGATTAAACCGGAGTTCGCACCAAAGACTCCACGCGTCCAGAGATGATGCTCTAACCACATAGGCCACCGGCGCAGTCAAACAACATCAGCATCGAAACCAGGATAATTTGCCTTAATATTCGATGCGCTCCGTGGTTTCTCAGTGATGGTTTAGTCTTAACCGCAAATGGGAATTAAGTTGAAGCTTTAAGATCGCCTCCAAATTCAGTCAGCAAAAAGAACTATTTCTTAATTATGTATTTATTCATTACATACTTTAATTATTTAATTGCTTTTCACCACCTCAGCTTTAATTTGTCATTTTCATATCGCGCTTGGATTTTTCGCTTTCTTAAACATATTTGATGGATGTAAAAGATGGTTGGGTTAAAATGCCACCTAACATGTGCAACGATATGTTTCTTTAACTTATAACTTGTAACTGAAAATGCCAAAATAAAATTAGCTCACGACTTAATAATGTCTGTCTTGGTTTATACAACATTTTCACGCTGTTTAGAATTATTGCAAAAATTTTGTCTAATATATTCGAATATATAGTGTGTAGGTTATCTATTTTGCTAGACTAGAAATTTAGTTTCATCTCGGGTGATTATGCGGAATGTATTTATTTGCTTGGCATGATGTTTATATATATATGTTGCTTGTATGATAATTGGTTGTTACAGTTAGTAACACTTCTCACTTCAACCTTTACAATAACAAGGCAATAAGAATAATTATGAAGAGTTGTCTGAACATGTGATGTGCCGAGCCTAAGATGCGACCTGAAAGCTGAAACAATAATAAGGACTAAATAACTAAACAAGTTGCGTATCTACAAAACACGAAATGAAATAGTTGATCAGATACTGTGTATTAAAATCTACCATGCAGACAATCCCAAAGTTCCTCAATTCATAAACAAACATTGGCGCATCGTGACATTTTGTGATAACCTAAGATTAATCATCACAAACAAACCATTAGTAACCTACAGCAGACCAAACAACATCAAGGACATCTAGACAGAGCCAAACTAACGCCAAATGAAAGCAATGACATCGTGTCACTTTGGTGATATAGGTGCAAAACCTAAAACATGTTATATAGACCAAGCCCTTCTCTAGAGCAGCAACATACGAAAATACGTGCATACATGATCAAAGAAAACAGGTAAAATATACAATATACTTTATCTTATCACGCATATGATCCGCGGTCATCCGAATGTCGTAGAACCCAAAAGCTACACACAGAGTCAAGTTTTCACCGATCAAATTGTTTGCGAAAGCACTTGGACAGAAGTCCAGTTGAAGATTTCTTCTCTTCTATTGGCGATACTTACACTGATATAGTACTTACGGCAATCGCTCACAAACGCAACTGAACATCACAAATCATAACAGATACTAAATCTTATTAAATAATCCACCTTATAACAAAAGAAAATACGCATATTAAACTTAAACTCACAAAAACCACCCTCACCCAAAAAAAATCATCAACTGTTTAAAGCCCTTTTGCAGTACTTAAGTTCATAATATTGCTCATTAACTCACTCACTCGCATTAAAATGATACTTTTCTGTGTAGTTACTGACGTAATTATTATTGTTATGGTCATTACTGTTATAACAAGAACAAGGACGTATCCGGTCATACTTTATGACTGCAACACTTCACGTTAAAATAGACCATTTGCTATGTTGTTGTATTACCGTTTGTAGATTTGCAAGATAATACAGGTTGATAACATTTTTATCATCTGGAAGTTGGTTCACGAATCATAAAGGATTAAAGGTTGATATTTCTATATTATATTCAAAATGTAATAAAAGCTAGTATTTCTATATTTTAAGGACAGTGATATATGCAACGTTTGCGATGTGTGTTGCATCAGATTTCATATCTTCTTGTTAAATGTATTCTCTAGGCAAGTTTACGTTTTAAACATGATGTTTATGTCATATTTGAATGCGATAGTTGCACTGGCTAACTGGGCTGTTATGATGTATGGACCTTTCCATGCGTCCGACAAACGATTGCGTCTGGTCGGACGTACAATAACGACTTTCTCACTTATCCCCGTGATTCGTTTCAATGCGCCTTAAGAGAAATATCTTTGTTTCCAATCGCAGCTTTCCGTAGTGATTCCTGTGCAGTTCTGCATGTTTCTGAAATCCTATTTTGCAAATCAAGCACGTACTAAGTTGCATTCTGCGATTCTAGTTCATTAGTGATATTTGTTCAATGTGCCTTCATAAACTAAAATGGACCAAGGGTTAAGTCCGTACAATAACTGGAATGTTTCATAACTAGAATCTTCATGTGGTGCTGTTCGATAGGCAAATCATAAAACCAGTAAATAACGATAACAATACCATGGTCCCTCGTTTGCCATGCGAATCAACATTCTCGTTAGCGTACCGTTAATACGTTCGACAAGACCATTGGTCTGTACATCGTACTGGCTACTCTAAATATAGCATACAGATAGCTGTCTCTTTAAGTCCTTTATCGTGATGGAAGTAAACTGTACCGCGATCATTTTGCGATTCTTTGGGCACTCTGACGAGCGAAAACAATGGCTACCACAGCCTCAGCTACTGCGCCAGTGTGCCTGTGCCGCAATGCTAGAGCCTCTGGATATATTGTTGCATAGTCGACAACTGTAAGTATGTAACTATTTCCGCACAAACAAGGAGTCTCGAGGTTTATGACCTAGTTTGTGACGCATAAATTGCAAATTGCATAGACTTTATCTTCCTTTTCAGCATCCACATGGGTTTCGGTGTAGAGAATAGCAACATAACTCGATGTAATCGACCTCACTATCGATTTATATTGAATAATTTCATCAGAACTTCTACTAACGGCACGTGAAAATGTGGATCCCCAATCAAGAAGCCGGTTCCTGTGGGTCACCTGTAGATCACTGCGATTTTCACCATTGCTTCAAAATTCGCTATACATTGTTGGCGCAGAAAGTCGAGTATGTCTATAATTGTAACCTCCAGAAGATGTCTGCAAATAAGCAAATCATTCAGATGCTCAATCAATTCATTTGACTTCGTCGCTTCGGTCTATCTAGACAACAGCGAATTGATGGGTTATCTCATGCGTTCCACTGAATGGTTTAACCAGTGTTTCGCGGACCTAATTCTCAGCAAAGAAATCCTAAAATTAGCCACTGGTTTTGCATCAAGTCGCCGGTGACGTCAGAAAATATCAGAATGGCCGGCTGGAGGTTGAATGGCGACTTTACCTAAATTGCGCACTTCGGGATTATCATGGGCGTTTATTGCTGTGCTGATGTTGGTGAAAAGACAGTTTCTCCGTTCAAATACATGTAAACACAAACCTGTTTTGTATGCACCACTGGTAATTCTAGCAAAATGGACGTCTGCAAATGGTGTGGAGATTAACAGTCAATACGTGACAGACTGACAACACAGATGGATACTGCAGATTGTGAGTACCAAGTGCATATATGAATTCTACAGTTTGTGAGTAACGTGTAAATATATGAATAAAATAGTTTGTAAGTAAGGTATCGGTCCTTCTGTTGACATATATAATAAACAAGGGCCAAGTACATCCTTGCCTAACCAAGGAAAGCAATGCTTATATGTATAATGTCCTGGAGTTATTGGTGTCATATACGTGCATATGTATGCCATAGGAATATCTGCCAGGCTAGGTGATCAGTTAATTTTAGTAATACACACAAGATTACCCTAATGCATATCTATATATCTGGCCTTGATCTCTCGCTGCACCAATTATGGCTTAATATAACGCTAACATTATCTTTCCCCTCGGAATTCATCTCGTCTCTGAATTTGTGATTACACACAATGAGTGTAGTCCGGTTGACAATCGAATACACGCCATGTTAAAAAAAGCATTTATTCATTTGCGACAGAGTACAGCGTCATCAGTTCACGAACTATTTACATCTACTGCCTACTTAGAGCAGTTTTCTCACCAGCAAAGTAAACTCGCCAGTTGTTTTCATGGCTGACTTGCTTTCCTTACTATCCATGCTTCTTACTCTGTCTTGCAAAGCGACACCTATACGTAACACTAAGGTAGCGGAAAAGAAGAAAAAAAATTATTTACAAGAAAGAACAAAGGGTTTTATCCCCTGTTGCATCCTTTTTGAAATTAAAATTTGATTTTTGTTTTTTAAATATTAACATTTGAACTATAACCGTTATTTATTATTGAAATAATGTATGATATTGAAACATGTTTGTTACATGAAGAAGAGTTTAAATAGAGTACTGTGTTGCCAATTGAAATAAAATCTGATATTGCATCATCTATTAATATCTTTAAATACCTTTTGAAATAACAACATGAATGTCATCTTGAAATCATCAATTGACTAAATATCCTGTATAACATTTTGAAATGAGTATCTATATTAATCGCTTAAATCACCTTTTGAAATTAACATTGAAAACATCATCCATTATTATAATTCCAAATAGCAATGAACAACAGTTAAGTGCAGACAATTGGATAATGCAGAGAAGTATAGCAACTCCCGATCACAGTAGCCGAGAAAGCAGTGACGAGGACGGTGAAACAATTAACTTCTAAATGTCGACGTCATTTGACTTGGACCTTGCCTTGAAATAATTTTATATCACTAAGAGTCGAACGTAAAGTACAGTCACATAAACCGAGGTACACAATTATACAATTTTCAACTTATCGTAAACTGTGTGCATCTGGAAGAAAAATTGAGGACTAATATTACGATGGAATATTTATATAATGAGGATCTGTGTTTGAATTTTGTAATATTGTTAACGTAGCTTTAACAATTTCAGTCACATCGCTGCGATGTATGCTTTGTGACAGTTTATGGTGATATTATGGACATCATGCCGTACACATGTAGCCTCATGCCCCACCAAGTGACATTATTCTGACACCAGGCCATCCAGAACTAACAGAGAAAGGCCGCTACTAGTACCATTTGTATAAGTCTTTATTTAGCATGATTCAGCACTTGGGCATCTGATGGAACGACCATGGTTAAGGATCACTCGTTAAAAATTCCAATCTTGGTGAGAGTTTGAGTTCTGGTTCCAACAACCCTACAATCGTATACTACCTAGCCAATCCACCGCTGATGGACATATATAATTTATTTTAATGAACTAAGGACGGCACAAAACACATTGTCATTATTTTTATATTTCTATACGCTTATCGTTACTACTTGGTTTACTATTTTTGCCAACTTCGTTTACTGTATTTGTAGTAGTTTTTTATATCTAACTGAAACATATTCATATCGCCCTTGCATCCAACTGGCATTTGATTTCATATAATACTAGGTCTTGTATCACAATACATTTTCATGTTTTCTTCACCACAGTAATTGACAATCTCTCATAATGTTGTTGTTTTTTGTTTTTTTTGTTTTGTTTTTTTTTTGCATACTACGAGAGACGAAGGAATATAATATTACTACTACAATATTGTATATCGGTTATTAGTTGAACACCATGGCATTTGTTGTTGCAGCTGTTGTTGTTGTAGGGTTTAAGGCCATTTTTCAGTACAAGATAGGATATACATGGCGGCCAGTACTAATAGTGGAGGAAGAACCCAAAACAAAATCCAGGCAGAACCACCGACGCACGAGAAGCTACTGGCAAGCTTTTTCACATAACTACATTAGCCGAATCCGAGACTCGATCCAACGCAGACAGAGGTGAGATGGCAGTGATCCGTAACGATGAGCGCTTTCGACCACTCGGCCCCTCGGGGCCCCGAACACCAGGGTATAAAGAAATGGTTGGTAAATGGCATCTTTAAGTAAGCGTCGTGTCTACATAGCAATACTGATAATTTACTAATGAATTGTTAATGTTCCGGCAAATAATGAATATTTTCTAAATTCGTTTCCTTTGGTTTACAGTTTCAAAATACGTTTAATAAATTCCTTGTTGCTCACAACAATTGTCTTTTTAGCAATTACTTATCCTAAATGTTGTATATATCAATGCATATTATAATCAACAGTTATTGAATCGTACGTATTTGCAAACAAATTACGTGACTACTTGACACATATTTACATACATATTAGGCAACATTAAGTGGTAACTAAGTTTATGTCTTAACAAAATTATTTAGCAGCACAGTTGTAAATTGCATTGTTGATACAGGATACCCCCTTGTTCTGACTTGGTGATAATATCGTTTTGCAACATAAACATGTGTATGTATCTGTGCATCGATTGTTTACACGACTCCTCTAAAACTCACAATATTATACCAATGACACATATTTTATATTATAACATTACTATATGAATTTCTATAATCACTCAAGATGTTCATAATTTGATCACGAAAAACCATTATATAATGTAGGGTTCTTTTTTTATCATCATATTTTTCTTGCAAAGTACGTTTTCAAGTCATTCATGAGGGTCACATTTAGACGTAGCCTGCGTATATATTGTTATATTTGTCCATGGACATGTTTACTGGAACATTTACTTTGCTGAATTTGTAATATTTCAACCCCTCTCGCCTTTATACCAGACTGCAAATTATTTAGTTTTCTCCACGAAACCACTTAGATATATCTTGCTTATTACCTTACATTTTTTAGCTTCTTATTTCATAATATATGTTCATTCCTAATGTTTCAGGTTATGTCGTTTGCAAACTGCTAGAAAAGAATGTTTGGTGATTTGGTCAATACAGTTTCCTAATTATCACAGCTTACAAACCCGTATATAAACATGTAGTTGAAAAATGCTATGGTAATATTTATGCTACTGAATTCTTATTCCTAATATCCATATATCACATGTGGTCAGATTAAACATTCACTGCACAGTATGTATTTGCATAAAGTGTTTTAGGAAAACGTATGGTAACTAAATTTTACACTTTATCTCTGATTATGACTTCCACCCTGTTCCTAGCCCCGAATCATTTATCAGCATCTACTCATTATAATTTATTACCATATTGATGTGAATCTCAAAAAAAAAAAATAAACATTCACCAAGAGAGATAATCTATAATACGACGTATATTCAATATATCTTTAAAGATCTTTATAAAGTACGGATGAAAAACTGTTCGTTATTTGTACTATATTTCTCCCTCATGGTTACTTCGCTCTTGCATTTTCCCCCACTTCTTTCTTATGTATGTATGTATGTATGTATGTATGTATGACTTTATTTCCTCTTCAAAAGAGATTACATCAGATTAAACAAATTCAGGATATTACAAGATCGTAAAATAGAACAGAAAAGTGACAAAAATGCAATAGCAATACCGTGTCAGGTACCGTATTAACAAAACGAAATATCTCAATACCTGCAATTATGCAAATCTGCAATCATTTGGCTGAGCATGGCACTGATCTTTTAACAGTTGCTTGATGATAATAATATTTCGAAACGTTAATACGTCTAATGTTTTTTGTGCTTAACATTAAGTTCGAGATAGCAACGAAAATGAAATGGAAAACTTATCACAGTGTAATTCTATATGTAGTTTTTTCTTCATATGACGCATGTATTTATGCATATATATACTTGTTTGCGCATAAGCGTGAGTGCATGCATTAATGTATGACTGACTGTCTAAATGACTTAGTTATCTCTTCAACAAAGATTATATCAGGTTACTAAGATACATATTATACATATCATAAGATTATGTGACACATTGTATGTATGTAGGGAGGGAGGGAGGTATATATGTATGTATGTATGTATGTATGTATGTAGGTAGGTAGGTAGGTAGGGTGGAGGGTATGTATGTAGGTAGGTAGGTAGGTAGGTAGGTAGGTGTGATGTGTGATGTGATTTGGATTTTTAACGTACTTTTAACAATTTGTCAGTCATATCGCTACGATATCTGCAATGTGGCAGTTTATAGTGATGTCTAGCACTGGGGCATCATGCCGCAGACATGTAGCATGATGTCCCACCCAGTCACATTATCCTGACACCGGGCCGACCAGTCCTAACACTAACATCTTAATGCTGAGCGCCAAGCGAGGCAGCTGTTAGTACCATTTTTGTAAGTCTTTGGTATGCCTCAGCCGGAGATCGAACCCACGACCTCCCGCATCCGAGGCGGACGCTCTAACCACTAGGCCACCGGAGCGGTGGTATGTATGTATGTATGTATGTCTGTAGGTAGGTAGGTAGGGAAGGAGGGAGGTATATATGTATGTAGGTAGGTAGGTAGGTAGGTAGGGTGAAGGGTATTTATGTATGTAGGTAGGTAGGTAGGTAGATAGGTAGATAGGTAGGTAGGTAGGTATGTATGTAGTTAGTTAGGTAGGTAAGTAGGCATATATATATGTATGTATGTATGTAGGTAGGTAGGTAGGTGTGTACGTATGTATGTATGTATATATGTTAACAAAGAAATCTATACATCTTCAGCTTGAGAAAATCGCTAACTATAATATTCGCTTACACCCTGGTTAGTTCATTACCCTCTACCGGGTTTTAGAAAATACTTGAAGGGTATAAAAAGCACTTCCAGTCATCAATGGATAATGTCTGTCATGATTATCGCCAGGTGGTCCCTAACACTGTACACTCGTTGGAGTTTCAAACAAACCAATGTTTCTTTACAAACGCGGTCGCCGTTTTTGTAAATGGCCGAGTCTATATATTCAATCAGCTGATGAGATTTAGTTCACCGTTTGTGGTAATCTCTGAAAAATTCCGTAAAGCTTTAAGTTACAAGTAATTGAACACATGTGTACACGAGTGTATCTCTTTTGTTGAATATTGTTGAGAAATATTCATATATATAATCTGGTTGTTTACAGGAGCAGATTCAGTTTGGCTTAAAACGCCAATAACTTAACAATAGTATGAATCCATTGGAACCAGTCAGGTTAAAAGTTATGAAAACTATTAAAGACTTGATATATATATATGTATATATATATATATATATATATATATATATATATATATATATATATATATATATAAACAGAATGCAGCGAGTGTATTGTCTAAACTGTATTGAAAACATGTGCTTAATATGGTTGGTTTCACAGTTTCTCAACGCTTTAATAATATCCACTAAAGGTAGAAACGTAACTTCGGGTCTACTGTGTGGACGTAATCAATTAACGGTGGCGAGGATGAATTTAGTTTCAAAACGCCACCAACCCTTATCCCTAATATTAATCAGAGAGCCTATTTGAGACTCATATGAGTGAGTTAAATATTGTCACATCGAGTTTCCTATTTTCACTGCCATAATTTGTATTTTCTTAACTTATATTTACACCAATATTTACCATAGTTTCCTCAAGCAATAGAACAGTATGTAACGATGTTGTTATAGCTATCAAGGAACTCCTTACCGCTTTAGTTTAGATTCGTTTTTAAGCGTTGTATCATTTAAATAGGACACGTCAAATGTAATCATCATACTATTCAACTCCTTTGCATACATGTATCATTATAAGTCACCAGGTTTACTTCTTCATTTCTTTATACCCTTTCCATTTGTAATAGCCATTAATTCAGACATGACACCTAAGTTCCACATCTTTAGAATAATAATGATATTCTTTGGGATTGCGACTCGTAACATGTAAACATTATTTGATACTTTGTTTGGTAGTATTTGCCGTGTGAACGGTTTTAGGTCCCTTTGTCGGCAGTCTATTTTGTACAATGTGTTTAGCCTTGTCCTCTTTTGACATGCCTTTCTTCTGGGTTTGGTTAGAGTGGGGTGGGGCAAGAGACTTGTACCTTGCAAACATATTCTTACCATTTTTGCGGTTAAATATCTTAATAAAGGAAATGAAGTACTCTTTCTCAAGGTTCACCGACCACGATGGTACTGGTGGATTTTCTCTGTGTGGCTGTGTTGCTGTACATGATTTATCTATGTCGAAGTTACCGCTAGTATTTCCGTCTACGGCGAGCTCTGCTGTATAATCTGCATAGACTGATGTTTGTTCAGCCGTTTTTTTTCTCGCAATATTCAAATCTGAAAAATATAAAAACACAAACATTGATAATGGTGAACCACTAGCAGGAACAAAAACCGGTCACATAATTTTAAATCACTAATATATCCAGATACGATGGTTCTGAGCTACGATCGAATGACTAGATGGACTTACGCATAAAGGTACGTTTATCAAATAACAACATAATAAAGATTGATAGCGACGAAGCATCTAGGAAACATTACCTGGCTATTGTTTCCTTTTGTTGCGGCACGACGCTGTTAAGCATTTTGCTGCTAGAAAACGGTTTTATGCAGTAACCTCATCATTGTTCATTGATTATTGTGTTCACGTCCCACCCATGGTTTCATCATTGAGATCAATATTACGGGAACATGAAACTTAATTTGTGCCAATGTTCCTTGACACTTTTAAGGGGTTAGATATACACAAGAAAACTACACAGGTTGTTCATTCTGAGTCGACACAAAACAACGATTAGGATATAACAAACAAAACAAGACCGATATGGGGTAACGATGCTGATAAATTCCCAAGCCTCATGCAACCGCCTATTTCCTTTCCAAATGTGTAATATAAATTCATGATCTAATTGGATTTTTATTAGATAGACACAGTTAATCAAAGAACATGGACGTAATTGAAAGTACCTCACATGGGTATGAACCTCAAGTCTGCTTAACTATGTAGATATATAGATACACAATGGGATGGGGCGGGGTCTCTGAGGGACACAGGGTATTCACTAGCTATATTATGCCTTACTATCAAATATTTATAGACACCATACAAAACCGACTCATATTATAACACTAAATAAGTGTTTACATGATCAGAATACTGCTCGCCTCATGTTGGTTGTGCACATTGTGGGCATTACATACAGTTGTTCGTTTGGCTGAAAGTTCCTGTTTTTATTCAGTGATGTCATCCACATCGTCAACGTTATCATCGCTGCTTTCAAATGGAATACATATCGTGTTTAGCTATCCACATGGAATTATAATATAGTTCCGGTGTCATCTACATGTGCATTAATTGTTTATAGTCGATATAAGGTCATAAGACATGATACTTTAGTACGCCACTTTCCTGCAGTATGAAGCAGTGCAATATGGATAAATAATGTACGAATGTGACAACGTAACATTAATTCAGAAACAAATGAGCATTTGCTACGGACATAATATTGCTCTCATTAATCTAGTTATTGTAATGGTACATATGTGAGAGTTTAATGTTACATTTACCCGGTGTATCGGTCTCAAATAATCAATATGTGTTGTGTGTGGGTATGATTGTGTGTGTGTAACGGAGATAGGGATAGTCAAGAAACAAGTTGTATGAGTGTCATAACAGTTACACTGGCTTTGTAACCAGAAGAAAACCTTGCTGCGTCAATACTGTTAAGACCACGTATAACACCTATTTTTCATTATGAGGACCCAATATTTGCATCAAGAGCCATACGTTCTTCAGCAAAACTTCCAAATATGAGCAATATAGCTCTGATAAATTGCGAATCACTTCCATATAGCTGACGCCACAATGGAGAGAGACAATGACGTTCGGATTGATTGTAGCTGAACTTTAACACTTAACGTATGCCAGTGTTATGGCAACGGTCTACTTCATTCCCAGACAAGCAAAAAAGAAACTGGAGATGGTGGTATCAGAGGAAACCATTCAATATATTTCAAATAAAACGTTGGTTATAATCTTTGACAATAACTAATAACTTTTTAATCATCTCAGATTCAATTTAACCGACAAGAACATCAATCTAATCAGAAGCTCCATTGCTTGAACATATCCACACAGTATACACTGTGCAAAGATAGTAATGTACTTGAAATGCAGATATACATTCGAATGCAAAAGAATATGTTTAAATAATGACAACCCAATGTCACTTACATGACACTGGAGTATTAGTGGACAAAATGAAAAGTCTATTCAAATGTTATCCGCCTTGAACAATTTACAGGCGACGAATGGCATAGTTCATGTATAGTCAAGGCTACTATATGATGTCAGAAAAAAAGGAACATTGGCTGAGATTTATTCATTCAAAATCTGAGACCGGGGTAGGGGGTTGAATTCATTTGCATATAGATTAAACTTGGAGATTTCGACATTACGACGTAAAAAAATGGTGTATATTTCTTTGATAGGTATACAAAATAATGTTTTCATATGTCATTATTTGGTTCAAGGTATATGATGAAGATATTTCTCAAATAGTACGGAAACAAAACTATACACTCTGTACAGTATACAAGTCGCTAAGTCTTTAACCGCGATAAACGGCATTGTACTATTGAGAAAGATCGCTAAGTAAACTTATGGACTATTGAGAACTGTTTTCCCCATGTCCATGGTAGGGAGTTTACTTTACAGGTCGACCACAGATCATTAACACCTTTTACCGTAAGTTTTTACCGAAATGGTAGACTAATGTGTTGGATATTAGCTTTCCAAAAATACAGATATTTGTTTAATTATATAGCAGGGAACCTCTAATGAGAAATCAGACACAATCTTTGCACAGCAGAACATAAATTAATAGAGAAATCCTATGTCAATGTCCTTTATAAAATCCTTGCTTTATGACTTAACTAGCCTAGTTACGGTTTTCACGGATTTTTGAAATACATTATCTTGGATGACGATACTCTATAAGTCCCCAACAGCTAGGTTACACGTAAGTCTCAGTAGTCTACTAAATATATAGATGCGTATAGGAAACGCACTAAGGATGTAAACATACTGAATAATTTAATATCTCAAAGTAACAAGGGTATCTCTGTGAAAGAAACCACAACAGGGATAGTTTATTTATTCAATCAGGATTGTATTTCCCTATTAATAAAGGTTGCATGTACAACTGCACTTGAATATCATGTTGTTTGTGAACTAGTCCAGTGGCACCAAACATGATCCGATTGTTGTCAGAAAATGGGAACCAATGTTACACAAACCGTCAACATGACAGTTTTATGGTAGCATGTTACCAGGAGTGGATAAAGCATATGTTCAATGAGTAATACCTCAAACGAAAAGTTTCAGGAAAAGCATGTAGTCCTAAATATCCCCGTGATATGCGTAAAACAAGATGATATGTATAAATTGATGTATCTTTGTAAAATATAGCAGTGAGGAATAGAAGGACAGTCAGAGAAAGAGGGCCAGCTAATCCACAAGACAGAACGCACCAAGCGTCCGGGTGCCTCTGAAAGCTTAGTCTATGAACACGAAAAGCAAAGGTATTGTCTTTAATTGTTAAACAAGAAAACTGTAATGGATTACTGCCACGTATATACAATAATTAGTGTTGAATAGATACCCACACATACACACACACCATATATATATATATAT